>CM033649.1:93645562-93945337 GCA_019512145.1 Engystomops pustulosus | reverse complement strand
TGTATTATACCCCAGAGCTGCACTCACTATTCTGCTGCTGGTGCAGTCACTGTGTACATACATGACATTACTTATCCTGTACTGATCCTGAGTTACATCCTGTATTATACTCCAGAGCTGCACTCACTATTCTGCTGTCAAAGTCACTGTACATAGTGATCATACTGTATCTGGACATCCAATGCTATATCACAGGAACAATGTAGAGCTCCGCACTGCTACCTCTACACAGGGGTCCAGATAAGTGACTGTTATATATCATGTTCCTAGAACACCACTCTGAATGATATTATGTTATGTTATGTTACCAATAGTGGTCCCGCTGGGATCGGAGAAGGGAATGTTCTGGATTTGTTGTAGGACTGTCTGCAGGTCGCTGGAGCGGTTCAGCAGGACGGAGGGACGTTGTCGGAAACTGTAGGCTCCGACTGAAATCTTAGAGGCAACATAAAAAGTAACAATTTATCAAATGTCTACATAGATATTAACATCAGGCATCACAGAAGAGGCTGTAGCTGCCCCCTGGCCCGGTACATGAGGGGGCCTGAGTGGCATCAGTATACATTAGCTGTTTACAATGGGAATTGTCAGAAATACAAAGTAACATTGTGTCAACCACAGAAGTTGATAGAAATCTATAGAATGCTACAAGGAAGCAACACAATGGGGCACATTTACTTACCCGGTCCAGTCGCGATCCAGCGGCGCGTTCTCTGCTCTGCATTCGGGTCCGGCCGGGATTTATGAATGTAGTTCTTCCGCCGTCCACCAGGTGGCGCTGCTGCGCTGAAAGTCATCTCTTCGCGCCGGAATTCACCACCTCGGACCAAGTGAAGGTAAGCGCTCCCCAAGCGACACTTTTTCGTTTTTTAAATGCGGCGGTTTTTCCGAATACGTCGGGTTTTCGTTCGGCCACGCCCCCCGATTTCCGCCGCGCGCATGCCGGCGCCGATGCGCCACAATCCGATCGCGTGCGCCACAATCCCGTGGCAATTCAGCTACAATCGGCGCAAATCGGAAATATTCGCGTAACACGTCGGGAAAACGCGAATCGGGCCTTTAGTAAATGACCCCCAATGTTCACGCTATATGTGACTCCAAAGCAGTCTGAATAAAACCTTCCCCCGGTCCAGTGATGCCAGTAAGTCAGTAATACCTGTGTAGCGTCAGGTCCTAGGGGACCCACTGAGGATACTGCCTGCGATAGGAATCTTTTGATGGCCTCCTCGTTGTACTGATTGTCCTGGGTGGTGTGCACCATGAATACGATGTCCGTCCTGCCGCTCCCACAGACTGAGGAAGAAAATGAGTCGGGGATTTAGAACATCTCCATGTAGAATACGCTTTGATATTGAGACAACCAATAAACTCACTGGTGTTGGCCAAGACGGTCACAGCTTCACTCTCGCGGGTCCCCACTATGGAGGTCACACGGAACTGATAGCGAGCACCGGAGAGGAGATTGTCCAGGTCATAGAACGTGGTATCTCCAGAAACCTGTCGGCTTGATTCGGGTCCACCTTCAAAATGTCATACAATAAATACATGAAGAAGACATGATCATCCATGAGGCCAGATGAGTCCTTCACCAAAGACTTTACTCTTCCTGGACTGTAGGACATTATGGAGTTCATCCTTTCACATAGTAGATATTTACCCCCTGACATAGAAGACACCTATACTTGAGATGGTCACCACTAGTCCAGAACTTACCATCCACCCTCCTCCAGTATATCCGGTATCCGCTGCTTCCGGAGACTGCTGACCAGATAAGTCTCACCCGTTGACGTGATATATCCGTAACTCTGAGATCTCTCACAGGATTTGCTGGAAAATCCGCTGGAAACACAAAATATGAATACTTTACACTACTGAGAATGGAGATTTTGCCTGTTTAGGGGTCAAAAGAACCTGTCTCCGTGGACTGGAAAGGACAATGGCTTCCTCTTTGGTGGTCACCATTATGGAGATGTTATGGAGAGCAAATCCTGAGTAGGAGTTTTTAAGTGGTCATATAAGGAGGATGGTCTAAAGGTCAAGGTTCCTTCTCATCTACAACGAAGAGGAATCTAATAGTGGGGCTACCATGACCAATCTTTGGGCCTGACGTTACCAGGATAATAGCCGCTCCATTATAGGATAGACCCATAATATGGTATAAATGTTGTGTTCATGTTGTGAAGCACAGAACTATAGGTAGGACCCCAACCCATTCATGTGAAATAGATAACTCACGTGTAGTGACGCTTGTAGACACTGGATCCCCCTGGCGATTGCCCACCAACGCTGTGACTTTAACAATATATCGTACACCGGGCTCCAGGTTCACCAGTTCGAATGAGTTAGTATTACCCGGCACCTCTCTGCTCTGTTCGGGACCACCTACAGAGATGAGACATTATGGTCATCTCAGAGAGGTTCATTATAGGAATTTATTTTCGAACCTGGGATCACATGCGCCTGGTGTGACCCCAGAGGTGACTTTAGAGGGATGTTATACCGCTTTCAGAACTCCAGGAGACTCTATAGGCTGTAGCCCCTTGGACCCCGACCCAGGTCACCCTTATTGTATTCTGACTCTCAAATATCCGCAGACTTGTCACAGCCCCAACCTCTTGCCGACCTGCAAAGCAACAGAAAAAAAACATCACATATAAGTGAAGTAGAAGAATTTGCACAATAGTGGACTTTTTGTGGACTCATAGTTTTAGCCTACATATAACATTCATAATGCCGCCATATAATGCACAATTTCACATAATACTGCCATATGGTGCCAACATTATACATAATAAAACCACCAATATATTACCACCATTTGTTATCCAAATAATACATAGGGCTAATTTACTAAGGATCGCGGATCGCACTTTCGTCAGACTGTTCGCCTTTATCGGGGATTGCGCGGCTTGGACAGGTGTCTGTGCTGGGATTGTTTCGCACGTGAACAGATTTTGGCGCGGCTGCGCTGCTTCCATGCGACAGAAATTGGGGGGCAAGTCGTCAGATAATCCGAGAGAAATTGTGTTGCAAGACAATGCACTTACATGCATCGGGAAGAAGAAGGTGAACTCTGTAGGAAGCTGGGAAGCGACACATGCAGGATATCGGGCGCACGACCTTTGTGAATCGCGGCACAGAGCATTATCGTAGGACAATGCACTTTCGGTGAACTCCGCGGAAGGGGATAAGTTAATGTGGCCCAGTATCCTTAAAGAGGACCTGTCACCCTAAAAAAATCATCAAGAGCTGCTTACTAAACTAAGCAGCTGCTAGCGCTTACTCCATTGTTGAAGTGTTAGACTTTATCTGAACCCTCCGATAAAGCAGCGCCATAGCCTCAGAACGCCGGACCAAGCTTACAGCGGTCCGGGGTATTCATGAGGGGGCGGTGAGTACCGCACTATGGCATGAGAGTGGCCGTCTGGGGATGAAGCAGCGCCTCGGACCGCCCTCTTTTTTATATGTTCCTAGGGTACGGTGCATCGGAGGGTTCGGATAACGCTAGCAGTGTAACACTGCTACATCTGAGGTAGTGCTAGGAGCTGCTTACTTGTTATTCACGTCTATTGAGCATGGAGACCCTCAGGCTCATTTGCATTTTTTTTTGCATAGAATTCTTTTTATTTTTTGGGGGGCACAGACCAGCATGTAAGTGTGTTTGGTTTACACACCTTAATCCTAGTGGTAGATGTCATTTAATATGGAAACATTATATAACATAATACCTCTATATACTAACCAAATAACACACAGTATCACAAAATACTGTCATGTATTTACTAAAATAATATAAAAATCACATAATATCACATAATATTGCAACGATCTAGTGCCCACATAACACAAAGAATCACATAATACTGTACAGCAGTGACTAAATAATACATTGTATCACATAATACTGCCACCTAGTTCCCTCTGTATACTACAATTACATTGCCATGCATTAGACCTGTGCTTTACCTGTCTGTGTAACGATAGATACAGGGTCACTTTCCCGTGTGCCATACACAGCCGTAACGAAGATGGTGTAAGACGTGCCAGGAACTAAATCTGAGATGTCTACGGAGGTTACGTCTCTGGTCACCAGGCGGGAAACCTCAACACCTGGAAATACAAGGTGCAACATGTTGATACATAAGTAACATTGCAAGGCGGATCTCTAGCCATAGGCCAGGGTGGGCTAGTGGGGCCTGTGCAGCCAGTGAGCTGACTAGCCTCTCCGACATGCCCAATGTATATGGGGACTGGGGAAGAAAACTTAGTCCTTACCCTGGGGAAGAGAAAATGGTGCTCAAATAATAGTGCCATACAATGAGTAACAAATACCGCAATACAGTGTTAGCAAAGTGATGTCATCAAACAGTAGGGAAATGGAGACAGCTTTGCCGTGTGTAATGTGGAAGGTAAAGGGGTGACAGCAGGTGGCACAGGTTCTGGTACAATGTATGACATACCGTCCCTGCGTCTCCACGTGATCCGATAGTTTGTCGCTCTCGCTATCGGGCTCCACTCCAGGCGTATGACATTCTCTCCTATGACTGTGCTCCGCAGGTTGGTCACTTGCTCCACGGTATCTTCTTCTGTATGGATCCAAGGGATCTTATATCAGGCACGAAGAATACCCCCAAATTATACCCTCTATAGTGGCCCCGTACAGTATGTGACTCCCACGCTGTAGAATACCCGACACACACAATATATTATCCCTGATATAATACATAGTATTCCCCCACATAGTATCATATCCTACCCTCTATACAATGCCCATTTCCAGTGACCCATCCAACACTTTATTTTGTCCCCACTGTGTAGTGTTCTTCTATATTGGCCCAATAATGTGTTCCACCATTTATGCTGTTCCCTTATTGTGCATCCACCTTTTGTGTCCCTCCTCCACTTATAATGCCCTCCTATTCTTGCAAATCTCCACCTATAATGCCCCCACCCCACTTTAAAAGCCACCCTTATTTACACCTGCAGTACCAGATCCAACCACAGGACAGATGGGGCGCTGTTTTTGAAAGAATGTAGCAGTTTTTTTCTAATTCTTAACAAATATTTATGGTTTTGTGGCAAAATTACCTGTCCGAACAGTTATGGTTGCCGGACTGCTTTCAGTGTTGCCGATTAAAGCTGTCACCCCGATTATATATACCGTGTTCCCCTGCAAAGGTTCAATGTCATAAGACGTTGTCCCTGCCGGAAGTGTCCTGCTAATCTCCCGACCTTAAAAAAAAAAAGACAAGTATTAGTCACAAAGCCTGAGGTCAGCAGAAGAGTAAATCAAAACTGTCTTAAAGGGGTTGTCCGGGGATGGGTAGAATAGCGCCACTCTCGTACATAGGCTGTGCATGGTATTACAGCTCAGACCACTTTTATTAATACTGCATTAAGAAACAACCTGTAGACAGTTGTGATGCTATTCCTGTGATACCTAGATAGGTAGGTGGATCTATAGGTAGATATATAGTATCTATATTACCATCACTTTGTCTCCACGTCACCCTATAACCAGTCGCCCTGGCGATCCCGGTCCATGCGATCTTAAATCTGGATGATGTCGTCTCCACCACCCGAAGGTTCGCAACTCCGGCCACTACTGTATCTTCTGCAAAGCCAAGACATGTCAGATACACAAGTGCATGTTACATATAGGACTATCTATAGTGCTGCTATAGGTTCCCACCTGTCTTGACATTGATGGTCACAGGGACCCCCTCTCTGGTGCCCACCACAGGGGTGAGCCTCACTATGTAGGTGATGCCTTCTTGTATATCCACCAGTTCATATGTTGTCTGGTCTCCGGATATCACCTGACTCCTCTCTGTCCCATCTACAGGGAAGAGAAATGTACATATAGAAGCAAAGATATATACATATAGAAGCACAGATATATACATATAGAAGCATAGATATATACACACTGTAGATACAAATAGAAGTATCAATAGTTACATAAGACCACAGATCAAAGGGGTTGTCCAATAAATAAATACATGTTATTGTTTGTGTGAACGGTTATACAATTTTTCAACATATTTTTTGTATCAGTTCCTCACTTTCAAGATCTCTGTTTGCTGTCATTCTATAAAAAGCTCTGATTACTATAGCAAGATATGACATGACATGACCGGGGATATAACGTGCCGTGCACCTGTGTGACATCACATGACCAGGGATAAAATGAGCCGTGCACCTGTGTGATATGACATGACCAGGGATATAACGAGCCGTGCACCTGTGTGACATCACATGACCAGGGATATAACGAGCCATGCATCTGTGTGACATTACATGACCAGGGATGTAATGAGCCGTGCACCTGTGTGACATCACATGACCATGGTCCAGTGTTTATCCACAGAAAGAAAACTATGAAGCTTCCTATAGAATGACAGCAAGCAGAGATCTAGGAAACCATGGGTAAGTTATATAGAAAGTATATTGGAAAATTGTATCACTTTTCCTTACACAAACAATAACATTTAATTGTCAACTCCGCACAACTCCTTTAAATAATGCAAACGATGTACTGATATCAGGGTCTTAGTGGCTGGTGCTCCAATGGCTGGGTCTCAAAGGATGACAGAAGTACTGTACGGGGATATTAAAGGAAATCTACCAATAAGAAGGGCTCTGAGGGGCACTACCAGAACCCCTCCATGCTGTAGCTTCACAGGCTGTTACACAGTGCCAAAGCACTTCCCTATCCCAGTGTGCGAGATTACAACAGACAGAGGGAAGGGGAAGCGCTGATGGGGAAGGGGGTAAATTGCTTCAGGGAGGGGCTTTGTTAATGCCACATAAAACCCTTCTGGCTCATTAAGATAATTTTAAAAGTTGATTTTAGAAGGAAGGAGGCCATGGATAACTAATATAATAAGATACCACAGTCCCGGTGCCTGGATGTATGAGTAATGTCCCTGGTTCATCAGGACGGATTCTGATGGTAGATTCCCTTTATTTGATGAGGGACTCCTTGCACATGTTTGGCATCAGTGCCCAGAAGCTTGGACCTGACAAGGAGATGCCACCCATGGTGACCCCACCCTCTTACCCTCTGAATTTCTGATGAAGATCCTGTATTCTGTGGCCCGGGGTACGGCGGTCCACGCCAGGCGGATGCGTCCTCTCCTTGCATCCAAGACACGGAGGTTTGTGATGGTAAATGTTGCAGCTTCTGGAATAGGAAATCGTCTTAAAGAAAATCTTAAAGGCTTCTCCGGCGCAGTCAGGTTATTTCAGGAATTCTATGCATGAATGGAATTACCTGTTCGGACGGTGATGGAAACAGGGGATCCCTCCCGCCGCCCTACAAGCGCCGATATCAGGGCATAGTAAGTGACGCCTTCTTGGAGATCATCTATTTCAAATGTGTTTTGAGTGGCAGGAACATTGATTGTTCTTTCAAAGCTTCCTGTGTACAGAAAATTGTCATTTTATTTAGTAAAGTTTAAAATTTGGGTCGATAGAGCTTCAGTTTTACAGTGATACAGACCTCCAAATCCTCCAGATACATGAATACATATCATGTAGCCACCACTAGGGGGAGCGCAGGAGCTCACTGCATACTGTTTATACATTGAATTCTATGATACCACCAGTAGGTGGTCAGCTCTGAGCTCCCCCTAGTGGTGCCTGCAGGCACTGTTTATACATTGAATTCTATGATACCAACAGTAGGTGGTCAGCTCTTGAGCTCCCCCTAGTGGTGCCTGCAGGCACTGTTTATACATTGAATTCTATGATACCAACAGTAGGTGGTCAGCTCTTGAGCTCCCCCTAGTGGTGCCTGCAGGCATCCCTTACCACTACAATGATATATTACAAATATTAGCAGCACATATGAAAATAAACCGAGATTTGTTTTAAGGTTTTCTTTTCATTACACTCTCCTGTGCTACTCACTCTGTACGTACCATCAGCACTGCGGATTACGACCTTGTATTCTGTAGCGCCAACCAATGCATTCCATGCAAACCGCGCCAATTTGCCCGTGGCCTCTGTGAGCCGGAAATTTGTGACTGTACCAATGGTGCTTCCTTTTATGGGAGACAAATAAAAGGATTTATTAATTCATCAAGTAAAATGTCTAATAATATCAATTCCATGTTAGATTGATAAGTATGTTATAGATAGATATATAGGAGGGAAGGATAGAAAATACATAATGAAGAGCCATTCATGACCCAGCTTCATTGCGATACGGAGCTGTCATCCTGTCCTCTATGCAGAAAAGCAACTCCAAAGTTTGATGCCTCAAGGTTTGGGATGCTATTCCTGGGGTTGTTCTCATACTTCTTCTTCCTCTAACCAGGGCAACTGTAGTTGTTACTAAAAAGTTCTATTTTTGCCACAACTGACCACATGAGGAACATCCAGATGGTCATTAGCCCTGGAAGTGTGCTGGCATGAGGGGGGACGAGTATGATAGATAGATATGAGATAGATATTACATAGATATATAGATAGATCGGAGATAGATCAGAGATAGATAAATATGAGATAGATAGATATTAGATAGATGGATAGATAATAGATAGATATGAGATAGATAGATAGATAGATAGAAAGGAGATAGACCAGAGATAGGAGATAGATAGGAGATAGATAGATATGAGATAGATAGATAGATAGATAGATAGGAGATAGATCAGAGATAGATAAATATGAGATAGATAGGAGATAGATAGATAGATAGTATCAGATCTCCTCCATTGGTTTTGCATGTGGTCAACTGTGTGGCTGTTCCTCTGCCCTTGTACATGAATACATAGGTCGATGATAGATATATATGAGATGCATAGATAGGAGATCTGGGGTCTTCTCACCAGTTTCGGAGGCGGTTGCAGGGGTGGCTATTTCCCTGCCCTCGTACAGGGTGAATAGAGTGATGAGATATTCGGTCCCGGGCTGGAGACGGCTGATCACGTACTGGTTGACAGTGTTTGGAAGGTTCACCACCTGCGGATTCTTTGTTCTACCTGTAAAAAGTTGAGGTCATTGGGGTCAGTCCCAGGTGTGACCCCTTAGATCCTTCTTCTCCTGACACTATAGATGTGTGGTTACCTCGGGCTCTCCTCCACTCCAGCCGGTATCCTGTGGCTTCAGGGATGAGGTTCCAGGTCACCTGGATGGAGGTGGGACTATCAGCGAAGGTCCTCAGCACCTGCACAATCCCGGATTCTACAATAGGAGGGCGACCAGTGAGGGTGCTGTGTGATGGTGGGGTAGACATATCCATGCAGTGTAGATTTCGGTTTCCTACCTGTCTTGACCCTGGTAGACACAGCTACTCCTTCTAAGGCTCCAAACAGTGGACTGACGGATACAGTGTATTCTGTGCTGGGCTGCAGGTTCTGGATGGCGTAAGAATTAACAGTTGGACCCACGTCAAAGTCTTTGGTGTCATCACCTGCAGACAAAAAGGTCATTAAAAGACTGGAGGGGGGGTCAAACCTGGAATACTGTGCTTTTACTGTATTTTATAGATCACATCAAATGTTACAATGAAATTGATACCAAGTGTATGAAGGACCTGTTACTTTTAAAGGTCCTGCACAGATTTGGTCATGTTACAATATCGGAACAGGTCCTCAAGCCTGGAGTCTGTATAAATTAGGAGGTTTTGGGGCCCGGACCGTTGGGGGGTTGTTAGCGGGAAGGGAGCCTGGAGCTTGAGCGGCGACGGGAGGAGCAGGGAGCCGAGAGCCTGGGGGGGAAACTTTCTTTAATGGGAAACCCCCTTAAAGGGTTATGGTCTGGGGTTTGTACTTATTTAAGGGTACAATTTATTTGGCCCGGCTCTGTATTTATTTAGGGGCTATGACCTGGAGTATTTTCTGGGTTCAGAATTTATTAAAAATAATCTATGGTCTGGGGTCAGTATGTAGAGTGTGGTCTGACTTCAGTCTGTACTTCACAGATATCTGGATCTGTGTTATGGGCTACATTATTGTGTCTATGATATGAGAGGTGAGCCTAGCTATGTGCTGGAGGTACGAGGTCGTGTGAGGTCGGCCTGCGTTCTGTTCTTTCATGTCGTTCTCTCATTGTCTTACCATTCTTATGCTCTTGAGCAGCTTCCAATAATTCATTCCAACCAGGTAACTCCCTACGCCGGCCCGTGAGCCAAGCAGACAATTGCTGGCAAGAGCGCGGGTTCTGGGGGAGGCACCCGGCCCATATCAAAGGCACCGGGCTCATTCCTGCCCATTATTATTAGGTGGTGAGGCTTACAAGAGGATGATAGGGAAAGCACTTCATCACATATGTTACCATCTGACTGATCAGAGCATGAATCTAGTGAAAGATGCCTCCCAGATTCCTTATAGGGGGTTTTCTACAAGCTAATACAATATATACATATGTTGCTATCAGAAGTAATGTGGGCACTCAATGGGGCACATTTACTTACCCATTCTGACTCGCTCCCCCACAACGCATTGTCCAACGATAATGCGCTGTGCCACGATTCACTAAGATCCTGCGCCCAATATCCTGCATGTGTAGCTTCCCCGCTCAGGTCCCCGGAGTTCACCTACTTCTCCCTGGTGCATGTAAGTGCATTGTCTTGCGACACAATTTTAAGGTTAAGTCCCGCGCTCAGTCCAAATCAGTCGGATCGTCCGACGGCACGCCACCAATTTCTGTAACATGAAAGCAGGGCAGCTGCGCCAAAATCTGATCGCGTGCGACACAATCCCCAGTTAAATACCTGTCACAGTGGCGCAAATCCCAAAAATGACGGAAAATCCAACGAAAGTGCGACTACGGACGCTTAATAAATAAGCCCCAATGGATCTACTTCATGGCCAGATACCCTGCTATGACAACATTATTTTTGTAATTATCTCACATGGATCGAAACCTATTGAATTGAAGTGAATCTAGAATTGTGTATGTCTCCATTGTGACAGACTACATACAAAACCTGTGTAGTCAGATGCATAACTCATAGGGGCTCATTTACTACGGGTCCGCAGAAACGTCGGATATTCCGATTATTACTGTTTTGCGCCGCATTTAAAAGCAGATTGTGGCGCAGGCGATCTTTCCTGCGACTTTCATGTGAAAGAAATCAGGGGCGTGCCGACGGATGATCCGACGGATTCGGACAACATGTGGGATTTAACATTCAAAATTGTGTCGCAAGCCATGCACTTACATGCACCAGGAAGAAGAAGGTGAACTCCAGCGGACCTGAGCGGGGAAGCGACACATGCAGGGTATCGGGCGCACGATCTTAGTGAATCCCGGCAGCTCCGAATCCTCGAAAGACAACGCACCTCGGGGATCGCAACGGGACGGGTAAGTAAATCTGCCCCATAGTCATTTTTGGTAATATATCAAATATATACTTGTAAAACTAAGGGGACAAACAAAAGAGAGTGTTGATCTATTCCTGCATTGTTACTCTGCAGATGTATAGATCGGGGATTGTTTCCATAATTGCTTCAGTTTCCATTTTAAGTGCATTTGAGGGAGATAAAAATGAGTTTAATGGGAATTATTTAAAGGCATCATATACTATATGTGACAGACTGTGTTTACCTGTTTGGGACACCCATGAGATGCGGTAACCTGTGGCTCCTCGGACCCCTCTCCATGTGGCCGTCATACTCTGGGAGGTCACATCCTGGATGTTGAGGTCAGTGATACCTTCTAATCGCTCTGTGGATGAGAAGATGATGTCATGTATACCGTACAGTGCTCCAGTACTGCCATCAGGTGCTCACGCTGTAAAATACACTGCATGAATGTTCTGATACTGAAGGATATATCAATGTATTGGCCTAGATTTATTAATATTGTGCAGAGTGCACCAGATTAATGAAGACCAACGCATCTGCGGATTTGCCAACGTAATGGTGCACGGTGTGAATGCGCACCAGAACTCCCCTTTAGGTGTAAAGTATTGTGCGGTGCGACACAATACTGGCGGAAACACTTCATAAATACATGCACATGCACATGTATTCAGGGCCGGCGTAAGGGGGGGGAAATGGAAGTTTTCCCAGGGCCCCCTGTCCTAAAGGGGCCCCCTGTATGTGGAATTTTGTGGGGAGAGGATGAATTGCTCCTTTAATACCCCTTGGTGGAATGCCGGGTGAAGTTGCTCATCATCTTTCTCCTGTCTATATATCTCTATATATCATCTTTCTCCTGTCTATATATCTCTATATATCATCTTTCTCCTGTCTATATATCTATCATCTATCTGCCTCGTTATCTATCTCCTATAATTTGTCTATTTCCTATCTATATATTGGTCTTTCTAACCATTTATCTATCAAGCTTCTTGTCTATCTCCTATGTATTATCATATCTATCTCTCTTCTACTGTATCTATCTCTCATATCTATGTATCTTCTGTCTATATATAATCTACTCTATATTTCTGCATCTATAAATCTATATATCATCTTTCATGTTTATCCTCCATCTCCCTATCATCCGTCTACTATATAATTCCCCTACAACCCCATATTACAGATACTTACCTACTACTGTGTGTAAGTGGTGTTACTACAGTGCAGGGCTAAAGGAGCCTCTTACTGACTGTGACTGTTCATAGAATAGTTTTATTTTGGGGCCCCACTTTTACTTTTGCCCAGGGCCCCACTTTGTATATAACCAGCCCTGGATGAATACTGGTCCAGACTGCTTAATAAAGGTGGACCATTGTGTTCTGTGCTCCATTATTACCATACAGTACAAAAATAACATACAGTATATAAAGGTATACAGTAACTGCAATACTAACATACAGGGGTCTAATACTATGATATGATGCAAGTTCTGCCATGCGGTACTGACCAACACACAGTGCCTAAACCTCACCGTACATACAGTGCTAAAGCACCGCCATAAAGTGCCTAAATAGCAACTTCCAGTGCTTCCATCCTGCTGTATAGGTAATATACCAAATAACTGTGCTTACATACTGTCAAAAAGTGTTTAAATAGCAATATACAATGCTAAAATACCAACATGCAGTACTCAAATAGAAGTAAGCAATGCTCAGCTACTGCGAAAGAGTATTCAAATATGCTGTGCTCAAATGGCGCCATATATTGCACAGTTACCGCCATATAGAGCTAAAGGACCAGCAGAAAATACTTCCAAACAGTATTGGAGTAACAATGTGCACAAATGCCACCATAATGGCCCACATTTATTAAAGGGAACCTGTCACCACATTTTCACAACTACAGCTAGTGACGGGTTCCTACAGAGCCCTAGTAACTAACTGACACCCTGCTTTTAGCTAAAAATTGTTTCCCTTATATTGCCATAAAATCAACTTTATGTTATATTATCTGGCACCAGATGGGGCGTGTCCTACTCAGCAAGCCCCTCCCATCTAGACCTCCCCATGTCTCTCCTCAGCATGTCATGTGACCAGAGTGACATCATCACAGGTTCTTTAGTTTCCTAACATTAGAAAACTGTACACCGTGCATATATCTGATAACATGAAATCCCAGCAGCCTCCATGGAATTCTACTCCTTCCCATCCTCTATTCAATTCTACTCCTTCCCATCCTTGATGGATTTCTACTCCTCCCCATCCTCTATGTAGGCTGCAGTGATTTCATGTGATCAGATACATACATGGGTTAGACGTTTCAATGCAGTTAAAGTGCAGGTAAATTTTAATCTGACACATCAGGTAAGTTGCATATAAGTTTACAAAATCATTTTTGTAACATTGCAGCCATATAAAAAGGAATAATTTTCGTGTGCGGTCACACGGTGAATGCAGTTTAAGCATTTTGGGAGTGCGCATGTCACTCCGCGGGTAGTATATGTGCCCTTTTATCTGATACTCACGTGTCCGGCCAGTGATGGTGACCGGTGTGCCAGTCTGCCGCTGGTATTGAGGGTAGAGCACCAGTATATACTCAGTATCAGAGCGAAGGTCTCCAAGCGTGTCCGATAATGCGCTCCCACTCAGCGTTTTCTCTCCAGTCTTTGCATCTCCTGCAGGTTAATAGAGCATGATGAGGGTGATAGTCCCATAATAAATCCTCTCTGGATGAGTCATAGGATTTTTTGTTTCTACCGCCTTAGGGGGGGAGAGAATTCTCTAATTGCTGTAGAAGCTCCACAGGGCGTGGGGTGCAGCGGGGACACAAGACGCAAGCGTCAGACATGTACAGGTACGTCCCAGGACGAGGCTGGAGCCCATCCAGCTGCATCGGGAGCCTTTAATATCAGGCATCAAAAATTCCTTAAAGGACCCAAACACCGTTATCAGAGAATCAAATGTTGTAACATTGTAAGCAAATTAGGGAGATCAAAGAGGCCACAGGAGGATCTGGCATCAACATAGACCCCAGGGGAAGAGGGGACGTTGTCTAGAATTTATGTAACGTGTTGTTATATCATTCTGTCTGGGCTGCGAAAGATGAACTCTGACCTTTGCTTGCCTTAAAGGGATTGTCAGACCATATTAGGTCATAGTATTCCAACCTCTGGCTAGTAGGGAGAGTAACGACAAAGGAATCTCAACCTGTGGAGGACACAACACATCTACGCATGTAATGCTTCTTTTCTCCACCGGAGGTGCTGTAGGGACATTGCTACTAAGTTCCCCAATTGGTTACAGATTATTGTGTCTGACCAGACCTGTGCATAACCTTGCTCCCATAGGTTACAGGGTCTTGGGTGGATGACAACCGCTGATCCAACCACAAAACTAGGTTAAGGAGCTGGTTACTTGGCCGCTGCCTTTCCAGCTGTGGTAGTACTACAACTCCCAGCATGCCAATCCTACTAGTAAAGTGACACCTACCTCTAGTAGAATAGGTAAGTCTGTATCCTGAAGGCGGTTCTCTTCCCGAAACGCTCCACGCTAATCTCAGGAAGGAGCGGCCGGCCTCTGTCACCCGGAAGTTGGTTATTCCAAGGGCACTCACTATAAAATATAATATTAAGGATTAAATAACAAAGAAGTCAACTTTTCAGTTCCAGTCCAGAAACTTTTAATGGTCAATAACTTTTCAACCAACTTTCTATAGATCCCTGATCTGGTGACTTATACTATACTATTACTTATACTATTATACTACTTGTAGCCAATGTCATTATAAGTACTCCATCCTGATAAACCAGGGACATTACTCATAGATCCAGGCCCCGTGACACTGGTATCTCCTTATATTTCTTATCCATGGCTTCCTTCCTTCTAAAATCAACTTTTAAAATTGTGCTAATGAGCCTGAAGGCTTTCTAGGGCAGTTCCCAGAGTCCCTCCATGCTGCAGATTCACAGGCTGTCACATTATCCCCCCTACCACTGCTCCCTCAGCACTTCCCCCTACCTCTGCCTGCTGTAAATCTTGCACATTAGGAGGGGAAGTGCTCCTGCACAGTTTAGCAGCTTGTGAAACTGCAGCAGGGAGGGGCTTTGGTAACACTTCCCCCCTTCCCTTACACTGCACACAGAAAGTAGAGGAGAATCTGCTCCATAATCTCTCACTCAGAAGCATCAGCAGGATCATACAGAGCATTATAGAGAAGTACTGACCTATACTGATGGGAATAAAGCACTTTGGAGTAATAAAAGAAGTAGTATTATCTCCAGCAGCCTCAGTCTGTGCTGTGCCTCTCCTGTACCACTCACTCCTCCTCCTCCAGCCTTCTCCATAGACTGCAGTGCAGTAATGTGTAATGCCACCTGAGACCCCTGTAATCTGTGGTCTTTCTTAGAAGACAGGAACAGGAAGGAGGGGAGCAGCCTGATACAATGTATCACCAATAGGTTTCTTATATTCCCCTGTATCTATCTATCTATCTATCTATCTATCTATCTCCTATCTATCTATCTCCTATCTCATATCTATCTATCTATCTCATATATATCTATCTGTCTATCTCATATCTATCTATCTCATATCTATCTATCTATCTATCTCATATCTATCTATCTATCTATCTATCTCATATCTATCTATCTATCTATCTATCTATCTCATATCTATCTATCTCCTATCTCATATCTATCTATCTATCTCATATATATCTATCTATCTATCTCATATCTATCTATCTCCTATCTATCTATCTATCTATCTATCTATCTCATATCTATCTATCTCATATCTTTCTATCTATCTATCTCATATCTATCTATCTATCTATCTATCTATCTATCTATCTCATATCTATCTATCCCCTATCTATTATTTTATTTTTGTTGCTTTCTTGAATTTAGTCATTAAATTGGCAACCGCTGTGCAGCGCCGGGGTAATCTGGTGGATGCCAATTAAATGAATGAATTATTCATGATTATTTACAACACATGTCTAATCTTGAAATGATCCAGTAGAACCTGTCTAGTCCTCCGTAACGATCCAGCAGAAGCACGGTCCTCGATTCAGATAACTCAGTAGACAATGTACCCCCCACATTAGGAGCCATAGATCACATATCTATTGTATGACGATTCCGTAGACAATAGTCCCTTAGTGTGATCCAATACGATTAGTCCATGCCCATGATGTGACACTCATTAAACAAATGTCCACTCCAGCAAGACCCTGTAGTTAATGTCACAACAGTAGGATCATGGTCCTCATAGTCTGTTGCCTCATGACCCGAACACTTACGTTTTGACACCTTGTATCTACGTAGAACAACGCTCATCGATCTATATGACCAGTAATGTGTCCATTCCCATGAAGAGGTCCAGTAAACAGATAGATGCCTATTGACCAACTAATCACAATATAAATACCAAGTCTACTCTTAAGTGACCCAGAAGCCAACTGTGTGTTTCCACCAGGACACAACACAAACCCAAGGATCTTGGTGTTCAACTTATACTAACTGACCATGGTGACCAGAATGAATCATCTCTTCAATCTCCATCATCTGACCTCAACAGGTTCCACGCTAGGTGCTGATCACTTGGACGCCACGGAAGTGGGATCACGTGTTTATTATGTGACATAAAATTTAATACAGATATTACATACCACAAAAGTAGTCCACAAAAGATTTCCATTTCCCATTTTTTCCCTCGAGCAAGCAGAGATCTATTAACACAGTGCTTAACCCACACATACTCAAAACACAACCCATTCACGCCCTGATCTGTAATCACATCCAGTAACTACACGGTATAACATACACGTCTATACATGTGTCACCACACAGCCTCGGCCAGCAGCGCTCCAGAAAACATGACTGTTTATACTGACCAAGCCGGGGGATGAACACACAGGCAAGAAACCGGGAACAGCTCAGGAATCTAAAAAACCATCCATGTACAGCAGCGCCTGCTAAATATCCATCAGTGAGACCCCCAGCAATGGCCTGCATGATTAAGCTGGGAAAAGTTAATTTAGGAATCATTCCAAAATTTAAAGTGCGACTAAAGTGCAATAAAAGTTCCAAGTGATCTCAAATTGTAACATTTGTTTTGAAATAATATCTGCTTCTCGAATAGCTGGTGACAGGCAAGATATCCTACCCTAAGAGAGGTCTCAATGCAAGAATATGTGAGTGCAGCTCTGGGGTATAATGCAAGATGGTAACTCAGGATCAGTAACAGATAAGTGAATGTCATGCATGTACACAGTGACGCACCAGCAGCAGAATAGAGCAGTGCATCTCTGGATTATAATACATGTGTAACTCAGGATCAGTACAGGATAAGTAATCATGTATGTACACAGTGACTTGCACCAGCAGCAGAATGTGATTGCAAGCTCCTGGGGTATAATACGGGATGTAACCTCAGATAAGTAACAGATCAGTAATGTCATGTATGTCACAGTGACTGCACGCAGAATAGTGAGTGCAGCTCTGGGTATAATACAGGATGTCACTCAACAGGATCAGTACAGGATAAGTAATGTCATGTATGTACAACAGTGACGGCAACCAGCAGCAGAATAGTGATGCCAAGGCTCCTGGAGTATAATACGGATGTAACTCAAGGATCAGTAAAAAAACAGGTAAGTAATGTCCTGTATGTACACTGTGACTGCACCAGCATCGAATAGTGAGTGCAAGGCTCTGAGGTATAATACCGGAATGTTAACTCAGGATCAGTAAGAACAGGATAAGTAATTTCATGTAATGTACACAGTGACTGCCCCAGCAGCAGAATAAGTGGAGTGCAAGCCTGGAGTATAATACAGGATGTAACTCCAGGATCAGTACACAAGGATAGTAATGTCATGTATGTACATCAGTGACTGCACCATCAGAATAGTGTGCAGCTCGTGGAGTATACTACAGGATGTAACTCAGGATCAGTACAGGATAAGTAACGTCATGTATGTGCACAAGTGGACTGCACCGCAGCAGAATAGTGAGTGCAGCTCTGGAGTATAATACAGGGTGTAACTCAGGATCAGTACAGGATAGTAACGTCCATGTATGTGGCACAGTGACCCACATTTATTAAGCAATCTGTGTCCAGTATTGTGCACTGTTATATACATATGTGCTGTACGTGCACTGTTATATACTATGTGCTGTACGTGCACTGTTATATACATATGTAGCTGTATGTGCACTGTTATATACATATGTGCTGTATGTGCACTGTTATAATACATATGTTCAGGATGTGCACTTTATATCCTATGTGCGGATTTGCACCTGTTATATACAAGGTGCAGGAATGTGCCTGTTATTACATATTTGCAGGATGTGCACTGTTTATATACATATGTGCTGTATGTGCACGTACTATAACATATGTGCGCAGGATGTGAATGTTTATATACAATATGGCAGGATGTGCACTTATATCACATATGTGCAGGATGTTGCACTGTTTATATCATATGTGAGGCAGGATGTTGCACTGTTAATTACATTGTCAGGATGTGGCACGGTTATAGACATGGCAGATGTGTATGGTATAAATATCATATGTTGCTGGCACTGTATATGCATAGGGGCAAGTCAGTTAATATACATAATGTGGGATGTGCACTGTTATATACATTGGTGACCGGATGTGACTGTTATATTCATAGGATGTGCATGTAAGGTAGTGCAGGAGCACTGTGTTATATGCATATGTGCAGGATGTGCAATGTTATATAACATATGTGCAGGATGTGCTGTACATATGCATGTCCTGTAGATAGTCAGTTGCATGTTATCATAGTGCATTGCTATTCTGTGCTGTGTATGCACTGTTATAATATGCAGAGTGATGTAACAATGCAGATTGGATGTTTACTAGTGCGATGGACTGTTATATACAATGTGCATATGTGCACTGTTAGTATATGCAGGGGCACTATTACATATGTGCAGTAGGTCAATGTTATCAACTGTTATCAATGTAACATATGTGCAGATGTTGCACTGTTATATACATGTGGATGTGCCCTGTTTGGTATAAATTACATAGGTGCAGATGTGCACTGTTATATACATATGGCAGGATGTGCACTGTTATAAACATATGTGGCTGTACGTGACTGTCATAATATATATATTAGATGTGCTGAAACATGGAGGATGTGCATTATCTTTGGTTATCATGCATTATAATTTCAGTGTCATGTATTACTTATTTGTATAATGGTGCAGCATAATATGTTATAATGGTGCACATTTCTCATTATTGCATTTCAGGTCAGATTGCCGGGTCCACCCTATACACGTGGGTCCCAACAGCTGCTTCCCATAGTTACGACCCCTGCGTGACATATCAACCAAATACAGCATCTTAGCATGTGATTATAAGTGGCGCTGCAGCTTCCTCTGTATAACAGATCCGGGCAGGATATTGGTTAGGACATGTTTTGTCAGCGCTATAACCTTACCTGGATAGGGTGTGCACATGGCTGATATGTGTAGACCCGGGGCAGGGAGGGCTTCCGACCCATCATCAGACACACTACAGTGACTTGCAGCACACATAATCATACTTTAATATCTCTATTACCTAAAAGTTAGCTATTAATAGCTAATAACCAGTTGTTGGTTTAACTCACTCTCTACCGGCTTGCAGGTAATTTCCAATTCAGACATTTCTTTTAAGAGGAACATATGAAAAAGATCATCATTAGGTTAATCCACTTAATTAAAAAGTTAAGCTGAATAGGCAAAAGCTCATGGTCACCTGCCTGTGTATGAAGTTGTGAATCTATTAATACCTTGGACTATTTGATTTTTTCAAAACTAACAACTCCACAGCATGCTTGGTCCCATCGTAGTCAATGAAGAATAGTACATGTTATACCAGCACTCACGTCACTTCCTCAGACTCAGAGTCGAGACCCGCCCCCCCTAAACTCCTTATGAAAACCCTTCTCAAATTGTTATGTTTTTCATAGGACAAGGGAAGAAACAAACGAGAATGTAACCCTGGCGGACTTCCGAAGATGGAAGTTTTACGACTTGTCAGTATACCAGTTGATGATCCCCAATACACTGTGAATAGTCTCTAGTAATATTTAATATCTATCTTGATCGTGCTATCTATCTATCCAAAAAGTAGAAGACCGAGCAGCACAGCAAGCGGTGGTGTGCAGAGAGCCGGTGAATCCCTTGGTGGCCAGTGGTCTCCAATAAGTTCAGTTAAGAGGCACACTCCTTGTAGTTGGTGAGAGGGGTGAAGCTTTATTCCATAAAAAGCTAACCATTTCGGTGTAGAATGATAAAGGTGTAACGGTACAACACCGAAACTAGCTTTTATGGAAATAAAGCTTCATCCCTTTCACGCACTACTTAATCTATCTATCTTCTAATCTTCATCTCTTATCTATCTCATATCTATCTATCTATCTATCTATCTATCATATCTATCTCATATCTATCTATCTCATATCTATCTATCTATCTTCTACCAACTCATACCTATGTAAATCTATCATCTCATATCTATCTATCTCATCTATCTAGCTATCTCATATCATCTATCTCCTACTATTATCGTCATCTCTAATCTATCTATCTATCTATCATCTATTTTCTCTTTTGGCAACCGCTGTGCAGCGCCGGGGTAATCTGGTGGATGCCAATTAAATGAATGAATTATTCATGATTATTTACAACACATGTCTAATCTTGAAATGATCCAGTAGAACCTGTCTAGTCCTCCGTAACGATCCAGCAGAAGCACGGTCCTCGATTCAGATAACTCAGTAGACAATGTACCCCCCACATTAGGAGCCATAGATCACATATCTATTGTATGACGATTCCGTAGACAATAGTCCCTTAGTGTGATCCAATACGATTAGTCCATGCCCATGATGTGACACTCATTAAACAAATGTCCACTCCAGCAAGACCCTGTAGTTAATGTCACAACAGTAGGATCATGGTCCTCATAGTCTGTTGCCTCATGACCCGAACACTTACGTTTTGACACCTTGTATCTACGTAGAACAACGCTCATCGATCTATATGACCAGTAATGTGTCCATTCCCATGAAGAGGTCCAGTAAACAGATAGATGCCTATTGACCAACTAATCACAATATAAATACCAAGTCTACTCTTAAGTGACCCAGAAGCCAACTGTGTGTTTCCACCAGGACACAACACAAACCCAAGGATCTTGGTGTTCAACTTATACTAACTGACCATGGTGACCAGAATGAATCATCTCTTCAATCTCCATCATCTGACCTCAACAGGTTCCACGCTAGGTGCTGATCACTTGGACGCCACGGAAGTGGGATCACGTGTTTATTATGTGACATAAAATTTAATACAGATATTACATACCACAAAAGTAGTCCACAAAAGATTTCCATTTCCCATTTTTTCCCTCGAGCAAGCAGAGATCTATTAACACAGTGCTTAACCCACACATACTCAAAACACAACCCATTCACGCCCTGATCTGTAATCACATCCAGTAACTACACGGTATAACATACACGTCTATACATGTGTCACCACACAGCCTCGGCCAGCAGCGCTCCAGAAAACATGACTGTTTATACTGACCAAGCCGGGGGATGAACACACAGGCAAGAAACCGGGAACAGCTCAGGAATCTAAAAAACCATCCATGTACAGCAGCGCCTGCTAAATATCCATCAGTGAGACCCCCAGCAATGGCCTGCATGATTAAGCTGGGAAAAGTTAATTTAGGAATCATTCCAAAATTTAAAGTGCGACTAAAGTGCAATAAAAGTTCCAAGTGATCTCAAATTGTAACATTTGTTTTGAAATAATATCTGCTTCTCGAATAGCTGGTGACAGGCAAGATATCCTACCCTAAGAGAGGTCTCAATGCAAGAATATGTGAGTGCAGCTCTGGGGTATAATGCAAGATGGTAACTCAGGATCAGTAACAGATAAGTGAATGTCATGCATGTACACAGTGACGCACCAGCAGCAGAATAGAGCAGTGCATCTCTGGATTATAATACATGTGTAACTCAGGATCAGTACAGGATAAGTAATCATGTATGTACACAGTGACTTGCACCAGCAGCAGAATGTGATTGCAAGCTCCTGGGGTATAATACGGGATGTAACCTCAGATAAGTAACAGATCAGTAATGTCATGTATGTCACAGTGACTGCACGCAGAATAGTGAGTGCAGCTCTGGGTATAATACAGGATGTCACTCAACAGGATCAGTACAGGATAAGTAATGTCATGTATGTACAACAGTGACGGCAACCAGCAGCAGAATAGTGATGCCAAGGCTCCTGGAGTATAATACGGATGTAACTCAAGGATCAGTAAAAAAACAGGTAAGTAATGTCCTGTATGTACACTGTGACTGCACCAGCATCGAATAGTGAGTGCAAGGCTCTGAGGTATAATACCGGAATGTTAACTCAGGATCAGTAAGAACAGGATAAGTAATTTCATGTAATGTACACAGTGACTGCCCCAGCAGCAGAATAAGTGGAGTGCAAGCCTGGAGTATAATACAGGATGTAACTCCAGGATCAGTACACAAGGATAGTAATGTCATGTATGTACATCAGTGACTGCACCATCAGAATAGTGTGCAGCTCGTGGAGTATACTACAGGATGTAACTCAGGATCAGTACAGGATAAGTAACGTCATGTATGTGCACAAGTGGACTGCACCGCAGCAGAATAGTGAGTGCAGCTCTGGAGTATAATACAGGGTGTAACTCAGGATCAGTACAGGATAGTAACGTCATTTATGTGCACAGTGACCCACATTTATTAAGCAATCTGTGCCAGTATTGTGCACTGTTATATACATATGTGCTGTACGTGCACTGTTATATACATATGTGCTGTATGTGCACTGTTATATACATATGTGCAGGATGTGCACTGTTATATACATATGTGCTGTATGTGCACTGTTATATACATATGTGCAGGATGTGCACTTTATATACTATGTGCGGATTTGCACCTGTTATATACAAGGTGCAGGAATGTGCCTGTTATTACATATTTGCAGGATGTGCACTGTTTATATTACATATGTGCTGTATGTGC
The DNA here is from genome assembly GCA_019512145.1 of Engystomops pustulosus. Classification (NCBI taxonomy): domain Eukaryota; kingdom Metazoa; phylum Chordata; class Amphibia; order Anura; family Leptodactylidae; genus Engystomops; species Engystomops pustulosus. The sequence continues at coordinate 93,921,896 of CM033649.1, read as the reverse complement.
ACGTATATGCCATATGTGGCAGGATGTGACTGTTTATATACAATATGTGCAGGATGTGCAATGTTATATACATATGTGCAGATTTGCAACTGTTTTATATACATATGTATGATGGCAGGATGTTGCACTGTTAATATACGTATGTGTCAGGATGTGGCACTGGTTTATAAGACCTATGTGCAGGATGTGTACTGTTGTATAAATATCATATGTTGCTGTATGTTCACTGTTTATATGCATATGTGGGCAGATGTGCACTGTTTATATACATATGTGCGGGAGTGCACTGTTATATACATATGTGCAGGAATGTGTACTGTTATATTCATAGGTGCTGTATGTGCACGGTTATATACATATGTGCAGGATGTGCACTGTTATATACATATGTGCAGGATGTGCACTGTTATATACATATGTGCACTGTTATATACATATGTGCAGGATGTGGTCACTGTTTATATCAACATATGTGCACTGTTATATAACAATATGTGCATAGGATGTGCAACTGTTATATAACATATGTGCAGATGTGCAACTGTTATATAACCATATGTGCCACTGTTTATAAATTACATAGGTGCAGATGTGCACTGTTATATACATATGTGCAGGATGTGCACTGTTATATACATATGTGCTGTACGTGCACTGTCATATAAATATATGTGCAGGATGTGCACTGTTATATACATATTATTATGTATAATGTGCAGCATAATATGTATATAATGGTGCACATTCTCCATTATTTAGCATGTCAGGTCAGATGCCGGGTCCCCCTAACACTGTGGGTCCCATAACAGCTGCTTCCCATTTAGTTACGCCCCTGCGTGACATATCTAACCCAAATACAGCATCTTAGCATTTGATTATAGTGCGCTGCAGCTTCCTCTGTATAACAGATCCGGGCAGGATATTCGGTAGGACATCTGTTTGCTCAGCGCTATAATCCTTACCTGGATAGGTGTGTCTCATGCTGTAATGTGTAGCCCGGGGCAGGGAGGGCTCCACCCATCATCAGACACACTACATGCTTGCAGGCTACATATTATCATACTTTAACTCTCTATTACTAACATGTTAGCTATTAATAGCTATAACCAGTTGTTGGTTACATCACTCTCTACCTGGCTTGCAGGTAATCTTCCAATTCAGACATTTCTTAAAGGGCAACATATGAAAAAGATACATTCATTAAAGGGTTAATCCACTTTAATTAAAAAGTTAAGCTGAATAGGCAAAGCTCTACTGGGTCCATCGCTTGTGTATGAAGTTGTAATCTATAATACATGGCTATTTAGATTTTTCAAAACTACAACTCCCAGCATGCTTGGTCCATCTGTAGGCTAATGAAAGAATATACATGTTATATCAGTCTCCACGTCCTCACCCCTCAAGACTAGAGTCCCCCCCCCCCCCTATGAAACCCTTCTACACTTATATGTTTTTCATAGGACAAAGGGAAGAAACAAAAAGAGGAATGTAACCCTGCGGACTCCGAAAGATGGAAGTTTAGACTTGTCAGGATAACCAGTGATCCCTCAATACACTGTGAATATTCTAGTAATCTATTTAATATCTATCTTGTATCTTGCTATCTATCTATCCTATCTTCTAAAAGTAGAAGACCTAGCAGCACAGCAAGCGGTGGTGGTGCAGAGGCCGGTGAATCCCTTGGTTGGGGCCAGTGGTTCTCCAATATAGGTTCAGTTAAGAGGCATCACTCCTTGTAGTTGGTGAGAGGGGTGAAGCTTTATTCCATAAAAAGCTAACCATTTCGGTGTAGAATGATAAAGGTGTAACGGTACAACACCGAAACTAGCTTTTATGGAAATAAAGCTTCATCCCTTTCACGCACTACTTAATCTATCTATCTTCTAATCTTCATCTCTTATCTATCTCATATCTATCTATCTATCTATCTATCTATCATATCTATCTCATATCTATCTATCTCATATCTATCTATCTATCTTCTACCAACTCATACCTATGTAAATCTATCATCTCATATCTATCTATCTCATCTATCTAGCTATCTCATATCATCTATCTCCTACTATTATCGTCATCTCTAATCTATCTATCTATCTATCATCTATTTTCTCTTCTATCTATTATTTATGTTTTGTGGTTGCTTTCTTTGAATTTAGTCATTAAAAGTCTCTTTTTGTGCCTGGTCCCCTCGCCCCCCTCTTGAACCCGCAACCCCACCCTGTCCCAGTGTTTTCCTTGCTTGGTCCCTGTAAGCCACAGACTGAAGACTTTCCAGGACCGTTGACATCCCTGAGGAGGCCTGCTTATCCTGGTCATTGTAAGGCCACGCTTGGAGCTCTCAGAAGACGGTCATTGTGCAAGGGCAGGCTGTCAGGAGAGACATCTTCCCATCTATTTTGGATGGCGGCAGCCACCTCTGCTCCCTCTTCCCATACTCCCGCTCTAGTACATGTGTGATCCCACTGCTGAGACACAGAAATGCCACCTACAGTCATTCCAAGGGATCTCTAGAAACCAGAACTGGCGCACTCATAAAACTGATTTTTATACCAAAAATGCTTTAGATTTTTTTCTTTTACTATGATCATGATGGACCATTGTTACACAGAAATTGCGTAAATGCTCTGACAAACTAATCTCTGTGTCAGTCCTTTACCGGTCATTGTGCCCATTATATTCTTGATTCGTGTGGGCTCGAGTTTGACTGTATGTACAGTTTTAACCCCCCTTTAGTTTGCCCTGTTAAACATGGTTTGGTATTAATGTGACATTGTTGTTTTACATGTATGTACATAAATCATGTGTTAGAGCTTTGTTGTTTCCCCTCATCGGAGCGTCCAGGTCCCCTCTTATACCCACCACACTAGCATTCAAATCATAAGTTATATAATCATTATATATAATAATATTTTAAATAATAGAAAAAAATTTACAAATAAAAGCTGCCACTAGTGGGGAGCTCCATGCATGCAGATTTAGTCAGCCTCCATTAAACTCAATAGTGGGCACCCCTTCTCCCCTTCTTCTCCCTCTGTGGTAATCTACAGGCTGTTCAAATTGGTCTTATATAGTTTTAATTATTTGTTTTTTATTTTATTTCTTTTTGCGTTAAGTGCATTTTTTTATATATTATTGTTTTCTATTTTTAATATTGTTAGTATAATATTTATTATTATGCTTTGTATAGACGGGAGGCTCATCCGCTTGGAAATGAAGCCACATTTTCTTTAATATCTGTTTATGGGGGTGAATACTTTTTGTAAGGCCCTTCTTAGTGGAAATATTCCTGCATAGTTCCATCGACTTGCATTTTTTTACACTCTAGGCCTCCAGTAACAGTAGGGCAGCTGGGGGGGGGGGCGCAGGCTATTTTCATGCTTTCTTCTTTGTTTGATGCTAGGTGAAGTTTAATCCTAAACATGACACCCGTCAGCACCCAGCCTGGATATCATGGACAATCATGTCTTTTTTTTCAAGATCTCTTCCTCCCTCGGGATCAACGGCACATTCCAGATGATAACACCCATCATATATTTTGGGGAATTTTGGGATGGGGCGGAGTCAACATACTTTTCATGGGGTATGGGTGGGTAGATGTAGCCTGTGGCTTTCCATGTGATGCTGGGAGTTGTAGTTTTTGCAACCAATAATGCAGCCAATGGTCGATAGTGGTCCACAGTCCCCTCACAGTGCCCGACATAACATAATTCCCTATTCCCCAACAGCATACAGTTCAACACAGTGCCATACAGTAACCTTAATGGGGGTCGCACCCGGGCCCCAAGAGCTTAGTGGGCCCCTAAGGTGTCCCCTTTCCCATAGAAGAAGACTAGTTACTATAAACTGTACATTATCGTCTCGGGGCCTGGGCACAGACTCTCGCTGGGAGCCCATGAGGCTCACTCAGTGTACGCCACTGGCTGGATGCATTGTAGTACCCATAGTGCCAGTCATTTACTATAGTACACAGTGTCCAGACAGATGGTGAGGTCACTTAATATCAGCATCCACAGTGCCCATATGCCACACCTTAATAATATCATGCACCAAGTGCCAGACATCACGGTTGGTACCCTTAGTCCCATCATTACCAATGGTCCTCACCGACCCAGACAACTTTGAAAGTGCTATTTAAAAAACCAAACTCCTTACTCCATATACATGAACTACACGTTAGTGGCCCACAATGCCAACTATATTAGGCCAAAATATATCTAGTAACAATTTCATTTAGTTCCTTCAGTATTGTTGAGCCCATAATGCAAAACAAACACAATCTGGGGCACGTAGGGAGGGCAACCAACCCTCTTGTTCCAGTTTCATCATCTCCCCGTTTGTCCTGCTTCTTTGCTTCTTCTTTGCTTCTTCTTCTTCTTCTGCCTGTTCTGATTTGTGTCATAGAGGTTGGCACAAGACTATTCCTTTACCTTATATTTTCGAGGGCATATGATTCAATCTACTGCAACCTCTATAGAAAGACACGGTTCAGGTGGTGACCACACACCTGTACTATCCATACCTGCCCTCACCGGCACTGAGGATTGGTATAATATATCTTATTATGGTCTATGAAGAGTCAGAGTGGTACATGACTGGCCCAAAGCAAGCAGAGGTAACAGCCGCCTGACACGGAGTCTGCAGTATTAATGTATAATCATAAGAGAGCGCAGGTGCGGAGGGGCGGGCAAACCGCATGTCCTTGTATTGTGTCAGTGAAGGGGATAATGTGCAGACAATGGTTGAGAGGAAGCTCTAATCTCCAGTATGTGGGACGCTATAGGGGGGCAGATGGTAGGAGTTACACCTGGGCAATGTACCATGATGATCATCCTATGTACTAATGCAAGAAGATGGGTGCACATTGCTATGTGGGACCCATAACAGTCCAGTAGCCCCCATATTACTCACTTTAACTTACTACTACTACTCCAGACCAAGATCCAAACTCCATTGACTTTATGGGATGAAATTCTCTAGCGGGTCCCTCTCGTACCCACATGTGACCCACACATGACTGGCATCTTCTAATACATCATCATGTCCCACAATCAAAATGTGAGGGATAACCCAGGACCCCAATATAACTGCTTAGAGCAGAACACCTAACCTGCAATACCCAACCGTAAAAGGGGTTTTCCGTGAATCTATGTATCCCCTGATCCCCAATTGCGTGATCAATTGGTCCTTATCAGTGGGGGTCCGCCTGCTAAGATCACCAGAAGATCCCCACTCTCCCGAATTGTGTAAATGGGCAGATGTACCCCCTTCATTCATTTCTATGGAGGCTGTAGACCGCTAACTTTCACATCTTATCCAATTCCTTAGAAAGCTGGGTAACTGCACTTCCATTCTGTAGTCATATAAAGCGAAAAATTTTTGTTTTTTGGTTTTTTTTTTTTTTTTTTTTTTTTTTTTGTTTTTTTTTTTGTTTGCAAAATTTGCGTCAGCCTGAAAATCTGATCCATACAAGTGAAGGTTTCCGTTGATTCCTCTAGCAGGACCCATTCAGATGAAAGGGACGGTTATATCAAGAAACAAACAACGTGGTGTGGAGCAGCTGACCCCTGAACACCCAGCTTTTTCCTCGAATCCACACAGCAATACTTTAGAAAGATAAAAAACTGTACCTTTGCTGTAGGTGCATTCCTCCACCGCCCCGCTTCGGTCCTATAGAGGTTGGATTAGGGGGACCCTTTTGGTCTCCCTTCCTGCCTCGTCACTTTCCCCTCTGTAAATTCACTTTCCTGAAGGGATAAAATTAGAAAATCCTCCTTGGGGAAAAAAATTACAAAAATGGAAATTCTTCTCTCCAATTCCCCTCTCCCCTCCTGGTTCATTCCTCTATCTTTTGCTTCTTCTGTCCTGTTGGTGCCTCTCCCAGATTTTTTTTTTTTTAGCATGTACCCTAAGGCTACACAAAAAGTTACTGCTCTGTAATTATCCCACCAGCCTTCCCTGCCGCTACGCCAATAGATAGGAGGGAATGGGAAATCTCAGCTCCAAACTCTCGGCAGCAGGTGAAATGGACGCCACGCTGTGTCATACAGCTTCTCCCCTCTAACAGATCAACACCGACTCCTCCTTCTGGCTGCAAGGGAAAAAAAACAGAGATTTATTGCAAAACTATGGAAAAAAAGGGCACGAGTTTTGCAGAAGCGATCATAGGAAGCATTGCTTTAAGTGAGAAAATCCCTGGGAGTCTTAATCATTCTTTTTTTTTCCAAAAACCGCGCCACCCCCTGGTAACGAAGCATGTAAATGGGTATTGTGCAGCTTATTGTCGAATAACTGTCAGTTCCGGCGTTAATGGACGAACAGGCTATGTTTCAGGACAAAATGGACAGCTCTTTAAACCTTCTTTCTGTGTATGTTATACGCTCCTAGAGAGATCCCCTGTGATCGTATATTTTATACAACCGCCATATGGCATGTACACTAGGGTGACAGTAGCTGTTGTGTGTATGGTGCAACCATATCTGCTAAACCACATCTTAGGGGGGGATTCCAGAGGCTAACAACATGGCATCTTCTTTGAAAAACAAATAGCGCCACAGCCTGACCATGGCCTGTGCTGTATTGACATGAATAGAGGGGGGCTTATTAGGTGCATTCCCCCCAGCGCACCCACCCTGGTCAGGAGAGGCGCTATTTTTTGGAGTAAGTAGCCATGTTTTTTTCAACCTCTGGACAACCATTTTTAAATATACAATCTCATTCAATACAATGGGGGTCATTTACTAAGGTCCTGATTCCGCGTTTTCCCGACATGTTACCCCCGAATAGTTCCGATTTGCTCCGATGTCCACCCTGAATTTTTGCCCAGGATTTTGGTGTCACGCGATCGGATCTGTGGCGCATCGGCGCTAAGCATTCACGCGACGGAATCGGGGGTCGTGGCCGAACGAAAACCGACGATTCGGAAAACCGCCCGATTTAAAAAAAAGAAAATGGTCGGCGAGCTTGCACTTAACATCACTAGGAATAGGTGCCGGTGAACTTGAAAAAAAAAAAAAGTGCGTTCCGATTCTCTTCAGCCGCGCAGGGCCACCTGGTGGATGGTGGCGGAAGAACTGCCTTAATGAATCCCGGCCAGACCCCGAATCCACCACAACAGAACGCGTCCTCTGGATCGCGATATGGCCGGTTAAGTAAATCTGCCCCTATTTCTCACTCCATTTCACAACTTGGTGATCCTATAAAGTAATTTTGGGCCAGAGGGAAGGATGTAATAGATGACTACAGAATCATACGAACAAGGGCAGAATTACCCTACCCGGTCCAGTTCGCGATCCAGCGTCCGTTCCTCCGGCGGTGGATTCGGGTCCGGCCTGGATTCATTAAGGCAATTCTCCGACATCCACCAGGTGGCAGTGCTGTGGCGAGAGCATCGGAACGCACTCAAGTTCACCGCCTATCCTATGAAGGTAAGAGTGCAAGCTCCGCAACACTTTTCTTTTTTAACATGCGGCGTTAATCCGAAATCTTCGGGTTTTCGGCCACGCCCCCCGATTTTCCGTTGCAGGCATGCAGCGCCGATGCGCCACAATCCAATCGCATTGCGTGTGCGCCAAAATCCCGGGGGAAATCGGCGGCAAATCAGAAATATTTCCGGGTAACACGGTCGGGAAAACGCGATAGTTTTCCAAAGGTTTGTTTGAAGTCTGTTACCCACCATGGAGACATATAGCAATGTACATGAGCGTAAGCACACTACTAATAGTATCTTACTATTGAATTACTATTGATGTCATTCCTTTTCTTTCTTTCTCTCTATTGGGTCCTGGACATTGGCCCCACAATAGTCATCATGTAAAACAAGAGGTGGCAGAGCCGAAAGCAGCAGCCTCTGTGTCCCCTGAGTGTCCCTAATGATGACATTGTTTGTATGTATAATGGGCCCGTCTGCTCTATTTCCCTTGGAGGTAAATACTATAATGGGAATATAAACCGTCTATAAAGTAAACAGCTTTTAATTTGCCAATCACAGCGCAGCTTTCATTTTTCAGAGCCAAATTTGGAAATGTAAGCTGTCTGTGATTGGTTGCTAGGGGAAGACTTTAGACAGTTTTTTTGAACTTACGGTATTTAGAAAAGTAATAGGGTATGAGTTTTAGGGGGACGGTGTATAAACTGATCTGGGGGCCATTATTCAGATTGATATTTTGGCGTTGTCACCACTGGGAGCTAGTAGATTGGCCTAGCAGGGAGTCATGTGATCACGAGGGGGGGTGCGCATCTACGGGACACGCGCAGTTATACGTGATAGAATATTTCAGTCATTAGTCTAATGACCCTCAGGATCCGTGTTTACATCACTAGGGGGTCATTTATATTAATTTCCCCCCTTCTTCTCGCGTTTCCGTCGCCATTGTAGTCTATTTTTGCGCCTCATTGTCCTTGATGTTTGGTTCTTGGGTCGCAATGCCCTTGATTAGCGCAATATTTTTTTTTAAAAAAGGCGCAATTGTTGTGCAGATCACACATTGCACTTTCCTAAGCATGGTCTAGGAATTTGTTTGTGTTTTTTGCGCAATAAATTCAAAAAAAAACGCAAAATAGGCAAGCAAAACAGCCATTAGCAGCAAAAAAAGGAGCGAAAAACCCCCCAACTGAAGCGAAAAATAGATGAATAAATGACCCCCTGGATGTCAAGTTCTTCAATAGAATGGAGATTGTGAGCCGCCACTCTGCTGTACCGGGACGCGGCGTGCTCACTCTGTGGGCGGGTGAGTCACCACACCTCACATTACAATGATCAGATTTACACTCACTCTATACAGGTGGGTGTTCTATTAACCAATGTGTACCAGGAAATCATCAGTCCGTGGATACATGGATATTTTTATATAGGGGGCAGATCACAAGTAAATGGGTGAAGTTGATATCTTTAGCCTTGTTCGAATTTGGCCGCCCATCTTTAAAGCCGCCATATTAGATCAAAGTGGACAAGTTCATGTTAATATCAAAGAGACCAGAATCTGGATCTCACTCCATAGATTACTCATTGGATTGGATCCAGCGGACTTCTCAACGCGATGTTCTCCACCAGGGAGGAAGACGTCACATAGCTGTTCATCATGGGAAGCTTCCCCAGTTGTCTGAACGAACTCTACTCCGCATTGCTCTGATGGAGGCAAGTCGATTTTCTCTGTTTCCTCTGTGAACTGTTTACATGACCACCTTCCTAGTGGAAAAATTTGAGCCAGATCAATTGGCCGCCTTTAAGATGGGGGCATGTGCACACCATAGGATGTTCCCTTGCTTGGGATTCAGAATATATTGCCCTGTTGTGACTCAGGTATTCCCTATGTGACATCAGTGTATATCCCTGGTACTGTGACATCACGTATCGTACTGGCTCACTTGTTATTATCCCTGCTTGGCGGACACGTGTGTATATTTTCCCTACGGCATACCGTGGCTATTAAATCCCTGTACGTGACCTCCACTGTGTGTATATTATCCCTGTACTGTGACATCACTGCGTGTATTATCTCCTGTACTGTGACATCACTACACTTGTGTTTATCTCATGTACTGTGACATCACTGTGTGTATTATCCCTGTACTTGTGACACACTGTGTGTATTATCCCCTGGACTGTGTACAATCACTGTGTGTTATTATCCCTGTACTGTGACATCACTGTTTATATTATCTCTGTACTGTGACACCATCGTGTGTGTATTTATTATCCCTGTACTGACACAAATCGCTGTGTGTATGATCCCTGTACATGTGGACATCCAGTGTATTATTATCCCTTATACTGTGACATCACTGTGTGTATTTCCCCTGTCCTGTGACATCACTGTGTGTATTAACTGTGTACTTTGACATCCCTTGTTATTATCCTTGTACTGGTGACATCCCTGTGTATTTATCTGTGTATTGTGACATCCGCTGTGTGTATTATCCCCCCCCCCCTGTAACTGGTGACACCTCATCACTTGTGTGTTATTATCCTGTACTGTGATCTCACTGTGTGGTATTATTTATCCCTGTACTGAGACATTACTGTGTGTATTATCCCTGTACGGTGACATCCACTGTGGTGTTTAGCCATGTACTGGGAATCACTGTGGTGTATTATCTCTGAGACTGTGACATCACACTGTGGGTATTATATTTGTACTTGTGACTACTGTGTGTATTATCCCTGTACTTTACTGTGACATCACTGTGTGTATTATCTCTGTAAGCTGTGACATCATGTGTGTATTATTCCGTACTGGGACATCACTGGTATTATCCCTGTAACTGGACATCACTGTGTGTATTATCTCTGTACTGTGGACATCACTGTATGTATTCTCCCTGTATGTGACATCACTGTGTATATTATCTCGTACCTGGCATCATCACGTGTGGATTACTTCCCTGTACTGTTGACAACCTCACTGTGTGTATTTATCTCTGTACGTGACATAACTGTGTGTAATTATCTGTGTACTGTGGACATCACTGTGTGTATTAATCCCTGTACTTTGACATCACTGGTGTGTATTATCCCTGTTCTGTGACATCACTGTGTGTATTAATCTCTGTAACTGTGACATCAAACTGTATGTATTATTCCGCTGATACTGTGACATCACTGTGTATATTATTCTCTGTACTGGTCACACACTTGTGTGTATTACCTATACCCCTGTACTGGTGACATCGCTGTGTGTATTATCCCTGTACTGGTGGCATCACTGTGTTTATTATCCCTGTACTGTGAACATCACTGTGTGTATTATCCCTGTACTGTGGAACCAATCTCTGGTGTAATTAGCCCCTGTACTGGTGACAAATCGCTGTGGTGGAATTTATCCTGTACTGTATGACAAAACAACAAATCGCTGTGTGGTAATTATCCCTGTACTGTGACATCACTGTGTGTATTAATCCCTGCACTGTGACATCACTGTGTGGTTATCCCTGTACTGTGACAAATCGCTGTGGTAATACCCCTTCTGATCCAGCTGTGATGGTGGATTGGGGGTCCTCTACAAATCTCCTGATATGGGTTACGCTGGAATAGGCTTAGTGTACATAGGACTGGACACTTCCTTTGATCTTCCATAGGTTCTCTGTTCCTGAGGTAGAGAGCTTTACCTGCCGCTATGACCGGTCTCTTCTTCTTCTTCATCCTTGGGTGGTCTCTTCAAAGTTTTTGGAGACCTCATCTAGAACCTGAGTCCTGATTATACAATACAATCACCTGTAGAGGATCCCTGTATAAGTGATGCTACTATGAGCCATAGACCTGGGTTATCCACCCCCCCCCCCCCCCCCCCCGCCCCCCCGCTCAGGTGAGTAATGGAAGCCACGAAGAGTCCCCCCAACCAGACAGTGACCAAGAGCCACAGAAATCCTCCCATCACTACAGACCATCCACCGAGCGATCCTCCAGTTCACCGCTACAGGAATACTACAAAGCCACATCCTCCAGCTGAGCCATAAGGAAGCGAATTGAAAGATGGAGAAGTTTTTGCGCAAAATTTGTTTTTTTTTCTTGTCACAGTACATGGATAATACACCAGTGATGCACAGTACAGGGGATAATACACACAGTGGATGTCACAGTACAGAGATATTAACACAGTGGATGGCAAAAAAAAAAAAAAACAAAAAAAAAAAAAAAAAAAAAAAAAAAAAACAGTACAGAGATAATACACACAGTGATGTCACAGTACAGGTATACTACACATAGTGATGGTCACAGTACAGGTATAATACACACATGTGGAATGTCACAGTACAGGAGATAATACACCAGGATGTCACAGTACAGGGAAAGATACACACCGCGATGTCACATTACAGGGATAATACACACAGCAAATGTCATCAGTACAGGGATAATACACACAGCGATGTCACAGTACAGGATAATACAACCCAGTGATGTCACAGTAAACAGAGATAATACACCAGTGATGTCACAGTACAGGATAATACACATAGTGATGTCACAGTCCAGAGATTACACCAGTGTGTCACAGCAAGGGGATATACCCACAGTGATGTCACAGTACAGAGATAAGACACACAGTGATGTCACATACAGGGATAATACACATAGTATGTCCAGTACAGAGATAATACACACAGGATGTCACAGCACAGGGGATAATACACCCAGTGATGTCACAGTACAGAGATAATACACACAGTATGTCACAGTACAGAGATATAACACAGTGATGTCACAGTACAGGGATAAAACACAAGTGAATGTCACAGTAACAGGGATAATACCACAATGGATGTCACAGTAACAGGGATAATCCACACACAGTGATGTCACAGTAACAGGGATAACACACAAATGATGTCACAGTACTGGGATAAATACCAGTGATGTCACAGTACAGGGGGGGATAATACACACAGTGATGTCACAGTACAGGGATAATCACCCAGCGAATGTCACAGTACAGGGATATACACATATGAGGTCACATACAGGGGATAATACACACAGTGTGTCACAGTACAGGATAACACCCAAAAACACAGTGATGTCACAGTACAAAGGGATACAAACACATGGAAGGTCAACAGTACACGGGATAACACCCACAGTGAATGTCACAGTACAGGATAACACACACGTGATGTCACAGATTACAGGATAATACACATAGTGATGTCACCAGTACAGGGGATAATAACACAGTGATGTCACCGTATAAGGTATACTACCCACAGCGATGTCCACAGTACAAAAGGGATAAATACACCTAGGTGGGGGGGGGGTGGTGGGGGTGGGGGGGGGTGATTTTGGGGGGGGGGGGTCCCCCCCCCCCAAAAAAAAAAAAAAAAAACAAGTAACAGGGGATAATACACACGTGGATGTCACATTAAAAGGGGATAAATACACACATGATGTCACAGCTACAGGGAACTACACACAGTGATGTCACAGTACAGAGGGAAACTACCCACAAACAAGCGATTTCACAAGTACAGGATAATACACACAGTGTGTCACAGTACGGAGATAATACACCCTGTGATGTCACAGTACAGGGATAAAACACACAGTGATGGTCACCGTACGGAGATAATACACACGTGTGTCACAGTAACAGGGTAATACACACACGTGATGTCCACAGTACAGGGATAATACACACAGTGATGTTCACAGGGCCAGGGATAATACACACAGTGATGTCCACAGTACAGGATAATACACACAGTGATGTCACAGTACAGAGAATAATACACACAGTGATGTCACGTACAGGGATCATACTACAGTGGAGTCACAGTACAGGGATCATACCAAAAACATGATGTCACAGTACACAAGGGATAATACACACAGTGATGTCCCAGTACAGGGATAATACACAATACACACAGTGATGCCCAGTACAAACCAGGGGATAATGCACACAGTGATGTCACAGTACAGGGGATAATACACACAGTGATGTCACAGCAGTACAGAGATCAATACACACAGTAATGTCCACAGTAACAGGGATATAACACACAGTAATCACAGTACCGGGATATACACACAGTGATGTCACAGTACGGGGTAATACACCCAGTGATGTCACAGTATGGATAATACACACAGTGAATGGTCACAGTACAGGGATTATACACACAGTGATGTCACAGTAACAGGATAATAACACAGCGATTCACAGTACAGAGATAATACACACAGCGATGTTTCATAACAGTCAGGATAATCACATCACAGTGATTTCACAGTACAGGATAATACAACACACAGTGATGTCACAGTACAAGGTATAATACACCAGTGATGTCACAGTAACAGGGATAATACACAACAGCGATGCACATTACACAAGGGATAATACACACAGTGATGTCACAGACAGGGATATACACACAGTGATGTCACAGTACAGGGATAATACCACAACGCGAATGTCAACAGTACAGGGATAAGACACAACACAAGTGATGGTCCCAGTACAGTGATAATACACAACAGTGATGTCACAGTACAGGGATAATACACACGGAGATGTCACAGTACAGGATAATACACACAGTGATGTCACAGTACAGGGCTAATACACACAGTGATGTCCAACAGTACAGGGATAATACACACAGTGATTGTCATCAGTACAGGGATAATAACAAACTCAGTGATGTCACCCTTTCTCTTCCCTTTTTTATCTCTTTTCTTCTTCCCCTGTACATCGGATGCGGTTTGTCCTCCTTTTGTTCCTGTGTTAAGTGTTTCTGTTATCACCTTTACATTCTTGTTGTCTTTCTATTAATAAGCCTTAGAGTGGCAGGATACTGAGAGGGGGAATTCCAGGGATTCCGGGCACCTGGCGCCGAATGTGGCAGCTTCTCCTCTGTGCACAGGATAGAGTCACTGAATTTATAGACAAGGCATTAGGTGATGTTGTCTGACATTAGGATCAAAAGTGATATATTATAGTGTTTCATCAGTCTTCTCCCCCCGCCTGCTGTCCAGTCCCGCAGAACTACAAGTCCAGTATGCAATGACAGCTCCAAACTACCAGTTTCATGCTGGGAATGTGTGGAAACTGGTTGTTAGCCAAATTTTCTCTTTTATATGCACTGTCGACTGTAGCTTCCTTAAGCAGTCTACATGGTCTACACCTTCTTTATTTGAAAATGACACAATTTGATTTTGCCTCCTGCAGGACTGCCAGCAGAGGGAGCTAAGTTTCTCACCGTAGACAGATTAATTATTGAATTTAATCGGAGCCTCCCCTCCCATTGGACGCATTAATCTTTCACTTAAACTGCAGAGTAATTTGGTGTCGGTATCAGAAAACTGAGCTGTATAAATATCTGGTGAAATAGTCATGCACAGAATTTCTGACAAGTCACAGTTTGGTATCTCCTTCCAGCATATCCATCCGGCCATTGCTATAGTACCTGAAGCAGCCCTGAAGACTCTGCACCGGCACAAGGCTGAACCCCTCCACCACCGATATGACCCTCGTCGGATAGGGGAACCCTCTCCAGGGAAGGGCTGATTACAGTAACTCATTTTATTAGATGCGGAAAAGCCTCTGGACATTGGACGTCCCTCCCTCATCAGGGTTTCTCTAGACAAGGTTTATATGCAAAGTAGGAAGGAATGTTTCTGTCCATGTCTCTTTTTTGTTTTTTTTCCCCCCCCCCTTTCTCGTCTTTCTCTGCTTCTCTCTCTCTTGCTCCCTCAGCGTCACATTGTATCCGTGTGAATTCTTGGGGTGGCTCCGCCGAAGTAAATCTCAATATTTCATGATCCGGCGATGAGATGTGAGCTGTTTCCACAGGTGGCAGCTCTGTTACATATGTGTCAGAGCAGGCTCGTGGAACAAGGTCCTTGGTGTCATGTGTACCGTGATAGGCTGTGTTCACAAAAAAACTGAAATATCAGTTCCCACTCCTCCAATCAACAAAAAAGATGGTTTGGGGGGGGGGGGTTGTTTATTACATTTTTTATTAACTTTACAAGTGAACAATCATCATTAATGTATTTATTTTATGCCTTATATAGTGAGTTTTTCGTCTTTAAAAATCTGCGCTACAGAGAACACTACTAAAATTCTGGCCTGCTGTCCTGCTCACCACCCACTAGGGGGAGCTTCATCTTACATAGATTCATGCAAATTCCATTGAATGAACTATAACTGTCTTCAGTAATTAGGAGATTCTTACATGGCAGACATAAGATAGTGTAGAACACAAAGGGAAGTGTGACATTATCATGAATTTACCTAACAGGATAACGATAGGCGTAAAGTGTCTGGTGTTAAAGTGGTGGATAGTGGGGGTGTAGGGCCTTACAGGCATTGAGAGAAGGCCTTCAGCAGGATCTATAGAGATTGGGAACGTTATAAATCCTATGATGCCTCGGGGAATGATTATTGACAAAAAAATTCTGAAATCCCTTTAATCCTGAGAATGGAGGAAGCTGCAGGGGGTGACGTGACGGTGGCTGGTGCCGATCGATGGCCACCCCTCACTACTTGTACGGATACCGGGCCCGACAGGACTTTGTGCGCTGCAGATTGTGTCAGGCTCGGCGTGTCGGGTCCTGCCCCGGGAAGCTTCTGCTCTAATGTAGCCGCATGTTTGGTCTTCAGTGTCAGTTCTTCATTTCTGTATCCGTAATTTTTTAACTCTACTGAATCCAGACGTCATCGCTCTCTGCAGCTACTGTTCTCCGGTAATCAGCCAGTTTCGCTCTGTTTTTTATAGTATAACCCGTGATGCCGAACATTTGGATGGGTTTCCATGATATTCATAGATTGGATCAAATACTTTGGGGGGGGGGGGGAAGGATGGAAAAAATTGCGCAAAATTTTATATAGGTCCACGGACCTACAGTACGCACCGCGACGCCATCCCCCCCAAACCCTAGTAGTGTAACCCCTGACCAATTTCAATCCTATTATGTACCCGACCACATTGATTTCTAGACCCCATACCAAACTCCTTTATAAGTAAACAGGCCTCAGGGATATATACCCAAGACCAGGCCCCATAAATACAGACACCCAGACCCCTCTAAATATAGACCCCCAACCAGATCCTTTATAAAGTAAACATACCCCAGAAATATAGACCCCCGACCCTGAAAACTCATATGATCTCAGACTCTATAAATATAGACCCAGACCAAGACACCTTTATTGTAAACAGTCCTCAAGGAAATTATAGACCACAGACCAGACCCCCTCAATATAGACCCAAGACCAGATCTTAACCTCCTAATTACCCCAGACCAGAGCCATAGTCCCTTAACAGATAGACCCCAAACCAGACCCTTAAATACAGACACCAGACCCTTGAAACTCATAAAGTCTCAGAACCCCTAAATATAGACTCAAAGACCAGATTTGTAACCTTAAATATCCCAGACCATAGCATATCCTTAAATATAGACCCGCAGATCAGACTCAATGGAATATAGACCCAGACCCTCTAAATATAGACCCCAGGCCACACTCCGTTATAGGTAACGCAGGCCTCAATGGAAATAGACCCCAGACCACACCTCTAAATTAGACCCAGACAGATCTTAAACCTTAACTAACGCAGACCAGAGCATATTCCTTAAATATAGACCCCGAGACATAGCATATTCCTTAAAATATAGACGCCCAGCCCAGAGCATATTCCTTAAATATAGACCCGAGACCAGAGTCATATCCCCTTAAATATAGACCCCAGCCCAGAGCATATTCCTTAAATATAGACCCGAGACCTAGAGCATATCCCTTAAATATAGACCCCGAGACCAGAGCATATCCCTTAAATATAGACCCCAGCCCGAGTCATATCCCTTAAATATAGACCCAGACCATAGCATATCCTTAAATATAGACCCCAGACCATTAACTTCTAAAGAATCTAACTAATAGACCCTTAAATGCATACCCCCGGACCAAAGCAATGTGCCTTACCTATAGACCCCAGAACCATACGCCTTGCTCCGCACTTGGTTAAGGGGCCTCAGGGAGGTAAAAGATTTCAGGAACAGCAAAGTTAATATTTTCCTAAAGACTTTTCCTAGACTTCCCTCCCCGGATGTCTCCTCTATCCGTGTGGATGACAGAGATCTCCGTAACAGTGTACCTGCAGTCCCCCCTGCTGTGCTATGTGATAATTGAATTGGCCACAAGGTCGCTTCCATGGGTTATGTGAGTTGTATTGACCTCTCAAAATACGATATTTTTAAAATTCCCAAATTTCGTAGGATTTATGACTGATGTGGGATCAGTGGGGTTCTAATCCCTTGCCCCTTCGCTAATTTTGAATTGGTGCTCAGAATTGTATAAGTCTTTCCACTAAAGGGGTCTCTAATGGATAAGTCAATCAGTATCAGATCTAACACCTGGACCCCCAGTTAATCAGTTGCTGAACTCAGAGAACCAAGCAAGAGGAACATCTCCACTCTCTGTATAGTGGCAGAGCTGTGTTACTGCACCTCTTATTTATTATTTATTATATTTATTAGTCCCAGTAAATATATAGGAGACATGGGAATTTCTTTTAACTTTTATGCACATTTATGAAACAAATAGAGATATTGAGGGTCATTTACTAAGGGCCTGATTCGCGTTTTACCGACGGGTTACCCCGAATATTTCCGATGTACGCCGATTTTCCCTGAATTGCCTCATTGGGGCAGATTGTGAAACTTAACCCGGCCCCTTCGCGATCCAGCAGCGCTTTCTCTGCGTGGATTCGGGTCCATCCGGATTTATTATGGTAGTTCCCCTCCGACGTCCACCAGGTGGTCGTCTGCTGCGCTGAAGAGCATCGGAACCCACGGAATACACCGAGCCGGGCGCATCTGGCCCTTAGTAAATGAACCCATTATTTTAATGATCTCCCTGAAAGAATTATCTGAATCTCTAGATCGAAACAATGGGGTGACGTCATTTCCCTCATTCTCCCCCCATGATTCCTCTTCGTTATTGTTCGCTATGTGCAGATCCTCGCGCTCAGTAATTCCCTCTTCCATATAAAATCCCCGAGCTGGTAGATAGGTGACAATGATGCGTGGGTCCGACATTAATCTAGAGAATGAAGCCATTACTGGAGCAGGCAGCTGAGCTCCCCGTCCGCCGCTGCTCACATTCCTGGGGTCTGAAATCTTCCGTCTCGGGGCTCACGTAAATATTTATACACAGAGGTTTCCTCCTGATCTGAGTACCGCTCATACGTGTGGACGCCTACTTCCACATACACGGGCAACCCCCACGGAGTTTTACTGGCCCCTTTTGATTGGGGATCATTATTTTTATGTATGTGCCAGACTACTGGATTAATGGGCCCCCTAACCTGTCCAATATGGGGGTTTTTCACTACAAAAAAAGAGGAAGCTTATAAGTGGGGGCTATAAGAAGAGAATGCATTATAGTCCTGACTACATGAGAAGTGAAATTATACACTGTACAGAAAGTGGGGCATCATAAGTGGAGTCTAATCCGAACGTAGGAAAGAGGGCATTATGAGTAGGGGGGCTACAGAATGGGGCGCATTTTAAGTAATGGGGTTACAGAAAAGGGGGGCATATAAGTAGGGGGGGGGGCTTTAGAAGGGTCCATTATTAATACAGGGCCACAATATGGCGGGCACTAAAGTAAAGGGGGTTACAGAATGGGGGAATAATAATTCGGGGTCTACATAATGGGGGCAATTATAAGTAAGGGTGCTACGAATGGGTGCATTCTAAGTACGGGGCTCAGAATGGGGGCATAATAGTTAGGGGGCTACCGAAAGAGAGACATAGTACAGGCCACAGAAAAGGGAGCCATATAAGTAAGGGGCTATAGAAAGTGGGTCCATTATAAATACATTGCAACAATATGGGGGGGGCAACATTATGGGGGTTAATTGTAGTATGTGGAGGCAACTAAAAGGGGCATTAAATACAGTTTGGGGCTAGTAATGGTGTTTTGGGGGTGTTATACAAAAAATTATTTTAGGGTTCTGAATGTTGGAAGAAAAAATATTCCTAATTAATATGTGAATTTACTTCAGCGTCTCAGGAGGCAGACATGACTAATCAATATCTGCTCAGGGTTTTTGGCATGGGGGGCCCGTGGAACTGACTTCCCCTTGTATCTCTGTGTCGTACAGTCAGGGTGATTGTTGGGTCGCCGCTGTTGTGGTGGGTCATATCTTACATTACCGCTGCTGTGGAGAGAAGTGCGGATCATGTTCCTGCCAGAGAATTTTTTTTTTTTTTTTTGTGTTCATCCTCAAGGGGGGGTGTTGGTGGTACCTCATTAACGGAACATCATTAGGATCCAGGGGAAAGAGGACGGGGGCAGAGGCCTCCACATTGTCTAGATAGGAGATCCGGCCAGACTGTACTTATTGCTCATCATAATTGGTCCTTAAGGGGTATTCCTATATGGTAAAAATGCTGTTTTGGCTGGGATACCACATTCAAACCAAACAACAACAAAAAAGGGGTTGGCCACTTTAGCCTCACTGTTTCTTCTGATGTCAATCGCCCTGCCATAAGGTCCTGGCAAGGGTGATTGCTCATGGACAGTTAGGGATCACATGACCGCTCCTTCTGCGGTCCATTTTATATGTGTCATTAATAGTTTCTGTTTGATTCAGAGGTAAAAGACAGGAGGCATCACTTCACATATTAAGAAATCATAGCAGGACATGGCCAACCCCTTGAAATTAGAGAAGCATCCATCCTGTAAGGTCCCTCTATAATAAAATAAATGGGCCACATAGCTGGTTCGGTAAGTGGTACTGTGCGGGGGAACTACAGCCATTATGGTCGAATAGGGCTGAATGCAAGTACCCCTGGAACCATTTTTGGGGGTTTGGGGTCCTGGGAGTCATTTTTTAGAGTTTTCTAGGCCTGAGACCATCATGTGAAATGCAGTGGGTGGTGGGCATGCTATAGGACCACCAAAACTGTCATGCTCCCAAGTAATTACATGCAGTGGATGCGGCATGCACACCACCTACGGACCTCTTCGGGTACTTTCTGGAGGGGCTCATTGATTAGATCCCCAGTAAATCAGCCACCTACCCACTATTAATAACAATAAAAGGGGCATCCTCAGAGATTTTGGTCCATATTGACATGATGGCATCACACAGTTGCCGCAGATTTGTCGGCTGCACATCCATGATGCGAATCTCCCGTTCCACCACATCCCAAAGATGCTCTATTGGATTGAGATCTGGTGACTGTGGAGGCCATTTGAGTACAGTGAACTCATTGTCATGTTCAAGAAACCAGTCTGAGATGATTCCAGCTTTATGACATGGCGCATTATCCTGCTGAAAGTAGCCATCAGATGTTGGGTACATTGTGGTCATAAAGGGATGGACATGGTCAGCAACAATACTCAGGTAGGCTGTGGCGTTGCAACGATGCTCAATTGGTACCAAGGGGCCCAAAGAGTGCCAAGAAAATATTCCCCACACCATGACACCACCACCACCAGCCTGAACCGTTGATACAAGGCAGGATGGATCCATGCTTTCATGTTGTTGACGCCAAATTCTGACCCTACCATCCGAATGTCGCAGCAGAAATCGAGACTCATCAGACCAGGCAACGTTTTTCCAATCTTCTACTGTCCAATTTCGATGAGCTTGTGCAAATTGTAGCCTCAGTTTCCTGTTCTTAGCTGAAAGGAGTGGCACCCGGTGTGGTCTTCTGCTGCTGTAGCCCATCTGCCTCAAAGTTCGACGTACTGTGCGTTCAGAGATGCTCTTCTGCCTACCTTGGTTGTAACGGGTGGTGATTTGAGTCACTGTTGCCTTTCTATCAGCTCGAACCAGTCTGCCCATTCTCCTCTGACCTCTGGCATCAACAAGGCATTTCCGCCCACAGAACTGCCGCTCACTGGATGTTTTTTCTTTTTCGGACCATTCTCTGTAAACCCTAGAGATGGTTGTGCGTGAAAATCCCAGTAGATCAGCAGTTTCTGAAATACTCAGACCAGCCCTTCTGGCACCAACAACCATGCCACGTTCAAAGGCCACAAATCACCTTTCTTCCCCATACTGATGCTCGGTCTGAGCTGCAGGAGATTGTCTTGACCATGTCTACATGCCTAAATGCACTGAGTTGCCGCCATGTGATTGGCTGATTAGAAATTAAGTGTTAACGAGCAGTTGGACAGGTGTACCTAATAAAGTGGCCGGTGAGTGTATATAGGACATTGCCACCTGGAATATTTTTGTTTGCTGCTTAACTGATCTACATATTTTATCTTTACCAGGGTCCAGTGGGTATCATTGGTCCAGCCGGACCTAGAGGTGTTGATGGAAATCCAGGGCCTCCTGGTCCCCCTGGTGCTCCCGGTACAAAGGGTCCTGAAGGTCTTCAAGGACAGAAGGTATGAACATTGACAACAAACAATGTAATGCTTGTTACCTTAGGGGTTAACTGACACAGTTTATATTATGCTTAGGGACGGTTGATATACTGAAGAAGCAAGTATAGAAATATACTAATGAGCCAGGGGTGCTCAGGCCTACCTCATCCTAGCGCCTCCTGGCTCCACCCACTACTAAAACATGCACGCCTCCTTCATAAAAAATGAATTCTTTGCACCGACCACCCGCGACCTTACCCAGCTGTCTGGAAATCTTGCGGTCTCCGTCGGTGGCTGTATGCTGCGCTTGCAGGAGGTACAAGGAATTCGTGTTTTATGCAGGAGGCGTGCATAATTTAGTAGTAGATAGCGCTAGGAGGTGTTTGCCTGACATAGGCCTGAACGCCTCTGGCTCATTAGCATATTTTTATAAAGTTGTTATTGTATCGGCCGTTCCTGAGGGTGCCGTTTAACCCCTAAGGTAACGAGCATTACATTGATGACAGTCTACCAGCAGATTTACTCCTTTAAGTTGAAGTGACAATAAATCTGAGGTAGACTGGTAGCTAAGGACATCCTTGTACTTATGATTTGGATCCATAGCACCCAGACTGTCAGACAAGAACCATCCGAAATTCATCTCATGACTTGGTGCTGACCACTGAGAAATGAGTAGCCGCTGCCATGACATCCCATTCTACATCCAATGCTGCAGTTTTTTGTAAATTGACAATAGTTTTTGACAGATTTATGTGTCGTTATTATAGGGCGACAGGGGTCCTCCCGGAGAAGCTATTACAGGGCCAAGAGGAGTCCCGGGTGTCCCAGGAGAACGAGGTGACCCGGTAAGATGGTATTCCAACCCACAAATGTCACCAGACTATGAACGTGTGCTACTGGGACACATACGTCATATAGATTTCATCTCTACTTCCAGGGAAATTTGGGACTGGATGGACCGAAAGGAGATAAAGGAACTCCAGGAATGACTGTAAGATACAGGGGTCTCCCTAAACACCACGTGCAATGATATTATCGATTTTCATATCTATCTATATCATATATATATCTATCTATCTATCTATGCATCTCAAATATATCCTCTATTTATCTTGTATCATAGTTATGCATAGTTATTTCATATATTTCATATCTTTTATCTATTTCATACCTATCTCATACATATATTTAAGCTATTTCAGATCTATCTCCTATCTATCTATCTATCTCCTATCTATCTATTTCCTATCTATCTATCTCATATCTATCTATCTATCTATCTATCTATCTATCTATCTATCTATCTCCTATCTATCTATCTATCTATCTATCTATCTCCTATCTATCTATCTATCTCATATCTATCTATCTATCTATCTATCTATCTATCTATCTATCTATCTCATATCTATCTATCTATCTCCTATCTATCTATCTATCTCCTATCTATCTATCTATCTATCTATCTATCTCCTATCTATCTATCTCATATCTATCTATCTATCTCCTATCTATCTATCTATCTATCTATCTATCTATCTATCTATCTATCTATCTATCTATCCATCCATCCATCTTCTATCTATCTCATATCTATCTATTTTATATCTATGTATAGCATGCATCTCCCTCCAGCCTCTTCATTTTTCATACTAATGTTGTCTTGTGAGACAGAGGCACATTTGAGCCCACTTAGATACTATAGGATCTCAACCCCTGAGACCCTACAGCTGTTCTACTGATAATGACCTGTTTTAGTTTACTAGAATATAGTTGTCTATAAGAAAACCTGTTTTGCCCATAGCAACCAATCACAGCAAAGCTTTCATTTTTCTAAAGCAGAATATGAAATGAAAGCTGCTCTGTGATTGGTTGCAATGAGCAATTCATAGATTCCATAAAACAAACTGTTCCATATTATATTATAATATGTGTGTGTATATGTATGTGTTTATGTGTGTATATGTATGTATATATAATATTATATACAATCCTGCATTCTGCCTGCAGGAGGAAGAAATCCGGAACTATGTGAAGCAGGAAATGAGTCTTCACTGCGGTAAGTAAGATCATTACATTAGATTCAAAAACAGAAATCTTCAATTTGTTAGAAATATTAGCATTCCCCTCTGAATTCTTAGCAGCCGACTATGTGACACCTTACACTGCCCCATGAAATGGGAAATGGCCCCCAATAAAAAAAAATAAATAAATAAAGTAAAAAATGTTTTAAAATGTGATTATTTCACCTTACATAGTCTGATTATTGTGTTTTTGTGTCTTTTTTTTTTTTTTGCAGCCTGCGGAGGTCAGTTTACCTTTCCCAAAAAAGAGTCTTGGTAAAGCGAGCGTGTGCATGAAGACGTGCGACTGTGTGATGTGAATGAGGCCAATCCGGATAGTGACACCCACATAATGGTCATAGTCTTTATATCATCCAGGTCTGTGGAATAAAATGACCCCCAGACCCCCCCGCCCCCCATGTACACAGCACAAGCTGCTGGAAATTGACCGGAAATGTTACACTGAGGGCTCGCATTAGTTTGAGAAGTGCAATATTTGGGGATTTAATTGTTTTTTTAATTAAAATGATACTATATCATAAAAAATCCCTCAACACCTGTAACAAATAGTTGAGATAAAAGAGCACCTGCCGGATGTGATGATGTGTCCCGAAATACTTGTACGCATCATAAAATAACAAATGTGGAGCATCTTTTCTTAGATATCTACATTGAGAGAATTCCTCTGTTATTCCTCCTGGTACTATATAATTTGATTCCATTTTCAGAACTGTTATTCTATGGGGAAATCAAGTAGGGCAAACAGCCAATCCAGAAAATTGACGCCCCTTGCAACTAGTCATGGCTGTGATTGGCCAGGTGTCCCCCCCCCCCCCCCCCCCCCACCCCCCCCCCCCAACATGGACAAGAAGTCCCCTCATCTCTAGGGACAGGTCCTCTTACAGAGAAGAATGACTGTGTTTTCTCCTAAGGGTTACAAATAATGGACAGATCTCCCTTATTGTCTCCCGTTAACCCTCTCATGACCGGTGTGCCCTGCCCGTGATCACTATGTGTATATAATGTCCTGTGTGTATTGATCCAAACACCTACTAACAACCTAGAGCAATGTATCCTGGTGTGAACCTTTATACTGACCCTCCTTTACTTATACTCATATATTTATACTTTATATGCAATTCCTTACCCTACAACCTCATACATGAATATAGAAAAATACTTTTTTCTACAAGTGTTTTGTAGACCTATGTGTTTCCCTGGTAACAGACTACAAACAGACTCTGTGTAGTCCGATCCTGTAGTCGTGCTCCCTTCCATATTTCTATACTTCTTCCTGAAACATAAGGCTATAGTCACACAAACGCACCCACGAATGCAGGTCTGTAAATAATAGAACATGGGGTGAAGGTTGTTCTTCAGGCTCTATTTAGACAACCAGATAGTTAGAATCAGACATTTTATGGCTCCATTCTTCCATCATTGGATCATTGGGAACCTGTCACTACTTTTTACTCCACTAAACTTGTCCCCACAGGTCAGGTATGAAATGTTCTTTCTAGAATTTCCTTTTTTATGTAAAATCTCACATAAAAAGTCAGGAAAATATGACTCCTCTCATCCAATTTTTACATGAGATCAGTCAAGTTTAGTGATTGCAGGGGGAGTGTCATTTCAGAGGCCTCTATCCTCTGTTCTATAGCACCTGGAAACTTAGTGCTGGTGTCATTTTAAAGATAAGAATCTCATCTTTCATGATTCTTTAAGCTAGGTGGGAACAGGATCTTTATCAGCACCTTGCTTTTACAACTATGGGGCACATTTACTTACCCAGCCCTCGGAGTTCCCGAAAGTCCGACGACAATGCACTGTGCTGCAATTCACTAAGATTGTGCGCCTGATATCCTGCATGTGTCGCTTCCCCGCTCAGCTCCGAAAGAGTTCACCTTCTTCTTCCTGGTGCATGTGCTTTGGATGTGACACAATTTGAATGTTAAATCAGTCCGAATCAGTCAGATCGTCCGATGACCCGTCCCCCCATTTCGGTCACATAAAAGCCAACGCCGCTGCGCCAAAATCCGATCGCATGTGACACAATCCCCTTCTAAATCCCTGTCACAACCGTGCAAATCCTGGAAATGTCGGGAAGTCCGGTGGAAATGCGATCCGTGGACCCTTAGTAAATAAGCCCCTATGTCTTTAGCTACCTGTATCTCCGTTCCTGTAGCTCACAAAACTGTAAGCCTGATGTGATCTGAAAGATGAGATTCTTATATTGACACCATGTTTCTAGGAACTTAACAGAAGATATGGGCTTCTGAATTGATGCTACCACTAGAAAGGGCATCTCATACCCTACATGAGGGGACGTGTAATTTAGTGGGATAAAACCTGATGACAGGTTCCCTTTGAATAGTAGACTACCTCTTTAGTGCAGCGTTATATGGTAGCATCATAATGTGGTACAGTACAGCCTCCATACAGTCTCTATTCTTCAGACTCCTCACATTGTCCTGTCCACACACTTTTAACCTTATGTTTTTATTTTATGATTTTTATGACTGATGTCACCGTTGCCCATGTATCTATTACTAATATGTTACAAATGTATCTTGCACCCCCCATTCTATACGGTATTCTCCATATTATCCTATGATGTATATGTGTATTTTCATGCATTTTCTGGTGGCAAATAGTGTTAAATCCTGATTAATACTAGCGTAACCTGCTTGAGGCATTACAGGGTTTGGCGGCATTAACCATGGCTATCATGCAGCAGGTTTAGCAGTATTTGCCCCTCTGTGAACATGCATGCACCTCTGTTTTTTATAGACTGTATTTAAAGGGCAGCTGCAAACTAAGTTAAAGGTGCTGCTCATGTATAAAAAATTGAAAGTTTTGCTTTATTTCCAGGAACAGTGCCCCCACTGGCTATACCTGGTACTGCAACCAACATCTATTTTATAGGGAAATGACTTCATGCTGTATTTTGTTTTCCTATCTTAGTCAGGTGCCCTTTAAAATTGTAGATTATGTATTTGCATCCATTTATCATTGTTTTCTGACTTATGGCACGTGATAAAGCATGTGATTATCTCTCATCATCGCCATCTTAAAGGGAATGCCTCAGCAGGTGTGAGCATGCGGACTGCAGCCAGTGCTATGTATTGTCCCTGTAGAAATGTGTCATCAGACCTTTGTGTATGTTGTTAGTAGCAGCAGGACTGTAAAGTATGCATTTATATTCCAGGATTGTAGCTTCTCCAACTGCACTGGGGACATGTCCTCACACTGCTGTGCTCTGTGCAGCCAGGGTTATGTATTGTCCCTAGAGAGATGTATCATTATACCTTTGTATTGCTGTGCTCTTACAGGAAACCGACCATCAGGAATTTATCTAATAAGGTAGATCTGATATTAGGTTGCTACTATATGACTTATCCCTATGTCCCTATCCCAAAGTGTTTGGTAGAAGCAGAGAAAAACGTATCTTTTACTTATGCAATTTATCAGGCATGGGTAATGGGGCGTGGATGCGCATGCACAGAACTCCTACTTCAGCACAAGGATGCAAAGTGAAGACAGGAGCGGTAGGCGGCATGGGCTGAGGCTACTGGGGCATGGAGTAGTCTCTCCCTGGAGGAGCTAATCCCCGCCCCAGTAGCCCCAGCGGAGAATTTGCATAACTAAAAGATAAGTTTTTCTCTGCTTCTACAAAACACTCACATCAGACAGAGACACCATGGGGAAGAGTCAGACACTCACTGCTATTGCTCCATATGACTGTCTGTACTCTGTGATGTAATATTATATTTGTATATGTCCCCTATGATTTGTAAAGCGCTACAGAATATGATGGCGCTATATAAATAAAGATTATTATATAGTAGCAACCAAACATAGTATCTACCTTATTAGGTAGATCCCTGATGGTAGGTTTTCTTTAACACCATGTATCGAAATGGATCACAGCCCTCTCCGGAGTAAATGTTGTTGCATAATTACAGCAGACTTCTCTCACAGAAGTGAGGGGCTTTGACGATGCTTAAAGGGGTTTTCCCACAAAACGAGTTACACCCTATGCACAGGATGGGGCCTAACTTGCTGATCGTGGGGATCTTAGTGATGAGACCCCCACATATCATGAGGACAGGGGTCCGCTGTACCCCCGTCAGACGCCATGTTGTTCCCCGAGATGAGCAGAGGAGCGCGTCACACATGGCCGGGCTGCCATGATCATCTCTTTGGAGCTGACGGAGATTTTCGAGCTCTGTCACATCTGTCACATCCATAGAGATGAACGGGACAGTCAAAGAATCCAAAGGGGGTACATCGGATCCCCGTTCCTCATGATATGAGGAGGTCTCATAACTGAGACCCCCACTGATCAGCTAACTTGTTTTGAGGGAAAACTACTTTAATCCAAAGAGCGCAGAGACACAAAACCGTTGCAGTTTGAGTATTTAAAATCATCCCAAGATTATAGATATAAATAAATAAATCCATATATCACAGTCCTGCTGCTACTAACAACATACACAAAGGTAAGATTAGACATCTCTCCAGAGACAAACATAACACAGGCTGCAGAGAGTACAGGGCACAGCAGTGTGAGAACTCCCTCCAATGCACTTGGAGAACCTACAATCCTGAAATACAAATCCATATATCACAGTCCTGCCCTACTAACAACATACACAATGGTCTTATTACACATCTCTCCAGGAACAATACCTAACACTGGCTGCAGAGAGCACGGCAGTATGAGGACATACCCCAGTGCACTCAGAGTAGCTACAATCCTGGAATATAAATCCATGTATCACAGTCCTGCCGCTATCTCTCCAGGGACAATACATAATAGCCGCAGTCTGTATGGTCACATCTGCTGACAGATCCCTTTAACTTGGCTTGTCTTGTGCCCATCTGAATCTCTTGTTATGTCCTTGCACCTCCCAGGTTCTGTTTCCAACTATCCATCTCCCCCATCGCATCCATTTAACCCTCGTTTAGTCCCAGTCCCAGCCCTAAAGTTCTCTCACATTGATGAAGATGAGGGTGAGTTGGCTTCGGCAGGATTCACACTGCGGCAGCAGACGGTTTAGTTGCATAATTCTGTCCACATCACAAGTCTCTTCTGCTTCACAAATTATCCACACGAATACTAAACCCATCTGGTGATGCGTCCTCTCTGCTGGCTTGGGGGCTGCTAATACTTGCTGGGGTGGGGCGCTATACGGGGACGGCTGGAAAAGGTTCATCAAGTGGAAGCAGTGGTCAATGGCTACAGATGACCAATGATGGAACACAGTGTACAGAGAGGGGGCTGAGATGCTTGGCCAACCCCACCGTACAACCGGCCATCCCACCGTACAACCGGCCAACCCCACCGTACATTAACCGCCAACCCCACGTACAACGGCCATCCCCACCGTTACAACGGCCATCCCCACCGTAACCGGCCAGCACACCGCTTACAACCGGCCAACCCAACGTACAACCGGCCAACCCACCCGTACAAACCTGCCATCCCCACCGTACACCGGCCATCCCCACCGTACAACCGCCCTAGCCCCCCGTACAAATCGGCCAACCCCCACCGTCCAACCGCCAACCCCACCCTACGAAACGCGCCACCCACGTACATCCACGGCCACCCCACAACCCCAACCCGTCACAACCGCCATACCCCACCGGTACAACCGGCCATCCCCCACCGGTAACAACCGGCCATACCCACCGTCCAACCGCAACCCCCGCAACGACCCACCGTTACAAACCGCCAATCCCCCCGACAACCGGCCAACCCCGTACAACTCGTGCAACCCCCCGTACAACCTCCAACCGTACATCCGCGCCCCACTCACGCTCCCCACTCAACCTCCCGTACAAACCGCAATCCCCACCGTAACGCACCCACCGCACAACTCCAACCACCGTCACAACCAACCCCACCGTACAACCGGCCAACCCCACCGTAAACCGGCCACCCAACTGTACAAACCGTCAATCTCACCACCGTACAATAGGCCATCCCCACAGCTACAACCGGCCAACCCCACCGTACAACCGGCCAACCCCACCGTACAACCGGCCATCCCCACCGTACGACCGGCCATCCCCACCGTACGACCGGCCAACCCCACCGTACGACCGGCCATCCCCACCGTACGACCGGCCAACCCCACCGTACAACCAGTGCCAACCATCGTCTATAAAGCCAAGAGTAGCTCCACATTCCTTGCCAGCCTTCCCCTATAGCGTTTCTCTGTGATAGGTCCGAGCAGTGACTTTGGAAGATTTTGGTCCACCAAGGTCTTCGTGAGTAATTGAAATATCCCTTGGATGACTAGCAATGGTTGTCCACTTTAAAATCAACTAAAAACATACATGATGTTGACCGTGGTCATCAACATATGTCAAGATGTCCCTAAAAACTGCTCTGACTTGTCATGTGGTGGTCTCCGCCATAGACTGCACCTGGAAAGGAGAAAGCTGGTGGTTCTTATCCTTAGTTCTATGTTTTGTGTTATGATGTTTGTCGCAATTGTCTCACCCAATAATATACAAGAAGAAGAAGAAGACAGCAGGACTATGGTGACAGAGGTGGAGACTTGCGTTGTCCTGTCCATCCTGTGTGGATGTGTCCACCATTGTGTCAACTAACCCATGTCTCTCGCTCATCCCTCCGTTGCTGGAGATTCACTACTTTTTTGTTCATGACAGGGAAGGCATATCATGGTTAATGAGCTGCTTGATCCCTAAGCTTAGCCCCTGGGCATCACACTATCCACCAAGGAACTAGACCTGAGGAATAATCTATTGGATCTGGTTCTGGTGGCCGAGTATATTTTAGGCCAAGGATTCATGTGAATAGTAGATTAGCTTCAAAGATGGAAAATATCATATCATCCTAGCCGATCCTTTTTCATCACCTATGCACCTCTGTTCCCAGGGTACGGGCATGGTTGGCCTGTGGTATTGGTTTTGGTTGCTTTTTTTATGTTTAGCATCTTTCTCATGCTTTCTATGCTTCCATATTCAATTAAATTGGTTTTCCCACTAAACAAGTTAGGCCCTATCCATTGGATAAGGCCTAACTTTCTGATTGGTGAAGGTCTCAGTGATGAGACCCCCATAGATCACGAAAATGGGTGGTCCGTCAGCTCCATAGAGATGAATAAAGAAGAACGGACACGCACGGCCGTCTGTTCTGCTTATCTCGGGGAGCGACGAGGGGTCAGACAGAGTTACAGCGGACACCCCTTCCTCGTTATCCGTGGGGGTCTCATCATTGAGATCAGCAAGTTAGGCCCTATCCAGTGGATAGGGCCCATCTTGTTTTGTGGGAAAACCCCTTCAATACTTTATAGTTTCTTTACATATTTTTCTATGATATCATTTAGGACGTGAACTGAGGGTGGTGGTAAACACCAATGACCCTGATTATGAGCATATCTACACGGTGGACGATTATAAGGAGGATCCGGATGAGGATGGGACAGAGGCCACTCTGCTGTCAGACGGTCAGTATAGTATCTCATGTTCAAGATTAGAGAAACAGAGCTGTCTTCCTTTTTTTTGGAACACAACAGCGCCACAACTGGCGTCAGGTTGTGCATGGTATTGCAGGACACCTGGTTTAGCAAGATTTTTAGAAAGAAAGCAGCCATGTTTTTTTAATCCTGTGCAACTCCTTATGTAATCTGTGCATGAAAACTAAAACGAAACCTAGAGTAACTCTAAACGATGTATCCATTGTATGTGTATCATTTCTTTTATAGATATGACAAACCCAACAGTATCTGAGGTCAATCTTCGAAACAAGAGAGACACTTCGAAACATGGTATCTATGACTTATTATACAATGATGATATACGGTTACAGTATTTTACATAGACGCATTCAGCTCTATTGAAGGGGGATCCCAAAATTTATTAAAGGGGCCGTACCAAGTTTGCAAGCTATGTCCTAACTGATCAGTGAGGGGTCTTACTGCTGGGACCCCCACTGATCACAAGACCCACAGCGATCTGGAGAACGGGTCCTCTGCAGACAAACGTGTGGAGCGGCAGGTCGGGTGTGAATGATTCAATAGTATGGGAGTGTCGGAGTGCAGCGCTCAGCAATCTCCGGCACTCACAGTGAATGAATGTACTAGAGGTACCTGAGCGCTGTGCTCAGATTTCCAACTATTCTCATACTAATTAGTGGAGTGGCAGGATGTATGCTTGTCCTGCTACTCCATCCTTCTATGAATTGCTGGGGTCCCGTTCTGGTGATCGGTGGGAATCCCAGCAGTCAGACCCTCACCAATTAGCCTGTAGATAGCGGATAGCTTGTAAACTTGTTGCAAACCCTTTCTCAAATTGATGAGTGTGGTGGGTGTTGGATCAGTCCACAGAGTTTGGGCGAGTCCTGGTTTTTCATACAATCTAAAATGCATAGTGCTGTACGTAGTATAGTGGCTATGCCTGGTATTGCAGCTCAGCTTCATTTACTTGATACTGGGGGACATGTATCACTCCTTTGGCGTTGAATTTGCGACTTTTTCTGCAACTTTAAGCGATTTGCGACTATGACCATGACTAAGAGCAGAATTGAATTGCATGAAACGCGTAGGTCTGGCTACTTTTTTCACTTAAATGTACATCAATCTTAATGTTAAAATAAAAGTTTCTTTCCATTTTTTACAACTTTCCTGGAAAGGTTCTTCTTTTTCACATTTTTGTGACTTACTTTCAAGTACTAAAAAGTCACAAAAGTGAGACTAAACAGGCAACTCATCACATGTATCACAAAGGGAAAATACTTAAAGGGGTTATCCGGGTTTAAAAAAATTTCTTCTGGCCGGGCTGGAAAAAAAAATTAAAAATGCTCCAAAATTTTATGGTTATCCATTGGGGGGAATGTTAACGTCTCCTCTATGCATTTAGTTTTCGTGTATACCCCCCCCCCCCACAATATATTATAATTTTTTATTATTTCATTTTGCCTTTGGCCATAAGTTGTGGATCTATAGGAGGTCCGACTGGTTGTATCAATTATATGGGGAATAAATGTCTAATTCCAGGGGATTCAACAGCTAAGTGGTCATGTGTGATGTTCATCACAGGTGGCTATGACTCGTAATATAGTCTCCTGGTCATGTTGATGTCACACGGTGCACGCTCGTTTATTATATCCAGTGTTCATTTATGGTCACACCGGGTCATCGTTCGTTATATCGCCGCTGTCATGTGTGAGCAGTCAGCGGCACGTCGCGTTACATCCCTGGTCATGGTGATTTCACACAGGGTGCTGGCTGCGTAATATATCCCTAGGTATCCTGTGATATTCTCAGAGGGTCGTCTGGGCAGGCTCGTTATACATCCCTGGTCCTGTTGCCGTCTTCAGAGCTAAATTTTTATCCCCAGGAAGTTAACAATGACCTTCTGTAGAAAAAATGACAGGCAGCCCTGGAGATACTAGGAAAACCCGTGAATTGATATTACAAAGTTTTTTGGAAAATTTGGTATCACTTTTTGCTGTTACACAAACATCAAGGGTTATTTGCAGAGAACGCTGTAGCCCTGACTTTGCATTTTTATTAGTATGGATCATCATTGGGGTCATGTTTGTCATTTATCACGTCACAAGCGGGTACACTTACCGTGGGCACTGCACTGTACAGGCTCCTAAACGAAAACACAATCTCTACTATCAAAAATACTTTTGGTAATTATTATTACATTATTCGGCTCCTATGCTCCCTGACGTGCACTTGTGTGTGGAGCATAAATGGCTACTAGAACCCTGGGGTCTCACCAGCTGCGGCAGTTTGTTGCGTGTATGGTTCTGCAGTGTAGAAGTGCGCCCCTGACCCGAGACTATGTCTCCGAGCATGTTCCTCGTTCAGGCGCCGTCCGTCCCCACTAGCCAAAATCCGAAATCCTCTGGAAAAGTCGGAGCTGATCTACCTCTATCATACTCCACTAAGCTTGTGCCTGACTTACAGCCTGATGACTGGTAAACTTACCTGTAGCTTTAAGGGCATTCCGCTGCCTGCAGTGCTTCATCCAGGAAGGGACTGTCCGCAAAATTCCAGGAAACCCGGAAACCCATTCGTTCTCCTGCCATAGGGGGAAGGAAGATACTGGATTGAGATTTTCTGGTTCTGGCTAAAATCTACATAGCACCACCGTGAGGAAAGAGACGTCCTGTGGGATATTGCTACAATTAGATTAATCCTGTATTATACCCTAGTAGCTGCACTCTCACATAGTGGTACTGGCTTCTACGTTTGGTCGAGATTCCTGGTACACCTACTGACATTACTTATCCTGTACGATCCTGAGTTACACCCTGTATTATACTCCGAGCTGCACTCACTATTCATGCTGCTGTGTGCAGTCACTTGTGCAAATACATACATGACATTACTTTATCCTTTAACTGATCTGGAGTTACATCCTGAGTATACTCCACAGAGCTGCACTCACTATTCTGATGGTGCAGTCACCTGATGTACATACATGACATTACTTCTTGTTACTGAACCTGAGTTACATCCCTGATTAATACTCCAGGCTGCACTCCACTATTCTGCTGCTGGGTGCAGTTCACTGTGTACATTACATGACATTACTTATCCTGTTTACTGATCCTGAGTTAAATCCGGTATTATACCTCAGAGCCTTGCACTCACTATTCATGCTGGTGCAAGTCACAGTGTACATACATGACATTACTACCTGTTTTTACTGATCCTTGAGTTACATCCGTATTATACCCTCAGAGCTGCATCACTATTCTGCTGCTGGTTGCCGTCACTGTTTACTACATGACATTACTTATCCTTCCTGATCCTGGAGTGTACATCCTGTTATTATACCCCAGAGCTGCACTCACTATTCTGCGGGTGCAGTCCTGTGTACATAACATGACATTACTGTATCTGTACTATCTGGGTTACATCCTGTTTATACGTCCAGGCAGCTGCAACTCACATTCTGCTGCTGGTGCAGTCACTTTGTACTACATGACTTACTTTATTACCTGTACTGATCCTGAGTTACCTTGTATTATAATCCCGAGACTGCACTCTACTATTCTGCTGCTGTGCGTCACTGTGTACATGCATGACATTACTTATCTGTACTGATCCTGAATTACATCCTGACATCATGTATTATACCCCAGAGCTGCACTCACTATTCTGCTGCTGGGGCAGTCACTGTGCACATACATGACATTACTTATCCTGTACTTATCCTGAGTTACATCCTGTATTATACCCCAGAGCTGCACTCACTATTCTGCTGGTGGTGCAGTCACTGTGTACATACATGACATTACTTTTTCTGTACTGATCCTGAGTTACATTGTGTATTATACTCCAGAGCTGCACTCACTATTCTGCTGTTAAAGTCACTGTACATAGTGATCATACTGTATCTGGACAGCCAATGCTATATCACAGGAACAATGTAGAGCTCCGCACTGCTACCTCTACACAGGGGTCCAGATAAGTGACTGTTATATATCATGTTCCCAGAACACCACTCTGAATGATATTATAGGCTGTTATGTTACCAATAGTGGTCCCGCTGGGATCGGAGAAGGGAATGTTCTGGATTTGTTGTAGGACTGTCTGCAGGTCACTGGAGCGGTTCAGCAGGACGGAGGGACGTTGTCGGAAACTGTAGGCTCCAACTGAAATCTTAGAGGCAACATAAAAAGTAACAATTTATCAAATGTCTACATAGATATTAACATCAGGCATCACATAAGAGGCTGTAGCTGCCCCCTGGCCCGGTACATGAGGGGGCTGAGTGGCATCAGTATACATTAGCTGTTTACAATGGGAATTGTCAGAAATACAAAGTAACATTGTGTCAACCACAGAAGTTGATAGAAATCTATCGAATGCTACAAGGAAGCAACACAATGTTCAGGCTATATGTGACTCCAAAGCAGTCCGAATCCCCCAGTCCAGGGATGCCAGTAAGTCAGTAATACCTGTGTAGCGTCAGGTCCTAGGGGACCCACTGAGGATACTGCCTGCGATAGGAATCTTTTGATGGCCTCCTCGTTGTACTGATTGTCCTGGGTGGTGTGCACCATGAATACGATGTCCGTCCTGCCGCTCCCACAGACTGAGGAAGAAAATGAGTCGGGGATTTAGAACATCTCCATGCAGAATACGCTTTGATATTGATACAACCAATAAACTCACTGGTGTTGGCCAAGACTGTCACAGCTTCACTCTCGCGGGTCCCCACTATGGAGGTCACACGGAACTGATAGCGAGCACCGGAGAGGAGATTGTCAAGGTCATAGAACGTGGTATCTCCAGAAACCTGTCGGCTTGATTCGGGTCCACCTTCAAAATACAATAAATACATGAAGAAGACATGATCATCCATGAGGCCAGATGAGTCCTTCACCCAAGACTTTACGCTTCCTGGACTGTAGGACATTATGGAGTTCATCCTTTCACATAGTAGATATTTGCCCCCTGACATAGAAGACACCTATACTTGAGATGGTCACCACTAGTCCAGAACTTACCATCCACCCTCCTCCAGTAGATCCGGTATCCGCTGCTTCCGCCGACTGCTGACCAGATAAGTCTCACCCGTTGACGTGATATATCCGTAACTCTGAGATCTCTCACAGGATTTGCTGGAAAATCCGCTGGAAACACAAAATATGGATGATTTACACTACTGAGAATGGGGATTTTGCCTGTTTAGGGGTCAAAAGAACCTGTCCCCGTGGACTGGAAAGGACCATGGCTTCCTCTTTGGTGTTCACCATTATGGAGATGTTATGGAGAGCAAATCTTGAGTAGGTGTTTTTAAGTGATAAGGAAGATGGTCTAGAGGTCAAGGTTCCTTCTCACCCACAACGAAGAGGAATCTAATGGTGTGGCTACCATGACCAATCTTAGGGGTTGACGTTACCAGGATAATAGCTGCTCCATCATTTGGGATTTATGTTGTGTTCATGTTGTGAAGCACAGAACTATAGGTAGGACCTCAACCCATTCAAGTGAAATAGATAACTCACGTGTAGTGACGCTTGTAGACACTGGATCCGGGGGCAGTATTATAGTAGTTATATTCTTGTACATAGGGGGCAGTATTATAGTAGTTATATTCTTGTACATAGGGGGCAGTATCATAGTAGTTATATTCTTGTACATAGGGGACAGTATTATAGTAATTACAATATTGCACATAGGGGGTAGTATTATAGTTAGGCATATGGGCAGAGGGTTATAAGGTTTTTTATTGTTACTTTGTGTACACTTGATGTTATAAATTTCCCACATTGCATTTGTCACTTTGATAAATGATTCGTGGACAAAAACAAAATCTAGAATGTTTTTAACTCATAAATTGAAACACAATAGGAAATAAAGAGTAACGTATATGAAGAAAATCAAGATGAAGAGGAGGACAGGTGAGTATGTGTATTTTTTTTTTTACTTTTATTGACCAGTAGGAAATCTACCATCAAAATCCATCTTGATAAACCAGGGACATTACTCATAGATCCAGGCACCGGAACTGTGTGAATCTTCTTATATTTGTTATCCATGGCCTCCTTCCTTCTAACATCAACTTTTACAATTACGCTAACAAGGATGTTACTAGAGCCCCTCCGTGCTGCAGCTTCACAGGCTGTTACACTGTGCAGAAGCATTTCCGCTTCCCACTTTGTGCTGAAACTTCCTCTGCTGCAGTGAGATTACATCAAGCAGTGGGAGGGGTGAAGTGAAGAGGGAGCAGAAGTAGGAGACAGTGTAACAGCCTGAGAAGCTACAGCACGGATGGGCTCTAGTAACTGCCCCAGAGCCTTTCTGGCTCATTTGCATAATTATAAAAGTTGAATTTAGAAGGCAGGAGGCCATGGATAACAAATATAAGAAGATACCACAGTCCCAGTGCCTGGATCTATGAGTAATGTCCAGTGGATTATCAGGATGGATTCTGATGGTAGATTTCCTTTAAGTAGATGATATTTTGTTAATTTTTTTTGAGACACTGTATAGTAGCATTTTTTTTAGGAAATACATAATGGTTTTATTAAATCACAATATGGCGGCATTATTTAGACGATATTTGGTGGTATTAGTGTGGCACTGTGTTATTTAGGAAATAAATGATGGTATGGTTAAGGCACCTTATGGAGGTATTAACTAGGCAATATATGTTTGTATTATGTAGCAGTATATGGTATAACTATATAAGGCCTGTATGTCAGGATTATTTAGACCATGTTTCTTCATTATCTCAGAATGACATTTTTATATTATTGGACCCTCACAGACAATACTCTGACATGTATAGAGAATATAGGGATGGATAATTTGCTCATGTTCAGTAGAGAATATTTAGGAATTATTCATTTCATCAGTGCAATCAACTGCTCCCATTTATCTATATAACATAATGTAAGGACTTCTTCTTTGCTTTAGACAATCCCTACATGCTGTAATGTTTGGCACAATCCCTCCAGCGCCACCACAGGTGAAATGAAGTATTACAACCTGCAAATTGTAGCTTATGGGTCATGGATTCACATGTGAGAAGCTTTTTGCAGCCGTTCTGCATCACGGAAGTGTAGACCTCCCCACTACAAACTCATTATTCCCTAATAATTAATAGGAAAGTAGGAATTCTCACCCGGAGAACCCCTTTAAATGTTTTATCTATAATGATACAATATAACGAGTGTTTAGAATTTAGAATTTTTCTGACCTTCGGTATGTCAGGCCTCAGGATTGCCGGCCCAAAGAAGTTATCTGTGACATATCTCAGTCCGGCGCCGGTCCGCGTGTTCCCTCCCTTGTAGGCTAGGGTTCTTATGGCCTGAATCACCTGGGACCCATTAGGGTATCGAGAAAAATCGAACTCTGTTCTAAAAAAAAAATAATAATTCAATTTATTTAAAACAATGAATAAGTAAATTTAGAAGAGGTGTAACAATTAGAGGGCTACAAGTCTTGTGTATAGAATCTGACTACGCAGGGTTTCTTTGTAGTCTGTTGCTATGGCGTTGCATAGGTCTGCTTTTTGTTTGTGTAAAACTTTGTGTAAGTTTTCTATAGGAAAATTTGTAACGTTACAATGTGCCCCCATACCCCCCTCCATCTTCTTCAGCCATGATGCCTGCTGGGAGATCCTTCTCTGCCTCAGGGATGAGTGTAAAGCAATAAAAGGAATTGATTACAAGTGACAGCCTGGGCCATAAATAACATTGCACTGTCCCTTTTACTCCTTTGAGCAATAAATAACAACATTGTGATCTGTAGAATTTGGGGGTAAAATATGTGTGACCCAATGGATACCTACAGCACCTCCCCGATCATAGAGCCCCTCTAGGCACCTGCCTGTTCTGCCTAACCCTTGTCCTGCCTTGTAATGGAGGTGATATAGCATTGCATAGATAGGGTGTAGATAAGAAGACTCACCTCGGGTCATCACTGTACTGGACAACCCCAAAGCGCACTCCGTCCTGACTGACCACATTTATAAAAGGGATGACCAATCCTTCCATAAAGGTCCTAATCATCCGGAAGTTCGCCCTTCCGATACTGGACGATCCATCGACTACAAATACAATATCTGAGTCGTATATGTTATCGCATCTTGCTGCGGAGAAAAAGAGATAGCGATGAGGACGTTGTCCGTATTCCTGGGTGACAACAACAATACGTTCCACATGTACAATTGATTGGGTGTGAATGTATCAATTATGACGACCTTTAGCCACCACTAGGGGGAGCTAGAAGGAGTAAGTAATTTATATTTTGGACTGTTATTTTGAACATGTTTTGTTAACATAGTGCGATTTCTACTAGGATCCTACAGAACTGTTAATGCAGCTTTGGCTGTGAGTAGAGAAGAAGCTATGTAAGTTGATTTGCAGGGTCAGATTGCAGATTTTCCAATCTATTATCTGACGGATGACACTGTATATAGTTAATATATCTAGTACAGGCGGTCCCCTACTTAAGAACACTTGACTTACAGGCGACCCCTAGTTACAGACGGACCTCTGGTTGTTGCTAATTTACTGTACTTTAGTCCCAGGTTACAATAAACATCTATAACAGTTATCAAAGGTGGCTGTAATTAAAATTTATCGTTAGTCCTGGTTCTTATGACAACCCAACATTTTTAAAATCCAAAAAAAAAACTTGGCTGGAGTTACAATAATAAAATATACGGTTCCGACTTACATACAAATTCAACTTAAGAACAAACCTACGGAACCTATCTTTTACGTAACTCGGGGACTGCCTGTATATACCTATTACTGAACATGGCTGTCAATCACAGCTCAATTCTTACTAATGGGACCATTGTTTTACCCAGGTGGGACCAGGCTAAGGGTCCCAGAATAAAGGAGCGGACCCACCACATAATGGAAAGCCGAGGGGTGTCATATAAACTTTTTCATGTAAAACTATTGTTGGTCTCCACTGTGAGAACTTGAGATGTTCTTGTAAATGATTTTGCAGAATCGACCGTGGGTGACGAAAACCACAAAAACTGACTGATAGGGACGAAAATTCACAAACTGGTGGAAAATTTCTCTGCCCGAGCCGAGAGGGGCCCCGACAGAGGCTGCAGCAAATATCTCAACAGAACGGAAAAGTCCAAGATAAAAACGACAAAGTTTTAAGAGATATTTGTATTATTTATAGCCATGTGTTATATAATCTTACATTCTGCTATTTTGTATCAAGGCCGACCTGGAAAATGCCTAAAATAATGGGGTCCTGCCCTGGTTGGTCCTATTACTTTTACTATATGGCAGGTAGACCCTGTGCCGGACTTCCCTCCATAGGGAGGATGCATTGTTACTAAGCAAGGGGTAGAACATTGACCCAAGAATTATGGAACAGGGAGGGAGGAAACAATCAGCATGGCCATTGGTTGTCCCATAGGACATGTAATTCAGGTCTGGACACTGATGGATTTTCAGCTACTTACCTTGCTGACTGGTGCCCCGTTCAGGGAATAATATTAGTGCATGCAATGCCACTAGGAGGGCAGCTGACCCTATCATCTTCTATTTCTGCAAGACATAATAAAACTACCATCAGGGAGATGTAGCAATAAATAATATCCGCAGCAGAACTCCATAGCTATAAAATGCAAAGTCCATTGTCCTTTATGTAACTATCAAAATCCATCATAATAAACTGAGGACACCTACTCATAGATTCAGGTACCGTGGTAATTTTTCTAACTTTTAAAACCATTCTAATGCTCCTGAAAGCTTCGGGGGGGTGTTACCAAAGCCCCTCAGTGCTGCAGATTCACAGGCTCTTACAATGAGCAGAACATGTCTCTCCCTCCTCCCTCTGTCAGTGTAGTCAAGCAGCAGCAGGAAGTGCAGGGGGTAGGGAGACCTGCTGTGCTCATTGTGACAACCAGTGAAAAGACATCAGTGAGGGCTCCGATACCACCCCCAGGAGCCCTTCAGGCTCATTAGCATAATGATAAAAGTTAATTTTAGAAGGAAGGTGGCCATGAACTGTGTACACAGAATCTGAAACACTGAGATACAGAGTATTTTAGAAAGTACAATCAATGTGAGAATATATTATTATATCATTATAATACAAAGTAACATATTACAGGCGTATAT
The DNA here is from genome assembly GCA_019512145.1 of Engystomops pustulosus. Classification (NCBI taxonomy): domain Eukaryota; kingdom Metazoa; phylum Chordata; class Amphibia; order Anura; family Leptodactylidae; genus Engystomops; species Engystomops pustulosus. The sequence continues at coordinate 93,880,386 of CM033649.1, read as the reverse complement.
AACGAACCACAACCTGTTACTTTCTAACTGTTGTGAAACTACTACTTCCATCGTCCTTGTCAGCCAGATGGAGACGTTGGAGGTTATAGTTGTGCAACAGTTAAAGGCTTTAGGTCTGGGAATGCAGGAAAGGCAAATGTTTGCAAAATCTTCTGATGGAAATCTAAGAAAAACTATTATCCCGCTAGGTAGGAAATTGAGAGCAGATTTACAGATTTACTTTAAATAACCAGAAGTTTCGTCCTGTACAGGAAGCAGCAGGATACATGATGAGTGCCGCTAATATAACACACCTGCTCCACACAATGACCACAGATTATCTCCTGATGCCACATGATAGAGCTTTATCACATGTATAATGAGATGTAGCAGTGCTAAGCGTGCACGCTCAGGGTGCTGACGTGTGATGCCTCCATGAGAGGTCACATAATAGGTTATAAACACAAAACGGATAGGGCATAACACATAAATTCAAGATCTGACTACACCCTGGGTTTGTTTGGTGTCTGTAACTATTGAAACACACATTTATAAAATAAAACATCTACTATTTTGCATAAAAAGCTCCTTTGCAGACCAATGTATCTCCATAGTAACAGACTACAGATAAGCCAGTAGTCAGATGCGTTGTGGTTCCATTCCAATAACTACTATATAAAGCAGGAAACATATGAAATACTTACCCGGTCCTGTCCGACGAGGATTCGGGTCTGCCGGGATTCACTAAGGTCCGTGCGCCCAATATCCAGCAGGAGTCGCTGCTGTGCTGAGGTCCACCGGAGTTCGCCTTCTTCGTCCCGGTGAGTGCTTGATCTTGCGACACAAATTCTTTGGTGCCGATGCGCCACACTAAATGAGCCCCAATGTTACAAAGTATCAAGCTGCAGAGATTGTTTGTAACATATAAATTCAGGATTATACTGCATAGAGGTTTTGTATCATACATAAGGTGAAGGAGCTGTAAACACATTGGGGCAGATTTACTTACCCGGTCTATTCGCAATCCCGCGTGCGTTCTCTGTGGAGGATTCGGGTCTTCTGGCGATTCACTAAGGTCGAGCGCCCGATGTCCACTAGATGTCGCTGCTGCGCTGAAGTCCGTCGGAATTCACTGGAGTTCACCGTCCGTTGCTGGGTGCAGGTAAGTGCATTTTTGTTTTCGAATCCGTCGGGTTTTCTGATGGCCACTCCCCCCATTTGTGTCGCGTGCATCCCGGCGCCGATGCGCCACAATCCGATCGCGTGCGCCAAAAACCTGGGGCAATTCGGTAATTTTCGGGAAACCCGACGAAACATAGCGATTCGGGCCCTTAGTAAATGACCCCCAATATGTATACAATAAAAAAAAAATCTAGTATTTTGCATATGCAGCAACTTTTCAGTCCAGTAAATCTCCTTAGTAACAGACTACAAACAAACCTTGTGTAGTCAGAGAATTTGTGGCTTCATTCCATTATTCAAGATTTCTGTTGGATACATTTCATGACCCATACACCATTGTGAGTAGAATAGGTAGTAGTTATTGGGGGCGCAGAGGTAGCAATTTCTGTTGGGCTCTGGAACCTTGCAGTAGGGTCCAGGAATCATAAAATCGTTCTTCTGGATAGGTTGACATACAAAGTATATGAGAAAGCCAAAAACCTGCAGTGCAGAAGTTCTTTATTTATATAGCGCACACAGATTACGCAGCGCTGTACAGAGTTTGCCAAATTGGTCCCTGTCCCCAATGGGGCTCACAATCTAATCACCTACCAGTATGTTTTGGAGTGTGGGAGGAAACCGGAGGACCCAGAGAAAACCCACACAAACACAGAGAGAACATACAAACTCTTTGCAGATGTTGACCTATGTGGGATTCGAACCCAGGACACCAGCTCTGCAAGGCTATAGTGCTACCCACTCAGCTGAATATATCAAAAATCTGCAACAGCAAGAAGTATGAGACAAATGTGTGGAACAGCGTTGGATCAGACTACAGCAGGGATTGTTTGTAGTCTGTAACCATGGAAACACAAAGCTCTGCATAGAAGTTATATAGTCCAAACTGATTCTTATATGAACTCATTTCAAATTTCCTTCACTTCTATATATTTTCATGCGAAGCAATGAGTCACATCAACATCCCTCATCTAAATATTTGTCGTCTATACAGAAGATCAGCACTTGGGACGGTTCTAAAAGAGGAAACTTGTGTATAAACAGAGATTCTTGGCGGAGGCCGCGGCTCGCTCAGACCTCCCTGGCCGCGCTGTGATGTGGTTGCCGTCCATTAGCGCAGAATGATTAGCTAAGTGCAGTGTCAAGTGAAGGAGCTAATGGGCCTCAGGAGCCTCGGGGCCTGTCAGCGTCCACAGCCCATCACGTGAGAAGCTCAAACACATCTTGACATTTGCTTTTTATCGGAATTCCTGGAATTTACCCAAATTTACTACATTCTACACGTGGCGGGAGCAGAGTATGGCCGCCTTACATCTGCCATTCCAGGTCCTGGCACACACATGTTGTATGTTAACCTCTTGCAAAGTTCCACAAATCACATGTGGAGGAAGCAATACATCTTTATGGTAAATTGTGCAACTATTGTAAGTTCTAAGAACTTCTTAAGGGGATTCCAAAATGTAACAGGTGACAGCATATCCTTAAAGTGTGTCATCGTTGAGGCTCTCTTACATTGGGGACAGCCACTAGAAAGCACAAACTTGATTTCCTGGAAACAGCGCCACCTTCAGGTATTGGGTGTGTCAGGTACTGCACCTGAATGATCTGCAATACCAGCCTTAACACATACATGTTAGGGGCGCTGTGTTCAATCTGTACCATAGAGTCCCTCCCATGATTAGTGGAGGTTCCAGCACGGGGTGACTGATGGCACGGGCTGTCCATGTGTCACTTTTCTTTGATGTGTGCCGCTTATATTCATCCTAATTGGCGCGGCTCGGTACATTGAGTAGGGACTTCAGGGGGGCTTCTGCACAGGTGCTTGGCACTAAGGTGGTACCAATACGTCTGCTGGTGAGAACTTGCCCTTGATCTGTGTGACCTTGGTGATAGAGTGATGGAGGAGGCCTCCAATTTGGGGAACAACAAGAAGACAGATCCTCCTTAAAGTTATACATCCAAGTCTGCTCCCTTTGAAGTCCTGATGGGTTTCCCCTCCTAAGACCGGAGGTACAAGCTACACGATCAGTCATACCCCCTCCATGACCTCATAATGGAGGAATTGCTGCTCCCCCTCCACATCTCCTTTGTGTTTCACGGCTTTGATGCTCTCGCTTTATGTCTTTTTCTCTGAAACATATCAACAAGGGCTTCACAGATGGTATTAGGTCAGACACCTGCGGACTCATTACAGGAAGGTTTTACACTTAGATTCTCCCTAAAACGGGAGGACAGTTCCAAATATAATGACACCTGCCCCATCCAGGCTGCTTCCTCAGTGATCACTTCCTGCATTGGGGAAGGGTGAGACACGGTAACAGTATGTAAAACCAGACCGGGCTCATTAGCATAATTATAATAGTTGATTGTAGAAGGAAGGAGGCCATGCAAAACAAATATAATATTATATAAGATACCACAGTCCTGGTGCCTGGATCTATGAGTAATGTCCCTGGTTTGATGGATTTTGATGGTAGATTCCTTTAAATAAGCCAGTAGGAGCATTTTCACTCAATGAAGACCCAGTAGAATCATGTTTATTTAATGATGTCCTAATACACATGAAGATCTGGTAGACACCTGTCTAATCTGTGATGATCCAGTAGAACCTATCTATTCCATAATGATCCAGTAGAAGCACGTCCTCTTCATAATGACTCAGTAGACATGTACCCACCACATGATGAGCCAGTAGACACATGTCCAATCTATGATAACCTAGTAATGTTTGCGTTGGTTTCCTCCGGGTCCTCCGGTTTCCTCCCACACTCCAAAACATAGTGGTAGGTTGATTAGATTGTGAGCCCCATTGGGGACAGGGACTGATTTGGCAAACTCTGTGCAGCGCTGTGTAATCTGTGTGCCCTATATAAATGTAGAATTATTATTATTTGACACCTGTCTAATCTTTGATGATCCAGTAGAACCTGTCTATTCCATAACGATCCAGCAGAAGCACGTCCTCTTCATAATAACTCAGTAGACCATGTACCCACCACATTATGAGCCATAGACACATGTCTATTTTATGACGATCCAGTAGACAATTTAGTCCATTTAGTCCATTTAGTCCATTTAGTTGTGATCCAATAGATATAAGTCCAACCCATAATGACTCAGTAGACAAATGTCCACTCCATGAAGACCCTGTAGTTATGTCACAGTAGGATCATGTCTCATTCTGTGGCCTCAGTGACCCGAAAACTTACTTTGAACACTTGTATCTACGGTAGACACACGCTCATTCTATGATGACCCAGTAGATGTGTCCATTCCATGAAGAGCCAGTAGATAGATGCCTATTGCCTAATCACAATATAATACCAAGTCTACTCTTAAGTGACCCAGAAGCCAACTGTGTGTTCCCCAGGACACACACCAGGATCATTGGTTACTGCCTGGTGACCACGAATGATCATCTCAATTCTCTGGTGACTCAACAGGTTCCACGCTAGGTGATCACTTGTAGCCACGTAGTGGGATCAAGTTTATTATGTGACTTAAAATTTATACAGATTTACATACAGTAAAGTGTCCACAAAAGATTCCATTTCCCTCGAGCAAGCAGAGATCTATTAGAAGCTTAACCCATTCACCCCTGTCTGTTCATCCAGTAAACTTGGTATAATACAAGTTCCTATTTGTCACCCACAGCCTCGGCAGCGCTCCAGAAAACATCTGTTTTACTGACAGCCGGGGGATGACGGTGCAAGACCGAGGGAACAGCTCAGGAAATCTAAAAACCATCCATGTACAGCAGCGCCTGCTAAATCCATCAGTGAGACCCCAGCAATGGGACCTGCAATGATTATCTGGGTAAAGTTAAATTTAGATCAGTCCAAAATGTAAAGTGCGACTAAAGTGCAATAAAAGTTCCAAGTGATACAAATTGTAACATTTGTTTTGAAATAATATCTGCTTCTCGAATAGCATGGTGACAGGCAAGATAGCACTACCTAAGAGAGGTATCAATGCAGAATAGTGAGTGCAGCTCTGGGGTATAATGCAAGATGTAACTCAGGATCAGTACAGGATAAGTAATGTCATGTATGTACACAGTGACTGCACCAGCAGCAGAATAGTGAGTGCAGCTCTGGAGTATAATACAGGATGTAACTCAGGATCAGTACAGGATAAATAATGTCATTATTATTACCAAGGAGAAAGACTTCACAGAAATCCTCCATACGGACAAGGCTGTCACCTGACGACTCTGGATGGAATAATTTTCTACACTGATATCTTAGGAGAAGCAGGACTGTGAAATATGCATTCATATTCCAGGAATGTAACTTCTCCAAGTGCACTGGGGGCGTGTCCTCACACTGCTGTGCTCTGCGCTCTCTACATATTTATTTCCTCCACAGCCCCTCTGCTCTGAGTAAAAGTTGCAGCAGACTTATGAAAGGCATACAACAGCAGTCACTTAGAGCAAAGGAGCTGTTTTGTGCAGAGAGCACAGCAGTGTGAGGACAACCCTGGAATATAAATATTTCGCAGGAATGACCCCTAACACTGGCTGCAGTCTGCGTGGTCAAACTTGCTGACAAGTTCCTTTCATCTCCTCTTCCTGCTTCTTGCCGGTGACCCCACAGTAACCTCCGGATTTTTTCCTTCTTGCTCTCATACCATACAATAGGTTGATGACCTTTTTCCTTCAGAGACAATAGTTATCTTATTACACGGCCTCCAGCACCATGTTTGATGGTGAGTTCCATCTCCTTTAAGTGGATAATGGCCACCCAAAAATTTTTAACTTTTAATTAGAATTCCCGAATAATTACACAGGGCTTGGTTTTAGGGAACGTCCGCATCTGCGGTGAGAAGCCGTCTTACTGGGCACACATAGGGTTAAATCTACAGGAAATCCACAGTTATTACAACCCAAATCTTCAACACAAATTTGATGCTGCAGATTTTGGGCAGTGGATATCCGAATATTTACACTTGTACAGCTGTCGTCTTCCAACGGGGTTCTGGGTTTAGTCATTAGCGCGGAGGATCACAATAACAAAGAATAAAACTCTTTTGGTGGCAATTTAATAAAGAAGTTTACTACACCAGATCTCTGGCCGTTTAATGTATGCAGCTCTTATGCGTATGAATGTGTCTCTATGGTTACAGACTACAAACAGCCTGATTTTGCAGTCAAATGTTATTGGGTGCTTTTTGGCCCCACATTGTTAAAAAAAAAGAATGTTTTATAGAAAATACAATAGGTACTTTGTTATGTTACCACACATAAGAATGCACGGGAGCTGTATACACAATACGGCAGGAGCTTTTTCACACTAAATTCACACTTCAATAGTTTTATTTGGGTGCACCGAATCAATCAGTAAATCTAGGAGACGTGGAGGAAGATTTATCAAAAGTGTCTGAGGTAAAACTGTCCACACTGCAACCAATCAGAGGTCGACTTTCATTTTCCCCCAGCTATTTTTAAAAAGAAAGCTGAGCTCTGATTGGTTTTAATGGGCAACATGAACATTTTTACCTCAGACACTTCTGATAAATTTCCCCCATGGTGTTTTATTTTTAAGAATTCATTTCTGGCAAAGATGGGTAGCAACCAATATGGAAGCCAGAAAAGTAGGATTCTCATTCAGCTTGTACAAAGACAATGTACATCACTAGGCAGAATTGCCCCTCAGAGACCCTGGGATGACAACTAAGGCCCAGTTTTGACAGCTGAGGCCTAATCTAACGTAGGCCTGTGTGAGTGTCCATAGGCAACCAATCAGAACTCAGCTTCCATTTTTCTATAGCAGGTCAGTAAAAGGAAACTGTGCCCTGATTGGTTGCTATGGGCCCTCAGGCTTCACAGTTGGTTGCTGTGTTAGGCCGGCTGTATGTAAACAATGGAAAATCCATCCATGTCCTATCAGTAAAATACTGATGATATTTAATGTGATTTTTATCCGTTTTATGACTTTTAATACTTTCCATCTGTCTATTTTTGTTGTCCAATTGTGTCCGACTTTCACATCTCACGGCAACTTATGCTTATTTTAAAGCGTTTCCTCGCTACATGTGTGTGAATAACAAATAAGATAAATTATACGGGGCCTCAGGGGGCGGAGCTTGACATGGGACGCCAAAGTCAGTGCTTGCGTCGCGCTCCGCTCCATCACGCAGTAGTTGGATACTGTAAATCGCCACTGAGAAGTAATTGCTCCTTTATGACTTTTACAAGAACGTAAAGGGTAACAGCCGAGGACATAAAACATGATGATTACAGGACGTCTGCGCCGCGCTCTCACTAAGTACCAGATTTTTTGTGGTGGGGCAAGACCCCCCCACTAATGACACTCCAGATAATTATACAGTCTCGCAGTGTTTCATGTAAAATTATATGATTATGCGGAGGTGTCTTGCAGCCCCAGAAAGATGATAATGTCTCAGGAATGCAGCTCCGCTCCAGGGCGAACATTGCTTGGGACTCCGTGTTTCGTGATCAGACAGGGGAAGGGTCTGCACTGCGGACCCCCAGGGCTGAGTAGCTTCTATGTAGATCACTGAGGACAAAGTATTTAAGGTAATCATTCGTAATAGGAAATTGTAATTTTATTATTTGGATTCATCATAAATTGCCACGTCGTTAATGTAGCGTGACTGTGATCCCAATGTTCTGTTAATGAATCGCTTAAAGGGAGATTCTAGAAGTTTTGTGCATCGTGATAATGGATTGGAAATTCTCCTGCATCTCTATGGAGGCAGAATTCAATAAAGCGCAGACGCATATGTTCAAACACCCTATTTTAAAGACTGGTGGGGGTCCCAGTGGTCCAAGCCCCTTGTGATTTACCGTTTATCCCCTTATCCAATGCATAGGCAATACTAACTAGCTAATAATTCCCAGGAAAAATATATCTTTATCATGGAGGGAGTTTAGTTTTTCTGATACAGAGCTCCAAACCCTTACCAAAGATAAAGTTGTAAATTATTGTGTCTTTAATCACCTCTAGGGGGAGCTCAGGAGTGAACAGAATACAATTTATCAGTCTAAATTACTTATTATCTATAATCTCCTTTTGATGGCTTAATAGCTGGTGGTTATAGACAATCCCTCCAGGACACGGACAGCTAATCATTTAAATGGCAACATGTAATACTATATTTTGTATAGGAATTGACAGCAATATGTGCAATTGCCAGGATCTAATAAAAGAAAAAAAGTTATGAAATAAAACCCCATCTACTTGTTGATTGTTTCCCTCCCTTATATTGTTGTACTGTGTTAGTGTCATTTTTCCACTGTGTCATCACAATGGGGGTCATCACATAAGGGCCCGATTCACGTTTTTATTCACGTGTTACCCAAATATTTCCGATTTGCGGCGATTTCCCCTGAATTGCCCCGGGATTTTGGCGCACGTGATCGGATTGTGGCGCATCGGCGCTGGCATGCACGCGATGGAAATCGGGGGGCCTGGCCAAACGAAAACCCGAGGATTCGGAAAACCTGCCGCATTTAAAAAAATTTAAAAAATGTGTCGCGGAGCTTGCACTTACCTTCACTAGGAATAGGCCGGTGAACTTGAGTGCGTTCCGATGCTCTTCAGCGCAGCAGCGCCACCTGGTGGACGTCAGAGGAACTGCCTTAATGAATCCCATCCGAACCCGAATCCACCGCAGAGAATGCGCCGCTGGATCGCGAATGGACCGGGTAAGTAAATCTGCCCCAATAACTTTTATGACCCCAACTTCAGACAATGATAGGTAGACGATGCAAGACTTCACACATTTCTGCTGCCCCCTGCTGGTCCAGGCTCTAATTCCATGCAGATTTGGATGTGATTGGAGTACAAGTCAACATTCTGTACAATGTAACTCTTCATAGATTTAACCATACAATCACGTTCAGAGGAAGAAGCCGGCTGTGCCAAGCCAAGGGTTTATAGAACACGGGTTCTGCCGTAATGAAGTCATTAGTATCTGTGTATTTTGGCCGCGACATATTGTAGTATTCTGTGGGAACCCGGATTCTTACCAAGCTTTCTCGCTGCGGTTATATTTTACAGCAAAAATTATTACAAATTAGGACTTGACACAATAATAAATGTTATAGGGAGCTGACATGACTGTGCACCCACTGTTCACCTCTGCAGAACTTACAATATATTCAGACTCCTTAAAAGGGGTTGTGCCGAATTCCACATCCTGATCCATGGAAGTTAAAATACAATAAACTACCAGCACCCCCATTTAGGGGATGAAATGTACTTTCTAGAATGCATCCTTTTATGTAAACACTCCTGGTGTCATACTAAAAGGTAAGAATCTCATCTTGCTGACCACAAGGATTGTGGTTCTGTGTGCTACAGAGCCAGAGATGCAGGCAGGTAAAGACAAAGTTGGAAATTCAGATAAAGATCCAGTTTCTGGACATCTCTCTGGTTCGGTGGAGATTGAGATCCTTAATTGAGATGAGATTCGTCGTTTTGACACCCAATACCTTGTTTCTGAAGGGACTCTGCCCCCTGTAGCCTCTAAACTGGACTTATCTCTGGTAAAATAGGACTCTTATCCATGACTTTGGGCAAGATTTTTTTTTTTTAATAGGTAAACTGATGAGAATTCACATAAAAAGAAGGAATTTAAGAATGGATATTTTATACTCTGCCTGAAGGGGGCAGTAGTTTAATGGGGTAAAATCTGGTAATGGGATTCCATGAACTAAATAATCTTTTACAGTGTAATGGCAATTATATAAGCAGTCACCCAGCTTTCCCAGAATGTGATATAATAGGGATAGAATTGTTATGAGGAACATGAGGATTCAATATGACACTGATCCCATAACTAAAGGCAGGATATACTGTGTAATGGGATCACAACGGCTGCAAAGAGCCTATAGATTTGTCATAAATTATTCACTGAAGTGTTCCCTCTCCCCCAGGTACAGGAGACAGTCCAGTGTTACAACTTGTACCTATCGCTGGGAATAGTTTTGCAGGAAAAAAAAAAAGTCAATGCCTGGAGAGCAATACAACGGATAGAGAGCAATACAGACATAGATGGTTAAAGGGACTTTATCAGGTGCAAAATCCAGTAAAAGCAAAGTGCAGAGGCCTTTAATAACAGTGGAAGCAAATCTTTGATACAAAATAGAAGCATTAACTTTTTTTAAATGTGCAAATCAGCCTAGAAGTGCAATGGGGGCGGTGCCAGATTTTGAAGAATTGCATACAGGCTGCGTACTGCATACAAAAGCTGAAAACGTCAGTCATAGCTAATAGGACACTTGCAACTAGATGATAGTTGGACCCGCCCCTAGTGCACTTGCAGTCCTGCTGATCTCTGGGACTCCTAGCAGGCAGGTCCCCCATGATAATGGATGTATAAATAAAATCATGTTAAATGGTGAAGCGTTACCATACAGACCTACCATAATGTCATGGAGTGGAGACTCCACTATGTGGTTTCCCATCAGATGGTGGAATTGTATGGTCCGTATTAGAATGTAAACTATGTTCTGACTGCAGGATTAATGACCCAATACATATTTACATAATTTGATCATTCACTCTGTTGCACCCTCCGGCAGTTCATCTTTAGCCTCAGAGAAGGGGTTTTCTGCACCCAACAGGCCCCGTCCTGCTCCTCTCCTGCACCGCAGACATTCAGAATCCCTGGAAATTTTCCACAACTTCTCCACCTAAAAACTGTGGATACAATAAGACAATACACCCTGCCCTGGGAGGCTCAGAAATCTGTGTCTGTAGCCCCAGGAGACTTCGCTCCCGCTACAGTTAGCTAATACGTCTCAAGGAGCAGAGCCTGGTGCCATGCCAGCGGCGGGCCGGCACACAGGGCGTTGTCACCTGTGTTTCGGCAAGTACAATTATCTTGTGATTCATGAGGGCGTGTGGTTTTTAGCCTTTCTATGCCAGGTTTGGGGCCCCCGAGGGTGCGATCACATGCTGGGTTTTGCAGCATTTATACTGAGGCACTTTCCAGCTTTACTGCAGTGAATTGGACGCCACCAATAGTCATAGGAGCCGGTAGTTGTGATGCAACTATACAAGGGAGGGTGCCAAAGTAATATTCAATAGAGCACCCCCTTTTAGTGGAGGTATATTATTTCAGACAGCAAGCCTGTCACATTACACTGCACATTCGATATGGGAAGACTCACCTAAGCTCGGACGCTCTCTCTTAAAGGGATTTTGCATAAATAGGGTCTGGTGGTTCTGGTCCCATCAGGAGGTTAGTTACATACGTGGTGCATTACAATCCCTGGCCTCAGCAGTTATGTATGAATAAATGGGACATTGCCATTGAGGCCAGTGATAGATGCATAATGCATGAGACATCATCCCTTCTGATCCAATGGCGCTGGAAGTACCAAAGACGGGTGAGCCCCGCTAGAAATAAGAGTGGCCTCAGCAAAAGATAGTGTATGGAATTTTTAAAAATTTTTTTGGACCCTTCAAATTTTGGAAACTCTAAATCCATCATATTGTTACAATAGAATATAACTGGGTTTAGATTATAGGGCTACACGGGAGGGGGGATTAGGGGGTGCAGCAATCTTTCTACAGTATATATTCTCTCTTCCTGAATGCATTAGACCCCAGCTGCACATCGTCTCACATATCAGTCATCCCCGCACGTGATTTATGCAGGCAGTAAAATAATCCTGAGCTTTGTAAAACAGAAAAAGTGACGATAAAATGTCTGCACAATCGTATAACCGCTCTTCTAACATGTCAGGACGTACCATAGGAGACCAGGAACACAGCCGGGGGCTGCATCACCGCTGCTATTATGGGCAGGGCAAGTCTGTTATACCGCTACTGATTAATAAGTTAAGAGTGTGACCACAGGAGGGCGCTGCAGTAGAGAACATCTATAATGTGGCAATCTAAATAGCACCACTGCAAAGTCCCACATGACACACTAGAGGGCGCCCATAACTTTCTTCATGCCATTGCCAGGAATTCTGGAGAACCAAACGATCCCTATGAAAGTGATACTAGAAGCTGATTATTTCTTAGAATAGGAGTGTGAGCTTTATGGACAACACGACTCATCTCATCATTTAAATTAACTTTATTCCATGTCCTTTTGGCATTTCGGAGAATAGACAATGCACAGACAATCATGGCCGCCTTGCATTACACAATCTGCAAACGTTCTACCTGGTGATGTTGTCGTCAGCAGCCGCACGGCTTATACATAGAAAAACAACAACTCCTTAAGAGTTTTTCACAGAGCAACGTGACGTTTTATGGAGTTTAGAAGCGCAGCCAGTACATGGCGCTGCGGATGCGGTTGTAGTCAGGAACCTGCTCATTGGGACCTAAGGGAAGACGAGAGAGAACATTTACTGGTGACAAGATCTTCTCTGCTGGTGGAGACCATTACCTGAAGTGAATGGAGAAGTCATAACCAAAGAGTCGGGGAACTTACCAACTGATGCCACAGCGGGACACCTATCATACAGGTACTTAGAGGAGACGTCCCTTAGAGTCTTGGTATTGACGGCCTGTCAGGAGACAAGAGATTGATATTTCACAACCAAAGCAGGGAAGTCTTACTCCTGTCCTTTGCTTCCTCTTCTACAATGCTTACAGTATAGCAATCTGGTAGCACATGTCATGGCTACTATTTAAATAGTGAGGATGCTTAAAGGGGTTGTCCCAAGTTTCTGGAATCCCCTATCCACTGATGAGAATGGTGGTCCCATTCCCACTAATAGATAGGTCAAACCATTCATTCTTTATGGAATTGCCAATATCTCGCAGTCCCACAGACAATGAAGTGAGTGTTGTGGTGAATTTTCAACCTGAAAGGGGAATAGGATCCCTGATCTCATGATTAATGGGGGCCCCAGTGGTTGAACCCCAACAATAAGCATGTTATTTGGCCATCCTGTGCACAGGGCATAATATATTAACTTGGTACAACTACTTTAAAATGCACTGAACCCTGCAGACTAAGCATTAAATACTCACATCAATCCTGGAATTCCATTCCTCCAAGGAGATGCGCTGACCATAAGCCAAAACCTGACGCCCAATATCTTCACACACGGGGGTTGTTCCTACAGAATGAAACCACAAAATATAAGCAAGTGTCCAATGGATGCTATGCAATCTTATCCTACCACATAAAGAATATCCCCTACCGTCCAACTGGGCCACCAGAGCGTTCTTCAAAGCCTTCTTAGCCTGGGCCAGTTCTCCGTCGGTTGCACTGGTGCAAATGCGCATCCTATGGAATAAATATTCGAATATTTAGCAATTACGACACAGTAGTGACCGGGTAATAGCAGAAGATTCTCAGATTTCACCACAGATTACATTAGACTGCAAGGAGAGCATAAAGACTGAAGCTATACTGAATACTTACCACTCTCCCTGAGCAATATGGAACATGTCTTCAATACTGTGTTTATCGGTCACAAAGTGGACTCCAAAGAGGCCGGTGTCAGAGTATCGAATATTGAAGGCCTGGAAACTCTGGCAAAGATTGTATTCAGCTGCAGTCCTTGCCACGTTGCTAGAAAGATTCTGAAAATAATAGAATACACAATGGTTGAGGAATTAAAACTCCCAACATGCTTAACAGGGGGTGTAAAATTAAACTACAGGGCCCCTAACCTTAATAATTTCCTCAGAGAAACACCTTTTGGACCCTTTAGAACCCACTTAAACTTGCAGTATCCTTACCTTCCCACCACCGTATGTGGCATCATAGTTGCTAAAGATGGTATTAGCTAAAGCCAAAGCAACATTATCAGGACTGTTCACACCGGGTCCTTCCACTGCAATAGCAACGTGAGCCAGGGGTAGGTCGTCATTGCGGGCAGAAAGCTGAAAAGAGACACAAAAAGGTAAAATGATGATGAATATATGAATAGAGCTCAGTATACTATACCCAGCAGGAAGGTTACTGGCTACTGGTGATACAGTCACTGACAAGCAAACTCACCACTTCAGAAAGCCGAACAACTACACCCATGGTTGGCCTGTAAATAGTTTTGCATATGATCTGCATATAGGAGCATGTGTTTAATCAAGACTATGTAAAAACTTGCATTCTTCATGTTTTGTGTTAGATATACTGGTGTAATATCTGGTTGTGTTAGTGCTCAAAACTAGAGCTGTTGGAGTCCGTCACCATTTTGGTGGGGTTGGAGTCCTGATTAAATAGACAGCCTCCTTAAATATATTTAAAAATAAATACATTTTGAATGAATTATAAAAAAATTATACTATGAAATTTCCTTTAAATGTCTGCCTTGCTCCTAATTTAAGGCAACACACATTGTCATACTGCTCGACTTTAAGGGGCTGCACCAGTAACAAGCCCCATAACTGCACCAACAACTAAAATACAGCAATAAGTAAGAACCCAGGTGCAGCACAGTACAGTACAGCGGACAAGTATTTACCCATCCAGGTCCTCCAGGTAGGAGAGGACCCAGGACCGGTAGCAACTTCTAAGCTGCCATCAGTTATGGAAGGACTCACTGGACTATTAGCAGGGTGCCGCCCACAAACCAAGGCTTGAGAGGCTACATGTGGCCCGTCACCCATGGGTTGTGCACCTCTGCTCCAGGCTTTTAATTGAGAGGAATGTGGCTGCTCAGTAGTGGCTCCTCCACTACAAATCAGAGGAATAAGGCACTGGCCCGCATTTATATCGCTACTGCTAGAGAGACTGGGAAAACAGCTCTGTGGAGTCTGTGACCATTTTGGTGGTGTTAGACTCCTCAATTTCCCCAAATCTGACTCCAGGTTAGTTAACCAGCTCTGCAGTCCTGCTCATAACCTGAAGTATAAACGGATAATGGTAATACAATACGGTCTGATCCAGATACTCACTGCACTTCCAGTAAACCGGCACGGGGAGAGCACGGGGATGACGTCGTTTTCATACTCGGAGGAAAGTCCACTAAAGTGTCTTGAAGCAAGATCACACAGCTCCTTGTGATTTATTCCTGATGACATTAAATGTAAAACAATTTGTAGTAACAGTGATAAAAGTAATAATTGCTCCGGTATAAAACCGAAAGTGGTTCAGAGAAAAGGGGAGTGGGTTTGAGAGAGAATTTTTCCAGAACTAAAATATTAGTGACCTAAGCTTAAAGGGGTTTTCCCACGAAACATGTTAGACCCTATCCACAGAATGATCGTGGGGGTCTCCGTGACAGGGTCTGCTGTTCCCCAGTCAGACCCCTTGTCACTCCCCAAGATAACTGCAGCAGCAGTTCGCGCTTGGTCGTACTGCCCCGTACATCACTATGGAGCTGACAGATATTGCCCGGCGCCATTTAGGCAATCTCCGTCAGCTCCATAGAGATGAATGGGGCAGTACGTCCACGCGTGACCGGCTGCTCCAGGGGTCCGACTGGGTTACATCATTGAGACCCCCACTGATCAGAAAGTTAGACCCTATTCTGTGGTTTTTTGTGTTAAGAAATCAATATCAAGTGGATGTAGCGTTTGGATAATAGCCACAGCCTCTTTATAGTTCACCAAGTATCAGCTTGTATAGTAGCTGTGCATGGTATTGGATCCAAGCATCATTCACTTGTATGGAATTAAGCTACAAGTAGGTCACATGACTGATAACTATGATGCTAAAGGACAGTGAAACATCAATAAGTGTCCACTACTGCTTTAACCTGATCCAAGAGGGTTTCAAGGTGTCAGTCCCAACAATCTGATATTAATGGTTGTAGAGTTACCTCCGGCCGCTGCAAGGACCATACGAGGTGCCTTGTAATGTAGGTTGATGTACTCAAGAAGATCGGCCCGGGTGAACTTCCTGTAAGAGAAGATCTGTAAATATCCACTCACATAAGAGCACATGTCCCACTACCATCATAAATCACAAAATAGATTCTAATGCAGGTTTTGTATAGCTTGCCCAATTAAAGTATTGCTATTTTCATATTCTTACCCTCTCCCAGCTCCTTAAACACAGAACCACTCACTTTATATTTTCCGATGGCCCCACAACGGTCCTGCTAAGGGGAGTTGATTGATAAGCAGTTGCATGGAGGTAATCAAATGTCACTTCTTGGAGGTTTGAGTCCAGTTCCTCCATCTCCCTCAGCACCACTTCACGTGTCTTCTCTATCTGGGCGTCCTCTAGGCTTTTATTCTGGACCACATCAGCCAGAATCTCAACAGCTAAAAACAGAGGATGTAGTCATAGAAAGGACTTCATGGACTGGTAAAGATTTACCTACTTGTAAGACTGTACAATGTAAAGTCCACACGGAGGTCTCCATACCTTTAGGTAGATCCTTAGATAGAGCCTTGATGTAGATGGCCGTCTGCTCACGTGTTGTGTATGTACTGAGGTGAGCCCCAATGCTCTCCACTTCTTGCTCTAGGGCGGTCTGGGGACGCTTCTTTGTTCCCTGGATTAAAAGGCAGAGATTACCCAAATATCCCATATGAATGACAAGTTTACTAATGGGTTAGTTGCACCCTATAAAGTCATGGCATATGTTTGGATACACTTTAAAATCAGGAGAGTCAGACTTCAGAGATCCCGTCTGACCTTGGGAATGGAGAATGCAGCGTCTAAGTGTTCTGTGCTGCTGGATAATCAAGTATGTAGGGAACTGTAAGTGGCATCCACAGCAGCTAGTCGGTGTACCTCTGAGTAGAATACGGCTACATGTACACATACATTAGCATAACTCAGGCTGCAAACAGGTCCCAGGTGTCAGTTTGTGGCCATGTGTCATTGCTGTGTGTAATCTACACACAATAGGCATTGACTGCAATTAAGACTGCTTGTGCCACAAACTAGGGTAGGAATAGGACCTGCTCTGAATTTTGCAGCCTGGTCTGTACAAACCACAGGTCATGTGTATCGGCTCACAAGAATGAGATTGTTTTCATGTGCTATCTGTTGAATTAGAGGATAGCACATGCTCAAAAACTAATAAAAATATATCAATCAGCTAAGACTGTGGAGTTGACATAGCACTGAGGTAGTGATGAAGCCCTTTCACTCAGAGGTCAGGACCCCATAATCATAAAGTGATTGCATATCCTGACAATATTCTATCACTTTATAACATGGCAATAACCTTGAAAGGTATAAGACAGGTGAAGGAGGTTAGATGGTGATCACATTGGACCACAGAATGGCCGGTGACATAGACCTTAGTAAGGAAGCCAGCAGGAATATGGAAGGTAAACAGTTCTCTCTTACCTTAAAGGCCAGATGTTCCAAGAAGTATCCCGCACCGTTGTTCTTTTCATTTTCATAGCGGCTGCCGGCTGCTATCCACACACCAACCTACAGACAGAAGTCAAATGTAATGTCCACACAAGCTCCTAACACCAACAACTAGAAGCCCTCTGCTTGCGGCGAGTGACTGGATTCCTCTACCCAGAGGCGTAAAACTTGTTCTACTCATGTCCAACTGTCAGGAGTGTAAGATACATTAACGGTGGGATGGATGTTCTCAATCACTGACAGCAATCAGAGATGTAGAAAATGAAGCAAAGGTCAAAATATATGAAAAAGCAGACTGGGGTTTCAGTAATTATTTTATCCATCACTTCCTGCCACCAATGGCCACCAGCAGGACTTACCGTACAGGTAGGTTGTCCTGACTCTTCAGAGGCGATGCGGAGTCCATTATCCAGAGTGCTGATCTGAGTCTCGGGAATGTTAGCCAATGTCTGCGCATAAGACAACGCGCTGCGGTTCCTCTTTAGGCTTAACAGTGCGGGCTGGAGGATAAATATACAGAAAATATTAAAATGCATGAAATCAGGTCATTATCACAAACCACTAAACCCATCATGAGACCCGACAGGGTGGTGCTTCAAGGGGTATTCCAGCCAGAAGCACTTTCCTATCCACTCATCTGATGCAGACTCAGCGGCAGGGATAATTCTGGTTAGAAGCTACTACATAACTGCATGGAATAACCCACATAGATGAGGTCTGACCAGTCACTGCCCCCTATAGGAGGGGCAGATTGTGCGGGACACATACAAATAAAATAAGACAGACATAACGTGGCGAGATAAAACAGTAGGAGGGGGGAGGGGGGCTGCCCACAAGAGCTTGTAGTCAATGAGAAAGCCCTGATATCTTTGGCTGCTAGTTAGATTGTACTTATACATTGTGACAAGTTCTGCAGCTGTATAGATCTGGGCAAATTCCCAGCATCACTGCGACTCTGCAACTCCTCCTACTGCATATTCCTGGGGTCCTCGGGGGTCACACCAATACCATCATACCTTGAAGTCATGCACTGACTTCATGGGGTTATGGGGGAGGGGGGGGGGAGAAAACTAATCGCTGACCCTTCCATTACTGAATTATCCACTGGACATATGGCAATCTACCTGTATAATCTCATGTATAAGCCACATTATCACACCATACTTATCCACAGGGGTGTCACAGAGACCCCCAGGAATTGGTTCCACTTTAGCACAGCAGCCTAAATCTTTGTTTTATGAGTCTATGAGGAGCGCAAGAAACATCCATTAATCCCTACTATAATGAGAAAAACAGAAAGCCCTGAGGCAGAAGAGGACTAGGCCTCGTCTTTATTGCTTCTATAAACCTGATCACACCCAACGTGTCGGCGACACAAGTCTTTCTCCAAAGTACAGGGCACCGACATCAAATTTTAAAAACCTTTAAAATGTATGCGAATGGGCTGTTTTCACATTTATGGAGCCCCTAAGGCTAATCTGCATAATTGTGATAACTTTTTTTTTTTTTTTTTTAAAACCAGGGCATAAGACACTAAAAGAAGAGTGGATTCTGACAGAGGGGGCACACACCAGTATGTCAGTGTTCTGGGTTTACAATCCTTCAAAAATCCAGGGTCCAACTCAGGCCTTGTT
Organism: Engystomops pustulosus; assembly: GCA_019512145.1. NCBI lineage: Eukaryota > Metazoa > Chordata > Amphibia > Anura > Leptodactylidae > Engystomops > Engystomops pustulosus. Next base: position 93,861,376 of record CM033649.1, on the reverse strand, counting down.
CACACCTGCGTTTGGGCCATCAGTTTAGGGGAGCATAATGGAAACTAAAATACGGAAGGTCAACCATAGATCTTACATTTTACATACATTTATACCACTGAGCCCTAGAGGGTCCTTATACCACTCCAGCAGCAACGACACATTTCAGAGGTCACGTCATCATGTCCTTTGCAGCTGTGACACTCGAGGACTGGATTTGTTTTCAAATTCCCTGTCTGTCACTTGTCTCCACGTATCACACGACCCCTTTAAGAACTAATCGTCCTCTGTTCCCCCTTAAAGGGATGCACATGTGTAGTAAAACACAGATACTTTGGACGGCTGTGGTGCTGCTTGTTATTTACTGTAGGATCAGCCGATATTTTCCAGTGGACACCTATAGTTCCACACTCATGGACTTCCCCTTTAAGTGCAGAGTGTAAGGGGTTAAATGTAACCGGACGGTGATGGCGGTGCTGTAATAATGAGGTGACTAGTGCCGGTATATTGCGGCCTCCCCTCCTCGTACTCCGGGTCCCGCCGTGTCCTGGGACTGGGTGACCTTCACCTCACACACGGGCGGCCTCTCCTCACACCCCCCCGTAGGCCTCTATAACCGCGGCTACCCCCTCCTGCGTCCTCCCCGGGCCTCGCCACCTTCCTGTAGGAGCCTGTACCCACCGAGCGGCCGGAGAAGAAGGCCTTGCCCGCAGCGCTCCCGGCTCTGTACACGGACGCCGCCATCTTCCAGGTGACAGTGAGACAGACCGCAGCGCGCATGCGCCGCCAGATACAGGGAAGGCGATGTGTGACGGGATGTGCTGCGCCTCTCAGAGCGCCCTCTGCCGCCCGGAGGCCTGTACTGCAGGGGGCTCATTCATGATGGTTTACAGGAGTTTTATAAGAATATTATGTCACCGATCACAGTACGGAGGGGGGAAGATTCATAGGACAAAGATTTTACTTTTATACGCCATAGGAGAAACTTTATCTCTGTCCTGCCTGTGGTTATTATGAACTCCAAAGACAAAGGTGAAATTGCAGACTTACCTCTGCTGATCGCAGGACAGGGCCAGGCAACCACTAGAGGACGTCATCTATTGCAGAGTGAAGAAGATCCCACATTGTTCATTATACAGGGCACGACCTCTCACTCCCTGCAGCTTGTGGGCGGGGCCTCAACCCAGAGCAGAGGAGCCAGAAATGACAGCTTCTCTAAGAGACTGGTGTGTCTTAGTTTCTGCTCTCATCCCGGTACCGGGAGCCATTTTTGGCTAAAAGGGTTAACTCAAAAGTCACCTTAAAAACTACAGGGCGGTTTAAACCCTAGATAAAGATCTCTTACATTTGGCCTTCCTGGGTTGGGCAATTCTGGTCACTGGACTCCTCAGGAGTCCAGTGACCAGAATTGACAATGAGAGCTCGGGGTAAGTTTACTTTATTGTCTGCCCCAACCGTCACTTCTGTTTCACTGGCTGGAAGGACTGGGTAAGGTCATCTCCTTGTCTGATATTATGTACTTTGCCTCTAAATGTCCATATATGACAGTATGCTCACTATAATTGTGGCAAAGGACCACTTGTATGGTGACTGACAATGAGTCTGTGATGTTAGCTGAAGATGTGAGACGGGAAGGAGTAACCCTTAGATGTCCGCAGTGCTAGAGTGGGAGGTATTCTGTAGGTGTCAGATTATCATAGTGCCTATAATAGTGCCAATAGGAGTATAGAGCTCAAAAATTTGCACACGCGCAGAGGATACCTGCCCTGGCCAGGTGTGCATTCCGCTTCCTTGGAAGTCTGAACGGCCTTGTTGATGACAGTAAGGACTAGTAGTAGAATCTGAAGGACTACGACTCATGAGATAGTCTGAGAGCAGTGGCTTGGTGTAGAGTCCTCTGTGAGAGTCTCAAGTGTCTAGGTTTCTTTGGGGTAAATCGAGGTGTTGGTATTGTGTCTGTGGGGAAGCTTTGGCAGTGTTGCAGTTGTAGACATTTATGATGGGTTGTGCACTGCAGACGAAGCAGGGACCAAGATAGTTTCTCACATGATGAGAAAACCTGGCAGCCCTGGGATTGAGGAGGAAAAATAAAGGGATTTATTGTTTTATAGCCCTCCTCAGCCCACTTGCAAAGTTTTTAAAATAGTCAGACAACCCCATTAAAGATCATCTTTGCAAAAAAAAAAAAAACTGAGAAAAGTGATTTTAAGAAATTTTTATTATTTTATAAAACATTACCTGGACATTTTTTTTTTTTAAATGTGCCACTAGAAGACATAAAAGGGTTGTCCGCAACATAAGAATATCTACCCAATAGCAGCAGAGAATCATCCTGCCTCTCTGACAGCGGTGACATGATGATGATGACATGTGACTCCTGGCCTCAGAGAGGTTTAGCAGAGAGGAATATAAGGCTGCAGCGGACATGACATCCCTGCTGCAGCTTCTGTTTGCAAACAAAGACCAGAAGGTGCAGGCAGGAGTATAATGCAGGGGAGAGGTAAGTGTAGGATCTTTTCCACAGGATAGGGAATAGCAATCTAACAGGTGGGGGTGACTTCTGGGACCTCCACTGATCACAAGAATGTAGCTCTAATTGATGGAGCAGTAGGTCAACCCCGTGTTCTGCCGCTCCATTAAATACCATTGGAGTTTTGGAAATTGGCAAGCACAGCGCTTAAGTATTCTGGTCCTGAACCTCAATGACAGAGATACCCAGGCGACCAGGCACACCAGGCAATGAATGAAGCAGCAGGACGTATACTTGACCTTCTGCTCCATTCATACCTGAGAAAGGAAACCAGATATTAGTAGGTGTCTCAGCATTTGATCCCCACCAGTCAGATCACTACCTTCTATCCTTTTTCAAGCAGGGTTTGTTCTCAAATCCCAGTCCATGCTGCTGTGATCTTCTCCGATGACACAAATGCTTCATTCAAGATCCAATGCAGAATAGAATCTAAAGGGACCAAAAACGAAAACTTACAATATTACCGCACACAGTCATATCAGCAGAAAGAAGAGACATACACTGCGTGGGGGCCATAATGGGGAGTCACAAGGTGAAGGGGGAGGCGAGGGAGGTGAAGTGGCCGCAATTTGATTGGCGGGGGACTATAAATGGGTAACAATTGATAAATAAAAGGGGTCATTATATGCAAGAAGTCAACAAACTAGGGTTTTAAGAGTTGAGGGGCCAGAGAAAAGAGGTGTCTGTGTATACTATGTAATACTATGACAGACTGCACCCCCCACACACATACAGTATGTACCCCCCATATCATAGACTGCACCCGCACACATACAGCATGTACCCCCCCATGTTATACACTGTACCCCCACACACACACAGCATGTACCCCCCATCTCCTCCACACAGCAGAGAGCGGCCCTGCACCAAGCCCCGCCCCCGCCTATATCACCTCGGTCACATGATCCGGAGTGTCACGTGAGCAGTGACATCACGCCTCCGCCCAGCGGGGGATCGCCGCTGGTATGACGCGTCTCCTGGTCGCCCAACCGCTAGAGAGCACGGCGGTCATGTGGAGCCAACAGAATGGAAACAAATGGCGCGAAATCTGCTTCTTTACCGGCAGAAGTTACAGCATCGGAAACCAAAATAAGTAACGAAGCGCCGGCCAGTCCCGCCCTGTACCTGTGCAGTAACTGCAGCCTGCCGCTAGGGGACTCCGGGGACTACACAGCGCAGGCGCAGGACAAGGACATCATCCAGCTGAAAGGTGCGACCTGTAGGGAGCGGCACAACTGGCACTACAACTCTCAGCATGTCCAGGGGTCTGCAGTCACCCCCCCCCCCCCCCTCTGACCAGGGGTCTGCAGTCACCCCCCCCCCCCTCAGTGCAGTGATGGTCTCCTCTGTACCCGGGGTCTGCCGTCACCCCACCCCTCAGTTGCCCAGGTGATGTCTCCTCTGTACCGGGTTGCAGTCACCCCCCCCCCCCCCTCCAGTGGCCAGTGATTGTCGCCCTCTGGTAACCAGGGGGCTGCAGTCACCACCCCCCCCCCCCTAGTTTTCTACACACAGTAATAGCCCCCAAGCAGTAAGGGCCAGTGATGGGTCTGCAGTCACCCCCCCCCCACCCCCCCACCCAGTTAGGCCCAGTGCTAGCGTGATGCTCCCTGTACCGGGGGTTGCAGTCACCCCACCCCTCCAGGCCAGTGATGTTTCTACTTGTACACAGGGGTGCGCATCACCCCCCCCCCCCCACCCCCAGCCCATGGTGCCAGTGATGTCTCCTCTGTACCCAGGGGTCTGCAGTCACCCCCCCCCCTCAGTGCCAGTGAGCCCTTCTGTTGACCCAGGGGTATGCAGTGTCACCCCCCCCTCGATGCCAGTGATGGGGTCTGCCAGTCACCCCCCCCCCACTCAGTGCAGTGATGGGTCCGTCACCCCCCCCCCCCCCCCCCCCCCCCCCCCCTCAGTGCCAGTGATGTCTCCTCTGTACCCGGGGGTCTGCAGTCCCCACCCCCCCCCCCCCTCAGTGCCAGTGATGTCTCCTCTGTACCCAGGGGTCTGCAGTCACCCCCCCCTCAGTGCCAGTGATGGGTCGGCAGTCACACCCCCCCCCCCCCAGTGCCAGTGATGTCTCCTCTGTACCCGGGGGTCTGTAATATAACAATAGTAACAATAGAAAAATCTATTTCAGCTCACGATGAGCCCAAACCAATGTGCTGCCTCACTCAGAACGGAGAGGTTCATGCAACTTAGAAGAAAATTGTGGCGTTCCGCGCCAAAAAGATTCCCCCCCCCCTTTGGTGCTGAACGCCACAAGTTCACCTGTAATTAATTTTTATTTGCTGCAAACCACAACATTGTCGCCATCAGATTTCTGATTTCATCTGATATTGAAAAAAGACTCCAGTGACTCCAGTACCTTGGGGGCAGATTCCCACGTGGGGTTTTTGTCACGTTTTAAAACTCATCCAAAGTGGGAGGGGGTTTGTCTAAGACGTATGGGCTTCAATGGATATGTGTGTGTGTGTATATGTGTGTGTATGTATATATATATATTAGCCCCTCCCACGTGCGTTTTGGATGCGAGAAGTAAACGTGGTGTGTTTTTTCTTATGTTTTGCAGCTGTTACAGAAAATGTAGAAATAGAAGAAAACAAAGCGGTTTCCTCCTACAAGCTGGACGCCTTCAGGTTTGTTTTTCCTACTAGGCTGATAATCAATCAACAATACTTAACCCGTTCTATACACCCATCACACAATGGGGCTTATTTGCTAAGGGTCCGCGGCCACACTTTCGTTGGACTTTACAGCTTTTTCAGGATTTGCGCCGCTGTGACGGGTATTTAGCAGGGGATTGTGTCACAAGAGCAGTGCGCCTTATATATGAACTGTACTTACAGACAACAGTGGCTTTGAACTGTGCACAGGTCTGCCACCTGCTGGTCATTCATCCTTCTGATCAGGTGCCCCTTATATATGAGCCTAGACGTTTTAGCAGGTATTTATTGATGGTGCGCCTTATAGTCCAGTGCACCTTATAGTCAGAAAAAATACGGTCTATGTAAATGTACCATGTCGCAGAAATATTTACACCCTTTCAGTGTCTTGAGCCTGTGTCTCTTGAAATCCCCTTCTCACATTCGATGTCTCGCCTTCCCTGCTACATGGGAATATTACATGTACATTGTGTTTTGAAACATATTAGGCAGAACACATCATTATTAATGATGATTAAAAATACGGATCTGGTTTGATTTGCATTTTTACCGTTCTGTTTTGCAAGTTCTTTTAATACTTGTTCACACGAAGCTCTTGAATTGCATTTTGAAATGAATTTCTAGCGCATCTGAAGTTACACCTTCCCGTACACGTAAACGCTTGCGTTCGATAAGTAACACATGTGTTTTGCCTTATGGCCCCTCTCATCTCCTCCACATATTGTGGCCCCCTCTTAGGGTATCACCTCTCCTCTGTAGTATAATTACAAAATAATGAATTGGTTACTTTCCTCTCCTCTGCTCTCTTATTGAACTGCTGGTAGGGGCGGAGTCAGTGAGTACTGGGGGTGGAGTCAACAGGTGACAGGTACCACCGGTGGCTTAACAGTACACCAGTGGACCAGTCCAATCCTGCTGCTCCCTCCAACTATTGAGTCTTCTTCCCTGCCTGATTCTGGCCCAAAAAAATAAATATTCCCCCTCCATCATCATGCCCTCTGTCCTATTGTTGGTCTCAAATTTATAATCCTCCCTTATCAAACTGATAATTCCACTGTGCCACTTTTTGTGGTTCCCCAAACTGCTAACCTCCCCCATTTATGCCTCTAAAAAAAAAAAATCACCATCAAAGTCGCATGAAAATGTGCAGAGAAGAGTCATATTTCGCCTGAGAGTCCCTTCAGACGCCCTATCTTCTGTTCTATGGCACTCCTCTTTGCTAAGGGGTCATAAAGAATCTTCTCTTTCATTTGTGGTCCAGTTCCGTGCTGCTTGTGCCATATTAAAGATAAGAATCTCATCTTTCAGATGACACCAGCCTTGTGGTCCTATGTGCTACAGAACTGTAGACACACGCTGTGTATTCTTTGCTGCAGTGTCCATGTACAATAAAGCTGGCAGGACGCACACAGGTATAAATAAAGTTTACTTTTTTTTTTTTCAATAATTTAAGAAGTGCAACAAACAACATTGTAAACTAAGGAAACATCTACATAAAGTGAAAACGTGCAAATAAATAACGCGTGGGATCGCTCGTACGATGGCCGTCCTGACCCGCGGCATGTAAACAGTGAAGCGCAGTCATCCCACGCGCTTCAGACATGGAGCGTCACACAGACACGACGTTACAATGACAACACACATGTAAACGGAAGAAGAGACCTGACAACGCTTCTCCTCACAGATCAGCTGATAGTCGGCCATCACACATCACTCTTAAAGGGTCACCCATTTTGCCCATTCTTTGGTGTCGATTCCTTGGTCAGGTGACTTCAGGACAGAATATGTTGATAAAAAAAGACTGAGAATGTCTGATATGTTCTGACTCGTCAGCAGACTGGCCCCTAATGCCTACGGCTATCCTAAAAGGGTTCCCCGGGTCATTATTATTATTATAAAGAATCCTTCATATGTAGTTTTTTTTTTTTTTTTTTTATTATAAGTCCAAAATTCTGCGCTCATCCACTTCCACTAGGGGGAGCTCCGGAGCTCACTGTATACAGTTTACACATTAAACTCAATCGTACAGGGAGCTCCCCCTAGTGATAGCAGAAAGTAGTGGCAATTCAATACATAAAAGGAGTGAACTGCACTTCATTGTTTTCGTAAAGGCGCACAACACTTTATTTTTTAGGTGCAGTCTGGACCGTGTGACATCTTTGAGCAGGTCGAAAAGAAAGTCTCAAGCTAGAAAATAGGCCTGATTATTCAACTTTTTTTTAAAACTCTTTGGGACTGAACTGATGAGGTGGGAGTCTATGTGATACCTCCCCCGAGGAACCCGGATCATTCACAGTGTACAATCCTATTCTCATCCTTGCATGATCAGGGCAGGCAACGCCTTCCACGGACGGCCGGGTATCGCCACATCCGCCGCTGCTAATGAAAGGGATTGCCGTTACTTTGCGACTTCCAAGCTGCCTCAATGCCATAGACACAATGGGGCAGATTTACTTACCCGGTCCATTCGCAATCCAGCAGCGCGTTCTCTGCGGTAGATTTGGGTCTTCCGGTGATTTACTAAGGCAGTTCCTCCGACGTCCACCAGGTGTCGCTGCTGCGCTGAAGTTCCCCGAGGTCCGCCGGAGTCCACGATCCATTTCTGGGTGAAGGTAAGCGCGTGTCCAGCGACACTTTTTTTTTTTTAAAATGTGGCGGTTTTTCCGAATCCGTCGGGTTTTCGTTCGGCCACGCCCCCCAATTTCCGTCGCGTGCATGCCGGCGCCGATGCACCACAATCCGATCGCGTGCACCAAAATCCTGGGGCAATTCAGGGAGAATCAGCGATATTCGGAAATATTCGGGTAACACGTTGGGAAACTGCGAATCGGGCCCTTAGTAAATGAACCCCAAAATATCAATCCTATCGCTGTGCTGTGGTCGTGCCATTGTGTAGGTCGCAACGCGGTGATACCCTGTGGTCACTGCCCAAAAAGATCCACTCTGTATCCCTGACCTTACTGGAACATTTTAAAGCTACAGAATTTGTAAAAATGATATATTTAGAGGAATAAATAGGAGTTTCTGAGAGGGTGGATGAGATGCCATCCCCCCATCACCCGTTTCCTGATAAACCGGAACTCCGCATCTACATTAATTGTGGAAGGAACTACCCAGATCTACAACAATGATGTATAGGGGACAAGCATCTGATCACTGGGGATCCCACTGGGCAAAAAAATGGGGTCTCCAAGTCCCAATTCATTCACATCTAGAGGATTTCTACACCAATCGCAGTGACCGGGGGTCTAATGTTACCAAAGCACACGCAGGGACCACCCAGATCCCCAGAAATTTGACCTCTACCTGTACCCTGAGCTTTAAGTGGGAAAACCCCTTTAAAATGGTCCGTTGTCTCTTTGGTGCATATGATATTGAAGCCCTGCTACCCACACACACAGATATGATGGATAAGGAAGATCACTCTTCATAAGGGGCTTAATTTTTGGTGCATATGTATGGAAACAGGAGCCTGGTGCACCCTTCATAATGTAGTTTTTAACATTTTGGTACTGGTGCGTTAGGTTAAAAATTCAGCATTTTTACATAATTCTGTATTAGTCAGAGCTCCAGATTCGCTGCATAGAGTTAAAAGTCTAATTCTGCCTGCCGCCACTAGGGGGAGCTTTTAGCATTCTGTGTATACATTCTGCACACTAATAAAGCAGTGAGCTCCCCCTAGTGGTGGCTGTAGGAAGAAGAACTTTATGACTGAACCATAAGCTTTGTGTGTGTTGACCGGCTGTGATGAATAATCATTAATATCTGTGACTAGTAATGAAGATGGTGCCAGGTTTTTTCTATGTTATCAGTAAATCTATAATAATAATCACTGAGTTGATGATAAATCCTGATCTACATCGATATCCGCACCGTACGGATGTGGGCATTGATGTGGATCAGGATTTATATCTGTAGTATGTTCTAATGCTTCTGACCCTTTGAGCACAGAACTGGAAGTGTTGTCATAGGGACATGCTCCCACCAGGAGCCTCAGCCTTGTACTATCTTCACCTTCTCTCTTTGTTGTCCGCATTCCACGATTTTGCCAGATATGTCATATTTTTGTGACGATATGATTGGTAATTTTTGGCTGGACTTGTGGACCCAATGATGTAACTCAATGCCGGTGGCTCTGGCTCAGTGTGACCCATCAGTCGCGGCGCTGTCTGACAGCACGGTGCCCGTCTGTACCCCCTGTATACCATCCACTGACGCCTCCTGTGGCCCGGATGACAGCCTTATTGTATCCTCGCAGGAAGTGGAGCAAGAAGGACGGGGCGTGTAAATGACGGGGGCAAGCGATGGCCGCACTCCACCCCCCGCGTCTACCACAAGCCACGCGACTCTCCTCTTATAAATCCACGTGGATGTCCTTGTATGACTTGTCCACTGTCCACTCCTTCTGGCTTTCCTGGTCATCTTTGGCATATCGCGCCATCTCCTGCTGGAACCACAGCTGCCGCGCCTTGTTGGGGTCCACATTGATCCAGTTGTTGGCGATCCATTTGGTTCCCTCGGTCACGAGACATCCGCCGTGGAGAGCAAACTCATCCAGGTCCCCCACCCAGCCTGAGGGAGGAAGGAGAAGGACAAAATCAAGACTGGATGGGAAATGGCATTATTAAAGGGGCGCTCGGCATTATTAATGCCTGCTCCAGGAAGAGCAGAACCCTAAGGCCCCTTTCACATGATCCATATCCGGTCTCTATAGACGTCTTTGGCGCTTGGGCGCGGTACAGTGAGCACCGTGTATGGGGAAAAAGTTAGGAAATGCCCAATCTTTTCCTGTATGTAGGACACCACACGTTGCGATTCTCGCCTGGTTCCGGCCCGGGCACAGCATCTATTGTGTGAAAAGGGCCCGAGGCTTAAAGTACATGAATGAGCTCAGTCTGTGAATCTTGTGGTCAGATTTTACAGAATCCTTGTGCCGACACATATATGATGCAAGGAATCCCTGCTTACCAGCAGTACGGTGCTGGTTTTGGAATGTTTTTCGGCATCTCATGTGTGAAATCCTCTAAGATGATCAGACTGAGGGCGTTCATGTGTTTTAGCGCTAAGCTGAGTCCTATCTATGAGAACAATATGGAGTCTGACAAAAGCCTCAAGATGCAAATAGTCGCCACATCCTGGACTCCCCTGAATGTAACCGATCCCCGCGTACCTTTGCCATCGGACAAGTAATTGTACCAGAAGACGGCTGTCCCTTGCCGAGGCTTGATCCGCAGGTTCCCCTTGTCGCAATGTTTCCGCGTGTCTCTCAGATCAATGTCGTTCTGGATTAAAGACTGCAAGGAAAATCACACAAAAGATCCAATATGACACGGAGATGACAGAACTCTGTCGGCGCCGTGAGCCGAGACTTGGTAAACGTAAACGGGTCCCTTAAAGACCCGTTAGGTTGATTTGGGATCCTAAACCAACTACAGGTCCTTATGGGCCTGTGGTTTTGGTTCCCAAATCGACATTTTTGAAGTTTTTAAAAGGAAAAAAATAAACTTAAATATGCAGACGCCTCATCTTGTGATAAGTATCACAGTATCCAGCAGTATCCCAGCTTCATTGCGCATGCTGTAATGCATCGGCATCACTGCGCATGCTGTAATGCACCGGCATCACTGCGCATGCTGTAATGCACCGGCATCACCGCGCATGCATTAATGCTCCGGTCTCACCGCGCATGCTCTAATGCTCCGGCTTCTCCGCGCATGCTGTACTGCTCCGGCTTCACCGTGCATGCTGTAATGCTCCGGCTTCACTGCGCATGCTGTAATCCACCGGCTTCACTGTGCATGCTTTGTACCTATGGCTCTTGTGCAGTGAATGCTCCAGAACCTGCAGGTGCCGGGGTACAGTACGATTTGGGACACCAAACCATAAGGACCTATGGGTGGTTTAGTGTTCCAAATCGCCTTAACAGGTTCCCTTTAAAAGCGGATTTCCCCCTTTGTTTGAATAACCTATGAATAGGCCCAATCATTAACATCAGATCAGTAGGGGGACAACACTCAGGACCCCTAGTGATCACAAGATTCTTGCGCTGGTAGATTATCTCCGTTTCTTGTTACCCCATAAATCGTAAGAATTGGGGACGTATAGACATGGGCCTTTACTGGGGTCATATCTCAACCCAAGGACACAGATCACCATCCATTGTCTGGTCATACACATAGGATACAATGTCACCCTTCTATATGTAGGACTCACCAGCTCTTCGTATGTTCGGTTATCTGCGATGGGAAATGTGGTCTCTCCTCCCCCGGTGACATTGTTCAGATAGAAAAGGACTGTGACGTACCTAAGAAGAAAGTACAGGGTGACAAAACTCAGATGTTGTATGTAGTATGTGTCTGTATCCAGCAGAGGGCGGTATAGTCACGTCCATAAAACGGAACCGTGTGTCCCTCTGTTGCACCTCTGGGCAGGCAATGACAAACTGATCTGTATAATCTATACACGGACCCCGCAGTATAGGAGGATGGACCCCTAAATATGAGGGAGGCCGGGGGTCTCTTACCGACAGGAAGTCTCAAATGCAGCACTTTCATTGGTTGTTAGCTTGGTGTGGGCGCAGGCCGTCTCTGGAAACACTGGCCCGCTGTCCATGTGGGCGTGGTAATGGCCGCCGGCGTTGTACCTCACCACCTGTAAGGGTTCGCTGTTCTCCACCACATCTGGGGGCAAACGGGTTAATCTGATGACTCTGAAAGGGAATTTACCAAAAAAAAAAAAAGTTATTCGATATAACGTGCAACGAAGGTAGGGTTTCAGTTTTCAGAATGGTTTGGTCATTCATGAATCAGAAGGATCAGGATGAGCAGAGATGTAGGTGTCGTTAGCGACTATATCTGGGGTGATCACAACAATGTGGGGTCCCCCAAGTGCCCCATTTACATAGAACGGTGGTGGGAGTCAGAGAAATCTATATAGGGTGTCCTCCAGAAGGGGGTGTAGAGAGGACACGGACACTTATGGACCCTCTGGATTGTGGGGTCCCCGAGAGCCTCATGTGAACGTTCTCCACTCCATTCACTTCTATGAGGATTGGAGAGATAACACCCCAGGGGTGAATGAGGCGCACATGGGGGGTCTTGTGGACCCCAGTAGTCAGATCAGACATTAATAATAAGTTATCAATGGAAACACCGCTATCAACTGTGCAATACCAGCCACAGCCACACGTGGTGCTGTTTCCTTAGCTTTTTGTGGTCTGATGTTTTTAGGGGGCAGAACATGTCCAATATTTTGGGGTCCCCAGTAAGCGGAAGTTTCTTACCATGGTCCTTATCCATGTACAGTGTGTGTGAGCCCGGTCCTAATAAATCACTGCCTCGTATTAATTAGGACGGACTAATGAAGGTAAACACAGGGGGGGCTGGGAGGGGGGGCTGCTGATTTGAGGCTGTTTGCTGATAATTACAGGCCGGAGGATTCTCATTTCCTCTCTGTCCCTTAATTAACACTACATTAGGCTCAGTAAATAAACTCCCTGAGTGGATTATGGAGATGAGAGATTGCACCAGATCTGCCCCAGCGAACAGGTCAGGCCTAGAGGAGACCGTATGCACAGAGCCGAAGAGGGGTCTCCTGGTATCCCCTAAAATAAAGGATATACATCCCTTATCCAGAGTGATGAGACCCCCACAATCAGGAGAAGGGGGGCCACACAGACTTCTTAGAAGTAATGTCTGACTTATTCACTTCCACGTGGAGCTACATGAGGGGCTTTATTCACGTGGGACTCGCAATCCCCTGCCCTCCAAGCCTTAGGGGCATCTTTCATTGGAAATCCCCTTTAACAGTGGCACACGCATCGCTTAGGGCACCTTGTGTACCCACATAACACTGTATTATGGATAATGTGGCCCGATGTGTAGGGGTACACTGCCCAGAACACCTCCCATGCACGTGCATGGGGCTCCGGAGATCACTTGTGCCCAAATGTACATAGTCCAGGACCTTGTGTCCTATGTACCCACCTCTGGCGTATGGACCTCAGCACCTGGTGGGCGCCCTCTCCCTGGTAGAGCCACGTGTGCTGACTGTTTCGCACCAGGTCGTTCAGGGTGATCTCCCGATTTCCCAGGTATTTGTGGAAGTCCCTGAGGTTCAGCTTCTTGAACTCCTCCAGACTGAGGACACCTAGGAGACAAGGAGCGGGCACCATGAGACGCTGGCCCGCCGCGGCGTCCCCACTCCTACATGAACCCAATCACAAGTATGGCGGATGTCTGGAGCTGCTCCGTGGATCGGCAGGTGATTAATCCGCTGCATTTCTATAGTTCACAGCTATGCAGAGGGCTGGGGGGCGGCTCCATCACCCAAAATGGGGCAACACTGCCCTACAAAACTGGGGCTCTGCTATAGGATTCTAGTAACTAAAGTCCAATTAATATTTGGGGTCTGTACCAAGGTCTGACTCATCTACCGGGTCTGGATTGGTGTCTAATCTGCAGTCGGGTTAATTATAGGGGGTCTCATTACATCCAGAATTCCAGTCTGGGGTCTATTTAATTTGAAAGGTTCTGTTCTGGGTTCTGAATTAATTGGAGGGGTTGGGTCGGGGGTCTTACTTGATTCATTTTAAGACTCTGATCTAATTTAGATGATCTGATCTGGATTCATTTTGGGGCTTTGATGTGAGGTCTGATTCATCTTAAGGGGGTCTCGTCTGGGGATAGAATTACATTTGGGGGTCACATAGGTTTTAAACTATGAAAGGTTAGATTAATTTTAGGGGAGTGGCCTAAATTCTGCTAAATATTAGGGCTTTGGGAGTCTGGGCACAGAATTAATTTTGAAATCTGAATTTAAATCGGCTTATTCAGACTAATAGACGTCTGTTCTGGGGTTTGAGCCATTTTTCGGGTCTGGTCTGGGGTCAGAAAAGCTTTTTTACCTGTACTTCTTATGAGGACCCCCCTATAGTGTGATGACCGTCTGTGTCCCCCTTATTTACTCCAGGCCATAAGAGAAGGCAGCGGACACTCATGCTCCTGCATAGGTAGGTACCAGCTCCCTGTGGACCCCCGGCGCTGCCCCCGCGACTCATCAGATATTTCTAGGACATTTTTATAGTTACAGGCAGTCCCCGGGTTACATACAAGATAGGGTCTGTAGGTTTGTTCTTAAGTTGAGTTTGTATGTAAGTCGGAACTGTATATTTTATCATTGTAATCCCAGCCAGAACTTTTTTGGTCTCGGTGACAATTGGATTTTAAAAATGTTGGGCTGTCATAAGAATCAATATTAACACTAAAGCTTCATTACAGACGCCTGTGATAACTGTTACAGCTGATCATTGTAGCCTAGGAGTAAAGTACAATAAATAACCAATATCCAGAGAACATAATTCCTTAGTATTCTCTACCAGTTACAGTAAGCAGTTCTGTCAAATCAAGCACATAATTAACAGATATTTGCCAATACTTTTACAAGATGAGGAAATGTCGCACATTGTTTCTAAAGGAATTCGATGTGTAGCCAAGAAGGCCAAAACGCTGGGATCCATACTATCCCCCAGCTTATTTGATAGCTCAGTAAGGACTACTCAGACCCCTAGTTGGTTAAAATTTCCCGGGTGCTATAAATGCGGACACAGTAGGTGCAAAGCCTGCACACACATTATTGTACAAAAGACATTTATTCCGTATTCTAAAGGGAGAAAATACGATATACGTAGTTATATCAATTGCAACTCCAATAACATAATATATCTAGCAGGATGCTCCATCTGTCAAAAACAGTACGTAGGACACACTACAGGTCCACTTAAAACTCGTATCCGACGACACTTATCTGATGTGGGAAATAATGCAGTAAATGTGTCGACTTTATCGAAGCACTTTAGGGATACACACAATAAAGATGTGTCCGGCTTTGTATGGTGTGGTATAGAAAGGGTCGTTTTAAAACAAAGAGGAGGAGACCTTAAACGTAAACTACTTAATAGGGAGACCTTCTGGATGTTTGTACTCGGTACTCGGCATCCAGAGGGTCTCAATAGGAGATTGGATCTAATACTCACGTATTGATTCCATTCAAGTTCTCTATAGGAGATTAGATCTAATACTTTCGTATTAATTCCATCCAGGTTACACAGTCTTAAAAAGCGACCCTCGGTATCACTTGTACCATGACATATAATCTAGGAGCCGATTTCAGACAATCTGGGAACTGACTTTTTGTGACATCGAGCTTTCCTGAACCCTACTTATTCTATTTGTCAAGATACTTTGCCTTTAGACATTGGGGCAGATTTACTTACCCGGCCCATTCGCGATCCAGCGGCGCCTTCTCTGCACAGGATTCGGGTCCGGCTGGGATTTAAGAAGGTAGTTCCTCCGCCGTCCACCAGGTGGCGCTGCTGCGCCGAAAATAATCTTAACGCCCCGGAATGCACCATCCCATAGCAGGTGAAGGTGAGCGCTTCCCAAGCGACACATTTCGGTTTTTAAATGCGGCGGTTTTTCCAAATACGTCGGGTTTTCGTTCGGCCACGCCCCCCCGATTTCTGTCGCGATTTCTGTCGCGCACAATCCGATCGCGTGCGCCAAAAACCCGGGGCAATCTATGTACAAGCGGCGCAAATCGGAAATATTCGGGTAACACGTCGGGAAAACGCGAATCGGGCCGTTAGTAAATGACCCCCATTGTCTTTAGTTAAGAGTAGATTATGTATAACACTCGAGTGTAATAACATTATTGGTGGATTTTATACGCCTTTCAACATGTCTCAATTGGTTTTACTTATGAGATAGAACTATACACATTTACATTCCTCCTTTTCTACATATCCCTATTTTCAAGCCATACTATATCTAATATGGTCTTATAAACATAACATGAATATGAATACAGATATGTGAAATCGGATATTGGGAATTAGAATTTTTAATATGTGTTACAACAGGTTGCTCGCTCATATGTGTTTAATGATATCGCTTGTATGTGTAATAACATTTTGCTCGCTCACATGTGCTTCTAGAAATTCCATAACATGAAGTATATGCTAATAATTGTTAATGAAGGTTCCGAATACATGTGTTTTTATACATTAATTGTTTTTATATTACCCTTTATCTTTATTCCCGGGCCGACGAGACACGATGATCACGTGATCTGTTTCGCGTGGTCATGGGACCG
The DNA here is from genome assembly GCA_019512145.1 of Engystomops pustulosus. NCBI lineage: Eukaryota > Metazoa > Chordata > Amphibia > Anura > Leptodactylidae > Engystomops > Engystomops pustulosus. The sequence goes on along the minus strand of CM033649.1, from coordinate 93,845,053 downwards.
GGTGACACGTGATTATTTCGTGATCACGTGATCTTTTCCCGATCTCCGGAGATGACGTCATCATGGGGGGCGCGCCACCAGTGGACGGAGTGCAGCCGCTCAGGTGTGTTTATCCAGTGATGCCGCTGTTTCCGGTCGTGCCTCCTCTTTCCCGGCTGGTAATTGGCTAAGCATTTTTATTTAAACTGTCACTTTGTACAAACTTTTGTGTAGATCATGACTAAGACGTTTTAAACGTTGAAACGCGTCGATCTTACGCGTTCTTTTTATCCATGTTTTTGATGCATGACTAAGCCCAATAAAAAGAACATGTTTGCACGTATTCCGGTGTGGTTCTCCTGAGTGCCGCCTACTACTACCTTTTGCAAAATATCCAGAGGTCCGTTTGTAACTAGGGGTCGTATGTAAGTCGAGTGTTCTTAAGTAGGGGACCGCCTGTATTCCTATTATTTTAGGTCACTGAGAAAAGAATTAGGAAAATAAATGGTTAACCTAGTTCTAGAAACTGGGACGTACTAATAAGTGACCCTGTATTTTCCCTTCTAGTATCCACTACATGGTGGAAATTCTATCCTAATCCTATTCCAAGCACTCCGGGGATGACGTCCATTAAGACACAACAGGGAGAACGCAGCCCTATAAACACAGCGGCCGGGCCCCGACGTGACTAATGGGCGCCGCTCACCATTTCCATCTGGGTCGGCTTTAACAGCTGTATACATCTCCCGAATGTTCTCCGGTGTCATCCACCGGCCGTTCCCCAGGCGGGAATGGGTTAATACCTGCAAAAGAAAAAATATATATATAATAATAATCCAAGTAATAGCAAACCTTAAATGTGACGGACTAACTGCAATGCATCTACAAGTCATCCAGTATAAAGTCCAGCAACACCTAAGAGGAGAGGAAGCAGCTCAGGCCTCATCTATAAATACTCTGCGTCCAGATGGTACAGAGACCCCCGGGCATCAATACCAAACTACACAGAGGATCATAATATATGTATGGAGAGAGGGAGGGGGAGAGGTCTATCGTCCTAGCGAGCTCATATATAGAGATCTATCGATCATCTATCTATCGAGCGTCATATCGACATATCAGATGCAGCGAGCGCGCGCGAGCGAGAGGCAGAGCGCGAGGAGCGACGAGCGAGCGCCGCGAGCGAGCGCGAGAGGCAGAGCGAGCGAGCGAGAGCAGAGAGCGAGCGCAGAGCGAGGAGCGAGGGAGAGAGGCCAGAGCGAGCGAGCGAGCGCAGAGCGAGCGAGAGCAGAGCGAGCGAGGGAGCAGCGGCGAAAGCGAGGCGAGAGCGAGCGCAGAGCGAGGCCGACCGAGGAAGCGAGCGGCGCATAGCGAGCAGAGAGGCGAAGGAGCGAGCGAGAGAGCGCAGAGCGGAGCGCAGGAGCAGCGAGCCCAGAGAGAGCAGCGGGCCGAGCGAGCGAGGCCGAGCGAGCGCAGAGAGAAGCGAGCGAGCGAGCGACGCGAGCGAGCGCATGAGGAGCGAGCGCAGAAGCGAGGAGCTAGGCAGAGCGAGCGAAGGGGCGAGCGGCAAAGCGATGGCGCAGAGCGAGCGCAAGAAGCGAGAGAGAGAGGCGAGGAGCGCAGCAGGCGAGCGCAGAGGCGAGCGCAGAGCGAGCGCAGAGCGAGCGAGCCAGAGCGAGCCAGCGAGCAGAGCGAGAGCGAGCAGAGGTCGGAGAGCAGCGAGAGCAGAGCGAGTCGAGCGCGAGCGAGCGACGCGAGCGAGCGCAGCGGAGCGAGCGAGGAGCGTAAGCGACGAGCGAGCAGCAAGAGCGTAGCGGCGCAGGCGAGCGGCGAGCGAAGAGCGAGCGCAGAGCGAGCGCAGAGGAGCGCAGAGCGAGCGGCAGAGCGAGCGCGAAGCTAGGAGAGAGCGAGCGAAGCGAGCGCAGCGCAGAGCGAGCGCAGAGCGGAGCGTAGAGGCGAGGCGCAGAGCGAGCGCAGAGCGTAGCGGACGGGAGAGCGAGCAGAGGCGAGCGGAGACCGAGACGAGCGCAGACGGAGCGCAGAGCGAGCGAGTCGCAGAGACGAGGCGAGCGAGCGCAGTAGGAGGGGGCGTGGGGGGCGTAGCGCAGATCGAGCGCAGATAGCGAGGCAGCGAGCGGGCAGAGCGAGAGCAGTAGCGAGAGCGAGCGATGCGATCGTGCAGTAGCGAGCGCATAGCGAGGAAGGACGGCATAGCGAGAGCAGAGCATGGAGGCAGATGCTTATCATATCGATCGTCCATATCTATGCGAGAATCTATCTATCAATCGATCTACGATGTACGCGCTCATCTCTATCTGTCCTCTCGACCATCGCTCACATCTGTCTATATAGTGACTATCCGATTGCTGCGATTTATTCCTGAATGATCAGAGTATGTAGATGTAGATACAGAGAGCTCCGATAAAGTGGCGCCTTACCAGGACCTCTCTGATGATCTATACACCGGCCATAAAAGTGCAGAGTAAATGAGGGGAATATTGTGTGATGTGGGCAGAGACCTGGGAGATGAGTTTCCTCCGTGGAGTAGTGTCTGCGGGCGCGCTGTTTTACATGGAGAGCGGCAGCGCGGGCAGGGTCGTTCTGTCACATTGTATAAATATGGCCGTACATACGGTTTTTATGAGGTGCGGGCGCGGAACAAAGCGATGAGCGAGGAGAAGACTTCTAGAAGATCTTCGTGTACTGTCTGATGTCTACAGAGCTCTACATATAACCCTATCCATACCCTGACATAAGCAACATGTTTTTTACCCATGAGGGGTCATAACTCTTTACCCTGTACTTGTGGAGATTGGAGTTTATTGTATAATTTTCACGTTTTTAAAATCTCTGCTTGCTGCCAATGAATACATCCTGCCAGACCATCTCTTCCATCAGCAGTTATCATGCTTATCCAGTGCAGAGATGCCCAGACTGATACATGTAGCAAAATGTTACAATATGGGAAGATCTTTGTGTAACGGTTTTGTCATGCTAGGATGGATTGCTTTATTCACTGACAGCAGGCAGAGGTAGTTACAATATGTGCAGAAAACTAACTAAACCTAGAAATCTATTTAATCCTCCAGGGTTTTTGGATTGGAATAGGCAATGTATTATCCTTGTAAAACATGGTCTGGATAGCGAGAGAGCTGTTCATGTCACCATTCTCCGTACATAACACAGTTGACAGCTCAGATCCGGTGGGGGATGGGCAGCCATTCCTACACATACTGATGGCACCAGGGGAGGCGGATACCTGGGATTCCATGTGTGGCATGGAAAATGTCTAATGTACATATAATAGACTGATCCAGAATCTGTAGGGTCAGCAATCTTACTAGAGACCATATTAACACACAAGTAAGTTGTTGTAGCAGCAGGACTGTGAAATATACAGGCTTCCAATGAATACATATCAGTCACTTGTAGACCAGCGATGTGGAGCAGCTTAGCGGACAGCAGTGTTAGGACACCACCCCAGTGCACTTGGCGAAGCTTACAATCCATTATTACAAATCCATGTATCACAATCCCTGCTGTTACTAACAAGATACACAAAGGTCTGATTACACATCTCTCCAGGGACAATCCTACACTGGCTGCAGAAAGCACAGAGTGTGAGGATACACTCCAGTGCACTTGGAAAAGCTACAATCCAGTATTATAAATCCATATTTCACGTCCGCTGCTACTAACAACATACACAAGGTCTGTGACACACCTCACCAGGAACACTACCTACACTGGCTGTAGGAAACAGCAGTGTAAGGACAGCCCCCAGTGCACTTAGGAGAAGCTACAATCAGGAACGTAAATCCATAATTCACAGTGGCTGGCTCTAAATAACAACATTCACAAATGTATGATTACACATCTCTCCAGGGACAATACCTAACCCTGGCAGCAGAGAGCACAGCAGTGTGAAGATATGATGACCTCAGTACAATCCTGGAATATAAATATATATTTCACAGTTCTGCTGCTACTAACAACATACACTGAGGTATGATTACACTCTCCTGTGACAATACATAACAATGCAGTTCTGTGTGGACCATTTGCATACAAACTGGAACCCCCCTTTAAGAGTTATTTAACCCTCTCCTCACCTCTTTTATTTGCAGCTGTCCATCCTGATTGTGATCCAGAAGATTAAAGATGTCGGCCTTGCTGATCTCTAGATTTTCCATGGCCTCCTTGTATCCATCCACGGGTAGTATCTGGCTGGCCTGGAGCCCCTTTAACTGTGCCAGGTGGATAAGGAGCTTGCACTCTTTTTCTGATAAGAAGTTGGGGATTTCTGTAGGATATGGAATCGATGGTCAATATATACCCAATATAACACACGTCATAAGAAACGGGTGCATTATCCTGCCTCTTAAGCCACGCCCTTTCCTATTATACCACGCCTCTTTCCCAAAACTCCAGTCTTCTGTCAAACAGGAGACAAAAACATATATAAATGAATACATGTGATATGGGTCATGTGCGCCCATGGTCCATTTTCATCCCCAGTATGCATTAACCTCCTGAGCTCCCCCTAGTGGTAACATCAGGCAGACTGAATATTTTAGCTTTATTCTATGTAGAAGATTTGGTACTTTGAATCAGGAAAAATGGAGCTCTGGCTGTTCTACTCCCCACTTTATACTATTGTCCTGCTCCTTACAGCCCTGAAAATCCAAACACCCCTTATACTTATACTGTTTAGAAATCTTCTCCAGTACCCAAGATGTCTGAGCTGTGGAGGTGGCCATATTGGTTGTCACCCATCTCCTCACAGATGAAGGTTACGGTCCCCATACACATTCAATGTTTATTTGGCCCGCAGCCATTCCTCCAGATTCCCTCATGCACATGCACGCTCAGCGTGGCCGACCCTGCATGTATTCTGGATATGGAGAGAGGAGTCGGATCACCTGAGATCGGAAGGATTGGGTGTCCAAATGTAATAAACCTGATCCTTCTTTCCTCTGCGGAGGGTCCCATACACATTAGATAGTCAGGGGCATCATTGGTTACTTTGGTCTAATAAGTATGGAGGACTTAAAGCGGCTGCGGAGTCTACTGAGGAGTGGAGGTACAGTCCTATGGGGCGTCCAATATAACTTATAGGATCCCTGACATCCCTGAGTGAAGGGAGCGCTGACTCCTTCTATATGGGGTATTCTGGCCCCCCATCCCCCTGATCTCTGATGGTCCTAAAGGTCAGACCTCACTAATCAGACACATTGGGACACATTTACTTACCCGCTCCTGTCGCGATCCCACGGTGCGTTGTCCGACGAGGATTCGGGTCTGCCGCGATTCACTAAGGTCGTGCGTCCAATTTCCTGCATCCGTCGCTTCCGCACTGAGGTCGGCCGGAGTTCACCTTCTTCTTCCCGGTGCATGTGAGTGCGTGTCTTGCAACACAATTCTAAATGTTTCATATTGTGCGTTGTCCGCTTGGCCCCCGATTTCATGGCGGCAAGCCGGCACCGATGCGCCACAATCCTATTGCGTGCGCCAAAATTCTGGGGTAATTCGGCGCAAAACGGAAATCGTCGGGAAATCCACCGAAAATGCGCTCCGCGGACTCTCAGTAAGTGAGCCCCATAGGGGCTTATTTACTAAGGGTCCACGGATCGCACTTTCGTCAGATTTTTCAGGATTTGTGCCGCTGTGACCGGTATTTAACTGGGGAATGTGTCGCACGTGATTGGATTTTGGCGCAGCTGCATTGGCTTTTATGCGACAGAAATCCGGGGGCGTGGCTGCTGGACGATCCGACTGACGCAAACTGAGTGCGGGATTTAAGATGCCCCATATCCTCAATCTATACTAATTCGCAACACTGTGGATGTGTCTTATGGAGCAATCCGCTATAAGGGAACTATATGGACCAATTTTTCTTTTAAACTTAGGTTTTAAATTCCCTTCAAACCTCCCCCCCCCCCTACGTAACAGCGAATGACATGATTGATCACCGGGTAAATAAACCTGCCAATGTATTCGATGCGGAATGGATTGTTTTAAAAAGGAAAACATTTGATGAGCCCGGCCGCCCCTCGGAGGGTTATTTGCGCCTCCCCGGGGCTGAATAAATAGGTTGCGCTTATCCCCCGCTCCATAAATGATTGTTTTTTGGCTTGAGAACAGCGAAAAGGAAACATGTTGTATTTTACGTGATGGTTAATGATCACAAATCAAGAGGGGGGACAGGGGGGGGGGGGATTGGTGGACAAATGGCTTCCTGCGGAGATCCAATCAAGAGGACAATAATGGGCCGAGATAATAGCACCGGGCAGGAAAGTTCAAACATTCGGCCCTTATTCCAACACCTGCTGCTCTAAGCTGCCCCCCTGACAGGAGCAAACACAAACTGTGGGATTGTCTTGTCCGAATGTGCTGGACCTTAATGAGAGGGGATTAGCAGGGGAACTGTCCGTGGCCCTATAAAAACCCATAGGCCGGGACTAAGGCACAGACTCTAAGTCGCTCCCGCCGGCAATGCTCCAGGTCTCATCAGGGGTTAATACCATGAGGGCACGGCCAGGTTGGCGCCAGCTCATCTTCCTGCTGTCTTTCCTGAGCTGCGGTTCCGTAGCAATGTACGTGGACTTTGTGAGCAGCTCGTCCCGGTGTATGACCATCCCCCGGCACATGCCCCTATGTCACGGCATCGGATACACGGAGATGAGGATTCCCAACCTGCTGGAGCACGAGACCATGGCCGAGGCGGTGCAGCAATCCTCCAGCTGGCTGCCGCTGCTCGCACGTGAATGCCACCCGGACGCCAGGATCTTCCTGTGCTCGCTCTTCGCACCTATATGTCTGGATGGGTAACGTACCCTAAAAACATGTATTATTTGGGAATGTTAATGTCATGCGTGGGGGTCCCATTCCAAGCACCCCTGCCTCATCCAGTAGGGTGCAGCACCTATGATGATCTGGGTCAGCTGGTGGGTGACAAGGGCATTTCGTAGAGTCCCAAGGGAAGGGTTTGGAGACCCCCAAACACAGCAGATACATTTTGTATATAGGGGATTAAGTGTTGCACCTCTATGGGACCTCCAGGATGTCAAACAGAACCACTGACCCAGAATTCCTAAAGAAGTGAATAGATGCCTCTGTACCCTATTGCAACACACAGGTGCCGCCACACTGGTGCTTAAAGGGATCCCGTTACCAGGTTTTACCACACTAAACTACTAATCCCCTCAGGTTGGGTATGAAGTGTCCTTTTTAGATTTCCCTCTTTCATGCTAAATCTCCAAAATCAGGCAAATATGACTCTTCTCACCTCATTGTCACATAAGATGAGCCAAGTTTTGTGGTTGCAGGGGGAGTGTCACTTCATAAGCCTCTATCTTCTGTTCTATAGCACCTGGAAATATGCTACTGGTGTCATTTTGAAGATGCTGATCTCACCTTTTAGAGCTCACCATGACTCTTATGACTTTGTGAGCAACAGAATCGGAGACACAGGCATCTAAATACATAGTTGGAAATGCAAACTGCAGATAAAGATCCAGTTCCTGCCCATATTTTAACTGTAACCTGTATGTCCAGTTCTGTAGCCCACAGAACCATGAGCCTGGTGGAATCAGAAAGAGAAGATTCTTATCTTTAACAAGACAAGCACAGCATGTTTCTAGAAGAAAGGGGCTTGTGAAGTGAAACTCTGCGACTACTAAACTTGACTCGTACATGGGATGAGATGAGTCATATTTACCCGACTTTGGGGGAGATTTTTTTTTATAGTTAAACGGGAGGCGGGGGAGATTTCACATAAAAGAGGGAATTCTAGAAAAGACATTTCATACCTTAGATGAGTGGGCTGAGATTTTAGTTGGTAAAACCTGGTGACAGAATCCCTTTAAAGGAGGCCTCCGCCAGGTAAATGGGGTCCTATGTATAGATTTTAGCTTTCCTGTCGGTGTATGTGCCCCTCACCATTGCCCGGTTGTTATGGATCCAGATACAGAACCGCCCCTGGCTACTAGCTGGACCCCCAAAAACTCAAGTCATCTCAATGGCCCCCGGTAGCAGCCAGTGATCACTTACAAGCACCGTCACCCAGCTTTCCCTTATGCACTGTCTCTATGATCACCCAGCTTTCCTGTGATATCACCAAGTAGTAGTTGGTAGGAATGATTGGACATTATAGCGGTGACTCTGGGGGGGGAGGGGGGTCCGAGCTCCTGGTCACCCTCTGGACAACCCATCACCTGCGTCACTCGCCCGGTAATTAGGAGCCGCGTTTTCCCATTAGTGGTCTTGGTTTTGTCGGATGTCTCCTTGAATTACCCCTGACGGACCTGTACGTGCGTCACTCCGTGTCTAGGGGGGCGCACAGAGTCTCCCGTGCTTTGTTTCAATGAAAGAACAGAATTAGGACCACCTACCGCCAGACCCCAGGCCGCTGCTGAGGGATTATCCAAGCTAATAACTGCATTCTGTCTATCTGTATCTGGGAAAGCTGGGTGACAACCACAATGTCTGCTACATTGTCACCAATCTTTCCTGGAAGACTGAAAGGACTAGATATATTGGGGCAATGGACACTAAATATTGGAGGCAATTTGCCATTCAAGATTCTGGACAAGCTGGGTACCGATCTGTAAGCCACCAGCGTTACCAGGAATAGATACATATATGTACATATACTTCTACTCAGCTTTCCCAGGGTCCAGATCGGCACCTAGTTATTCAATGTCATGGAGAAGATCACAGCCCAACAATCACAAGTTGTCATTCAGGACCCTAGAAAAGCTGGGTGACAACTTCTATATATGTGGTTTCCATCTTTCTCAAGCAAAAGATAGGAACAGAAACGTGGAGAAAGTAGAGTTTAGCAGCAGAGGACGATTCGGACTTATTTTAGGAAGAAATGATCAAGAAAAGTGATTTTGCGTAGTTAATTATCACAATTTTGTGTTTCCAGTGATAGGATAATAAAGCCGTGCAGGAGCCTCTGTGAGGCAGTGAGGAACAGCTGTGCCCCCATTATGGCCTGTTATGGGTACCCCTGGCCCGAGATACTGAAGTGTGAACAGTTTCCTATTGATCATGGGATGTGCATCTCCACAATTACCAATGACACAAGCAACAGTGGAAGGTGTAAGTTACATCTGATATAAAGTATTAGTATGTATTATACTCCAGAGCTGCACTCACTATTCTGCTGCTGGTGCAGTCACTGTGCACATACATGACATTACTTATCCTGTACTGATCCTGAGTTACATCCTGTATTATACCCCAGAGCTGCACTCACTATTCTGCTGCTGCGTGCAGTCACTGGTGTCAATACTGACATTACTATCCTGTACTGATCCTAGTTACATCCTGTATTATACCCAGAGCTGCACTCACTATTCTGCTGCGGCAGTCACTGTGTACATACATGACATTACTTATCCTGTACTGATCCTGAGTTACATCCTGTATTATACTCAGAGCTGCACCACTATTCTGCTGCTGGTGCAGTCACTGTGTACATACATGACATTACTTATCCTGTAACTGCTCTGAGTTACTTCCTGTATTATACTCCAGAGCTGCACTCACTATTCTGCTGCTGGGGTGGCAGTCACTTTGACATACATGACATACTTATCTCTGTACTGATCCTTGAGTTACATCCTGTATTATACCCAGAGCTGCACTCACGATTCTGCTGCGGCTGGCACGTCACTGGTACATACATGACATTACTTATCCTGCTGATCCTGATTTACATCCTTATTATACTCCAGGCTCACTCACTATTCGCTGCTGGTGCAGGTTCACTGTGTACATACATGACATTACTTATCCTGTACTGATCCGAGTTACATCCTGTATTATACTCCGAGCTGCACTCACTATTCTGCTGCTGGTGCGTCACTGTGTACATACATGACATTACTTATCCTGTACTGATCCTGAGTTACATCCTGTATTATACCCCAGACTGCCTCACATTCTGCTGCGGGGTGCAGTCACTGTGTACAACATGACATTACTTATCCTGTACTGATCCTGAGTTACATCCTGTATTATACCAGAGCTGCACTCACTATTTCTGCTGCTGGTGCAGTCACTGGTACATACATGACATTACTTATCCTGTACTGACCTAGTTACATCCTGTATTATACCCGAGCTGCACTCACTATTCTGCTGCTGGTGCAGTCACCTGTGTACATACATGACATTACTTATCCTGTACTGATCTCGTAGTTACATCCGTATTATACCCCAGAGCTGCACTCACTATTCTGCTGCTGGTGCAGTCCACTGTGTACATACATGACTTACTTTCCTGTACTGATCCTGAGTTACAGCTATTTAACCCCAGAGCTGCACTCACTATTCTGCTGCTGGTGCAGTCACTGTGTACATCCATGACTTACTTATCCTGTACTGATCCTGAGTTACACCTGTATTATACTCCAGCCTGCATCAACTATCCTGCTGCTGGGTGCAGTCACTGGTACATACTGACATTACTTACCTGTACTGATCCTGGTTACATCCTGTATTATACCCCGAGCTGCACTCACTATTCTGCTGCTGGGCAGTCACTGTGTACATACATGACATTACTTTATCCTGTGTACTGATGCCGAGTTACATACCTAGTTTATCCCCAAGCTTCACTCACTTTCGGCTTGCTGGTGCAGTCACTGTGTACAGACATGACATTACTTATCCTGTACTGATCCTGAGTTACATCCTGTATTATACCCCAGAGCTGCACTCACTATTCTGCTGCTGGTGCAGTCACTGTGTACATACATGACATTACTTATCCTGTACTGATCCTGAGTTACATCCTGTATTATACTCCAGAGCTGCACTCACTATTCTGCTGCTGGTGCAGTCACTGTGTACATACATGACATTACTTATCCTGTACTGATCCTAAATTACATCCAGTATTATACCCCAGAGCTGCACTCACTATTCTGCTGCTGGTGCAGTCACTGTACATACATGACATTACTTATCCTGTTCTGATCCTGAGTTACATCGTGTATTATACTCCAGAGCTACACTCACTATTCTGCTGCTGGTGCAGTCACTGTGTACATACATGACATTACTTTTCCTGTACTGATCCTGAGTTACATCCTGTATTATACTCCAGAGCTGCACTCACTATTCTGCTGCTGGGGCAGTCACTGTGTACATACATGACATTACTTATCCTGTACTGATCCTGAGTTACATCCTGTATTATACTCCAGAGCTGCACTCACTATTCTGCTGCTGGGGCAGTCACTGTGTACATACATGACATTACTTATCCTGTACTGATCCTGAGTTACATCCTGTAGATCTTTTATTTTAAAGTAAAAAAACATAACAAAACATAATATACAATATATACAAAATATATACAATAGCTTACCTGCTAGTCCAGCCACATTCACACCTAGCAAAAACAATGGGGCATTCTCTGCGGTGGATTCGGGTCCGACCGGGATTTATCAAGGCAGTTCCTCCGACGTCCACCAGGTGGCGCTGCTGCGCTGAAGTTCCCTGAAATGCACCGAAGTTCACGTTCCTATCCTGGATGAAGGTGAGTGCAAGCTCCGCGACACAATTTCCTTTTTTAAATGCGGCGGTTTTTCCGAATCCGTCAGGTTTTCGTTCGGCCACGCCCCCCGATTTCCGTCGCGTGCATGCCAGCGCCGATGCGCCACAATCTGATTACGTGCGCCCAAATCCCGGGGCAATTCAGGTACAATCGGCGCAAATCGGAAATATTCGGGTTACATGTCGGAAAACGCGAATCGGGCCCTTAGTAAATGACCCCCATTAACTTACAATACGCCAAAATGAATAAACACCAAATACCACAAACCCCACCCAACTGATTATTACATCCTAAACCAAAACGACAATCCACACCCTGAAATAATTTTTTTAAATATATAATTAGAGATGAGCGAGCACTAAAATGCTCGGGTACTCGTTATTCGAGACAAACTTTTCCCGATGCTCGAGTGCTCGTCTCGAATAACGAACCCCATTGAAGTCAATGGGAGACTCGAGCATTTTTCAAGGGGACCAAGGCTCCGCACAGGGAAGCTTGGCCAAACACCTGGGAACCTCAGAAAAGGATGGAAACACCACGGAAATGGACAGGAAACAGCAGGGGCAGCATGCATGGATGCCTCTGAGGCTGCCTAATCGCACCATTATGCCAAAATTATGGGCAACAGCATGGCCATGACAGAGTGACAGAATGAAGCTAGATAGCATCTAAAACATCCAATAATTGACCCTGACACTATAGGGGACGGCATGCAGAGGCAGCGGCAGCAGGCTAGAGAGTGTCATGGCGACATACCCTAAATGGACTCAGGCTTCAAACCAATGGGTGTCAGAGAGGAACCAAAGGAGGTGAGCAAGAAGCGCTCAAATAATATCGGTACATGATAAAAGTTTGCCAGTATATTTTGTGGATTACACAGCAGGGTGGCGACAAAGTTAACATGGAAGCCATGAAAACAACCCAAAATTCTGCCTGACACAGCTCGTTTGATAAGGGGACCATGTATGGAGGCAGTGAACTAGTAGTAGATTAAAGGTGCTGCAGTTAAAACTATGTTAGTTGGATCTTGGCATGGAGCTGGCGCTCCGCTGCCAGGCGAGCTTTCGCCAATCCAAGCCCCTGTCTCTAGGCTACTCCCCAAACAGCACTTCTAAGAACCTTTATCCTGGAACATAAATCCATATTTCACAGTCCTGCTGCTACTAACAACATACACAAAGGTCTGATTACACATCTTTCCAGGGACAATACATAACACTGGCTGCAGAGAGCACAGCAGTGTTAGGACTTGCCCCCAGTATAAGTGGAGAAGCTACAATCCTGGAATATAAATCCATATTTCACAGTCCTGCTGCTACTAACAACATACACAAAGGTCTGATTACACATCTTTCCAGGGACAATACATAACACTGGCTGCAGAGAGCACAGCAGTGTTAGGACTTGCCCCCAGTACAAGTGGAGAAGCTACAATACAGCAGTGTTAGGACTTGCCCCCAGTACAAGTGGAGAAGCTACAATCCTGGAATATAAATCCATATTTCACAGTCCTGCTGCTACTAACAACATACAGAAAGGTACGAGTACACATTTCTCCAGGGACAATACATAACACTGGCTGCAGTCTGTAGGGTCAAAGTTGCCATCCGCTGGATTTGATTGCACTGGCTGTCATTATAATGCATCGATAAGTACCATGTGCTTCCTTGGATAATGGGTAGAGCCGGCAGGGTCCCCCGTGGTCACATATCTCCAGCATTAGGCTCCCCCTGTGTGGGGTACCCGGCTCGCCCTCTTACATCTTGTGGACTGTGAGGATCAGGTGAACGGATCTCAAGACATTTCTCACATGTTTAAAGTAGACGTTCCCTCCCATACAAGGTATTGCCAGCTCCCCGAGCCGCGCTCCTCCGAGGGGGGAATGCCTGGGACAGACATGCTTACTGTCTCCAAAGCCGTGACTGGTGACCGACAAGGAGGGGGGCCCTGTATATAGAGGCCCGAGTGACCCCCCCACAACCAAATACAAGGAGATCACAAGGTGCTGACCCTGCTCCAGGAGTGACAGGAGCCCCCCATCTACAAGGAGATCACAAGGCGTGGGGAGTGGAGTTACCTTCCTGTATGATACCCAGAGCTGCACTCACTATCTGTTGCTGGTGCAGTCCTGTTGTCATACTGAAATTACTTTCCGTACTGATACTGAGTTACATCCTGTATTATACCCCAGAGCTGCACTCACTTTTATGCGGCTGGGGCAGTCACGTTACATTAAATGGGACATTACTTATTCCTGTACTGATCCTGAAGTTAATACTTGTCTTCTACCCAGAGTTTGCATCCTATTCTGCTGCTGGTGCAGCAGTGTACATACATGACATTATTATCCTGTACTGATCCGAGTTCATACTGTATTATACCCAGAGCTGCAATCACTATCTGCTGCTGGTGCGCACTGTGTACAACATGACATTACGATCCTGTATGATCCTGAGTTACATCCTGTCTTCTACTCCCAGAGGCTTGCCCCCTCACTATTGTGGCTGGTGCAGTCACTGTGTACTTACATGGGCATTATATCCGTACTGATCATGAGTTACATCCTGTATTATTACTCCAGGTGCAAGCACTATTATGCTGCTGGTGCAGTCACTGTTACATGACATGAATTACTTATCCTGTATGATCCTGAGTTACATCCTGTATTCTATCCAGAGCTGCACTCACTATTCTGCTGCGGGTGCAGTCACGTGTATTACATGACATACTTATCTGTACTGATCCTGAGTTATTTCTGTTATTATATCCGGAGCTGCACTCAATATTCGGCTGCTGGGCAGTCACTGTGTAATACAAGGACATTACTATCCTGTACTGATCCTGATTACATCTGTATTATACACCAGAGCTGCAGCTTTATTCTGCGGCTGGTGCAGTTCACATGTGTACATACATGACAACGTACCGGTACTGCTTCCTGAGTAATCCTGATTATACCCCAGAGCTGCACTCAAATTCGGCCTGCTGGTGCAGTCACTGGTTGTACCATACATGACATTATTATCCTGCTACTGATCTGAGTTACATCCTGTATTATACTCCAGAGCTGCACTTCAAATTATGATGCTGGTGCAGTCACTGTGTACATTACAGGACATTACTTATCTGTATGATCCTGAGTACATCCTGTATTATGAACCCAGAGCTGCACTCACTATTCTGCTGCTGGCGCAGTCACACTGTGTACGATACATGACATTACTTCTCTGTTATGATCTGAGTACATCATCTATTAGACTCCAAGCTGCCTCACTATTCTGCTGTGGTGCAGTATGTGTACATAATGGACAGTACGTATCTGTACTGATTTCCTGAGTTGAGTTATCCTGTATTATACTCCAGACTGCACTCACTATCTGCTGCTGGTGCAAGTCACTGTGTACATACCATGACATTACTTATCCTTGGACTGATTCCTGAGTACAATCCTGTATTATACCACAGAGCTGCACTCACTATCTGCTGCTGGCGCAGTCACTGTTGACATACATGAAATTTACTTATTCCTGTACTGTCCTGAGTTACATGTCCTATACTTATACTCAGAGCTGCACGCACTATTTGTGCTGGTGCAGTCACTGTGATACATGACATTACTATCCTGTACTGATCCTGGTTACATTCTCGTATTAACCAGAGTGCTGAACTCTTATTCTGCTGTGGTGGTGCAGTAACTGTGCATAATTACATTACTTCTCCTGTAATGATCCTGAGTATACATCCTGTATTATACATCCAGAGATGCATCCTATCTGTGCTGGTTCAGTCACTGTGTACATACATTGACATTACTGATCCACTGTACTGACCTGAGTTACATCTGTATTAATCCAGAGCTGCACTCACTATCTGCTGCTGGTGCAGTCACTGTGACAATACATGACTAGTCAATTATCCCTGTCACTGATCTGGTTTACATCCTGTACTTATACCCAGAGCGTACGCACTATTCTGCTGTGTTCAGTTCAGCAACTGTGTACATACATGGACATTACTA
Organism: Engystomops pustulosus; assembly: GCA_019512145.1. Classification (NCBI taxonomy): domain Eukaryota; kingdom Metazoa; phylum Chordata; class Amphibia; order Anura; family Leptodactylidae; genus Engystomops; species Engystomops pustulosus. Next base: position 93,829,481 of record CM033649.1, on the reverse strand, counting down.
TCCTGCTACTGATCTGAGTAACATCTGTATTATACTCCAGAGTGCACTCATATTTGTGCTGGTGCAGTCACTGTGTACATACATGACATTACTATCCTGATACGATCCTGAGTTACACCTTGATTCAACCAGAGCTGACACTCACTATTTGCTGCTGGTGCAGTCACTGTGTACATAAATGACCATTACTTATCCTGTACTGATCCTGAGTTACCATCCTGTATATACCCCAGAGCTGCATCACTTCTGCTCTGGGCAGGCACTGTGTAATAATGTGACATTACTGTCCTGTACGATCCATGAGTTACATACTGGTATTATACCCGGTGCATCACGATTCTGCTGCTGGTGCAGTCATGTGTACATACACCCCCCCCCCTTGACATTACTTATCCGGTTTACTGAACTCCTGAGTTACACTGCTATTATACCACAGAGCTGACTCACTATTTATGTGCTGCCTTGTGCAGTTCACTGTGGATAATGACCTATTACTTATCTGTACTGATCCTGAGTACAGTCCTGTATTAGTACTCCAGAGATGAACTCACTATTCTGTGCTGGTGCAGTCACTGTGTACATACATGACATTACTTATCTGCGTACGATCGAGTTACATCTGTATTATTCTCCAGAGCGACTCATATTCATGCTGCTGGTGCAGTCCGTGTAATACATGACATTATTATCCTGTACTGATCCTGAGTTACATTCTGTATTACTATCCAGCTGCACTCAACTGGATGCTGCGTGCAGTCATGTGTATATCACTGACATTACTTATCCTGATACTGATCTGAGTTACATCCTGGTATCATATCCGAGTCTGACACTCATCATTTGCTGGCTGGGGCAGTCACGGTATTACATGACATTAATCTCGTACTGATCCATGAGTTACATCTGTATATTACTCCAGATGCCGCCCTAATATATAAATCTCCTCTCATCTCTTTCCAGCGGTGCCCCGTGCCAGCTGCAGGGACTGTGAACTAGACGAGGCCAGCTCTGCCAAGGAGATCCTGGATACGTTCTGTGCTAATGATTTCAGTAAGTAGTATATGCCGCACACCTCCAGACACGCAGCTCCATCTAGTACTGATGCCACTACGATAAGTGCGGCTGTACCACCGCGTGCCAATATCATCCCGGCCCATGTGTCGTATGGGACACAGCAGCAACTGGTGCCGAAGTCCATATTGTACAAACTAGAAGCGCCATGTGGGAGGAGCCATATCTGCTTTCATCCTATCAGCACAGCCCATTATTAGGATGCATTTGATATATGCATCTATTGACCCCCTGTATCTGCTGTCCTGTCCATGATTATGTTAACGACCCGGCCGCCGCGCAGGGTCATCCATCAACCCGTACGAGCCACGTCGGGTCACACTATCTGGGACACCGATTCTATATTTAGTTCTATGGAATTAACCTACTTTTTTGGAGATATCTGCCTGCAAATTACATATATGTCTGTCAGTTGCTACACTCCCCATGTTTCCCTTGCGTTAGGTAATCCATAAAGGGAACCTGTCAGTAGGTGTGACCATACAGACTGTAGCCAGTGTTATGTATTTTCCCTGGAGAGATGTGTAATCAGACCTGTGTGTGTTTTCTTTAGTAGCAGCAGGACTGTGAGGATATGGATTTATGTTCCCAAACTTTACTGGGTCCTCTCTGCAGCTGCTGTTAGGTATTGTCCCTGGAAAGATGTGTTATCATTAGGACAATACCTAATATTGGGTGAGCACAGCAGTGTGAGGACACCTCACCGCCAACTCCAGGGGACTTGGAGAAGCTACAATCCTGGAATATAAATCCATATTTCACAGTCCTGCTGCTACTACCCACATACACAAGGTTGATTACATATCTCGCCAGGGACAATACATAACACTGGCTGAGAGAGACAGCCAGTGTTAGGACTTGCCCCCAGTTCAAGTGGAGAAGCACAATATGGAATATAATCCATATTTCACAGTCCTGCTGCACTAACAACATACAGAAAGGTACGAGTACATATTTCTCCAGGGACCAATACATAACAACTGGCTGCAGTTTAGGGTCACACACTTCTGACGGGTTTCCCTGGATTTGATTGCACTGGCGTTCATTATAATGCATCGATAGTACCATGTGCTTCCTTGGATAATGGGTAGAGCCGGCAGGTCCCCCCGTGGTTCACTTATCTCCAGCATTAGGCTCCCCTATGGTGGGGTACCCGGCTCGCCCTCATTACATCCTGTGGGACTGTGAGGATCAGGTGAACGGAGATCAAGACCATTTCTCACCATGTTTTAAAGTAGACGTTCCCTCCCATACAAGGTATTGTCAGCTCCCCGAGCCGCGCTCCTCGGGGGGAATGCCTGGGCACAGACATGGCTTACTGTCTCCAAAGCGTGATGGTGAAACAGGGGTGGGGGTTCCTGTATATAGAGGCCCGAGTGCCCCCACCAATCAGGAACAGGTGCTATCTACTCCAGCGACGGACATTACAAGGAGCATACAAGTGTCGCTTACCCACCAGGAGTGACAGGAGCCCCATCTACAAGGAGCATAAAAGGCAGCTGACCCCGATCCGGAGTGACAGGAGCCACAAAGATCCATCACCACTCATGGGAGAACCCCTACAGGAGATCACAACGAGACGATCCAAGTAGGAGCCCCTCAAAAACAGAGCTGCCCCTACAGGAGTGACAGGAGCCCCCCATCCAAGGAGATCACAGGTGCTGACCCCCTCCTAGGAGTACAGGAGCCCCCCAGTCAAAGGAGTCCAGGTGCTGACCCCGCTCCTGCGATGACAGGAGCCCCCCATCTTAAAAGGAGATCACAAGGGCTGACCCGCTCCTGGGAGGTGACGAGCCCCCCGTCTACAAGGAGACACAGGCGCTGGACACCGCTCACTGGGTGACAGGAGCCCCCAATTACAAGGAGATCACACAGGTGCTGACCCCGCTCCTGGCAGGACAGGAAGCCACCAATCTACAAGGAGATCACAAGGTGCTGACCCGCTCCATGGAGTGACAGGAGCCACCATCATCGTACAGGAGATCACAAGTGGCTGACCACCTCAGGAGTGACAGGAGCCTATCACAGGAGAATACAAGGTGCTGACCCCGCTCGGGAGTGAAGGCCCTATCGACAAGGAGATCAACAAGGGCTTGACCCCGCTCCTGGAGTGACAAGGAGACCACCCATATTACAAGGAGTACACGCGCTGACCCCGCCATGGAGTGACCGGCGCCCCCCATCTACAAGGAGATCACAAGCATGTGTGACCCATCAGGAGTGACAGGAGCACCCCCAATCTACAAGGAGATCAAAGAGATGCTGAACCCCCTTGATCCCAGCGAAGCCCATCACAGAGACAAGGGCTGGCCGGGAGAGGCCCCCCCATCTAAAAGGAGATCACAAGGTGCTGAGACCCCGCCCTGAGTGACAGGAGCCCCCATCTACAAGGAGATCACAGGTGTGACCCGCTCCAGGAGTGACGAGCCCCCCAACTACAAGGGAGATACAAGTGCTGACCCCGCTCCTGGAGTGACAGGAGCCCACCTCACACGATCACAAGTTGACGACAACAGGAGCCATACAGATCACAGGTGCTGACCACTCCGGAGGAGTGACAGGCCCTATATACAAGAGCTCACACGGTGCGGACCCCGTCCCCCTGAGTGACGGAGCCACCTCATCTACAAGGAGCACCCAAGGTGCTGACCCGGACTCAGGAGAGTGACAGGAAGCCCACTCATACTACAGGAGATCACAAGGTGCTGACCCGACTCCAGGGCAGTGACAGGAGCCCCCATTCTACAAGGAGATACAAGGTGCTGACCCGCTCCAGGAGTGAAGAGCCCCCATCTACAAGGCAGATCACCAGGGGCTGACCCCGCCTCAGGCAGTGACGGAGCCCCCCATCTACAAGGAGAGATCACAAGGTGCTGACCCCGCTCCGGAGTGACAGGAGCACCCCATCTCCAAGGAATAACAAGGTGCTGGACCCACCTCCAGGAGTGAAAGGGACGCCCATCTACAGGAGATCACAGGCTGACCCCGCTCATGGAGTGAAAGCAGCCCCCCATCTACAGGAGACACAAGGCTTGACCCGTCCTGGAGTGACCGGAGCCCCATCTACAAGGAGATTCCACAGGCGCTGACCCACTCAGGAGTGACAGGAGCCCCCATCTACAAGGAGATTCACAATGCGTGCCCGCTCCGGAGTGACAGAGCCCCCATCTACAAGGAGATCACAAGGTGCTGCCCGCTCCGGGTGACCGGAGCCCCTCCATCTACAAGGAGATCACAAGGCGCGACCCCGTCAGGAGTGACAGGAGCCCCCATTCTACAAGGAGATAACAAGGCGCGGACCCCGCCCAGAAGAGTGACAGGAACGCCCCCATCTCAGGGATCAAAGGGGCTGGACCCCGCTCCAGGAGTGGACAGGAGCCCCTATTACAAGAGGGATCACAAGGCGCTGACCCCGCTCCAGGAGTGACAGGAGCCCCCATCTACAAGGAGATCACAAGGCGCTGACCCCGCTCCAGGAGTGACAGGAGCCCCCCATCTACAAGGAGATCACAAGGCGCTGACCCCGCTCCAGGACCATATGAAGACACAAGATCTCATGTGTGCAGGGAAAACATAGTAACAAAACTACAACTCCTAGCATGTGCGGCAGTTGGGAATCACTATACTACTTGGTGATCAATTAACATGCAGTCAGATCATGATGGGAGTTGTAGTTTAGCAGTAGCTGTAGAGTCACAGGTTGGGGATCCTTACATTACATGATGTTCCAATGGGTGGCCATAATATTTCTCCTGCAGATAATTGGGCTCCTGCATCTATTATATAGAGGGGTGATCAGGGTCTATTGATTTTCACCCAGCTTTCCCAGGATCAGACCATTGTACAGAAACTCTATAGCCTCTTCTCTTATTTTATCTCCTTGCAGCTGCCAAAGTCCGAATCACCAAGAGGAACACGACGTCCAGCTCGGTTTCGGACTTTGATATGGACTCCAGGGTGGACATCATAAAGCACGGGCCGCTCTCCAGGGGCGACGTCTTCCCCAGACTTCAGCAATGGCTGGACCTGGACGCTACCTGTGTGCAGAACATCATGCGGGGGACCCGGACGGGCACCTATGTCATCAGCGGAGACATGCAGGACGACAAGGTGGTGGTGCACAACGCCTACGCCTGGCAGAAGAGGAACAAGAACCTGCACTTCGCAGTCAAGAAATGGAAGCATCACCGGTGCAGATTGTAGGACTCGGATGATTTTCCCCAAAATTCATCAAATTTTAAGGCCCAGAATCATCTTTCCGGTATATCTGGTCCTAGAAAAGCTGGGTGGCCTGCAACAGATGTCGTCACCCACCTCTCCCAGGAACGGATACAACGAAACAAAGAAGATAACGTTGTATATTGTTGTCGGCATTAATAGAAATTGGAGGGAAATTCCCTTTAAGGCTGATACAGAGACTATTACTGCAGGATATCAACTACTGTATGGAAGTTCTGGCCATAGGAATTCATTACAGGGAACCCGGCAGCAGGTGTGACCAGACAGACTGCAGCCAGTGTTATGTATTGTCCCTGGAGAGATGTGTAATCAGACCTTTGTGTATGGCGTTAGTAGCTGCAGGATTGTGTTACATGGATTCATATTCCAGGATTGTAGCTACTCTAAGTGCACTCACACTGCTGTGCTCTGTGCAGCCAGTGTTATGTATTGTCCCTGGAAAGATGTGTAATCAGACCTTTGTGTATGCTGTTAGTAGCAGCAGGACTGTGATATATGGATTTATCTTTTGGGATTGTACTGGAAGTGTGTCCTCACACTGCTGTGCTCTCTGCCACCAGTGTTAGGCATTGTCCTTGGAGAGATTTGTAATTAGATCTTTCTGTATATTAGTAGCAGCAGGACTGTGATATATGGATTTATATTCCAGGATTGTATCTTGTCCAAGTGCACTGGGGACGTGTCCTCACACTGCTGTGCTCTGTGAACTCCATAGTTTTGACCCTATTAGTACTGGCTGTAGAAGGAATTCTGCTTCAACACTACAAAGGACACTGAAAGAGATGGAGCTCTGGAGCAGTGAAACACTCCTATTACAATCCTGCAATATAAATCCATATATCACAGTCCTGCTGCTACAAACGACATACACAAAGGTCTAATTACACATCTCTCCAGGGGGAATACATAACACTGACTGGAGAGAGCACAGATCACATCAGGGTGAGGACATACCCCCAGTGCACTTGGAAAAGTTATACAATTTTGGAATATAAATCCATATATCACAGTCCTGCTGCTACTAATAACATCCACAAAGGTCTAATTACACATCTCTCCAGGGACAATATCTACAATATCTAACACTGGCTGCAGTCTGTATGGTCACACTTGCTGACAGGTACCGTTCTAGTCATGTGACTTACACAACTTTTCGGACAAATAGTAACATAGGACTCTGAGCAGATTGGCAATTTTTGTTGTAAAATATATTAAGATTTTTTTTTTTACTTGCAAATGCTACCCCCATGTCTTCTCTGGAGTGACATGTGGCCCCGTATAAAGTGAAGGGCTCCTTGGAGGACTGTATATAGAATGTATATATATTTGTTGGAGGACCTGCTGAATTGGAAATCAATAAAAGTATGGCTGAAATACGGGTCTGGTGGGGGCTTCATTTTTGGGGTCCCAGAAGTCCTAGTGGCCTAATGACCTTACACCAAGACAGAAGACGTATCACATGACCAGAATAATACTGGAAGCCCCCTTATACTGACCCTGCTGAAGTCTGGGCTCTAACATTTATGTAGGGGGTCCGGTATGTAAAATGAGATCGGGGGTCCGGTCTTGAATCTAAAGAACTGTATGGGTCTAGGTGTGAGTATGAAATAATTTAGGAATCTGGTCTGGGGTCTGAAAGTAATTTAGTGAGTTCTTGGTCTGATATTAATATAATGAGGTGAGAACAAATTTTTGGGGGGCCGTATTTTGGGTTTGAACTTATTTTAGGGGTCTAAAGATAATTTTTGAGTCTGGTTTTGGAAACAGATTATCTGATGATAATACGGGGTTTGGTCTGGGGTCTAATTATAACACAGAGGTTCGGTTCTGGGTCTCCATTTATTTTAGGGGTTTGGAGCCTCAGATTTGTGGTCTGATGTTAATATGGAAGGGATTGATTGTTTTATGGTTCTTGTCTTGGGTCTACAAATGAATTAAAAGTCTGGTCTGGGGTCCGATATTAATATGGTCTGGGGTCTGACAATCTGGTTGGGGTTCGGTCAGTCTATTAGTCATACAGGACACGCAGGATTACAGCACGTCCGGGGGGTCGGTGACCCCTACGCTGACGTGATTAGATTTGCTGATTTACTGCTCATTTCCATCGCCCCCACCCCTCCCCCGCTCAGTAATAAAATGACAAGCTGCCTGAAGCATTAAGACGATTACATTCCCGCACAGCAGCTTGAAGTGCGACGTGGCCATATTAAGCCCTGGCAGACACTGGCACGAGGGGGCAAAGCTCTTACCAAACAGCAGAGGCTTTAGACTCAGCGTCTTCATGTCGTGCATCTTGTTGTTGACCAGTTCTATCTTCTGTTTGTAGCCGACCTGAAAGAGAATAACCGTCAGTACAATCCAATACAAATGCAAGGGTGTCTCCTTCCCCCTCTGGCAGCTGACACTATAGCCCCCTCTTACATCCCATGCGTCTCAACTCTACTGCCAAGTACTGCAGATGCTCTGCTCCTCTCCTGCCAAGCAGGGCAAGAAACTATTCCTATTGGCTGCCCTCCAAACAGAGGGTCACTATAAAGAGACCTGACTGAGCATGTGCGACCACCAATTCACATCTATGGATATGGTGGACTTCCTATTGCTTTCAGTAACAGTTGTGTAATACCTGATCTCTCCTGCGGAGGCGCTGTAGGGATAAAAATGCTCAACATAGCTGATCAGGTATACTCCTAGCAGCAGCGATCACTGTATCAGTACAAGATAGGGGGACCCATTCCAAAAAGTATTGTCCAAAGTGGAGTACCCCTTTAATTACCATAATCGATGTATATATTGATAATACTGGTTACTGTGGGGATTTACTACATCACATACAGCACTGTACATTGTCTGTACATCGTCCTGACTGTGGGAGGGGGGGGAGGGGCCAGGCCATATACAGAGGTCACTGAAGGTCAAGCCACATTCCTTTAAGGGAATTAGAAACTGCTTGGAAACCGGAGATCCAGCCCCTGGTCGGACTGGGAGTATAACATTCCCCTGGTGATGGGATAAGACCCGGATTACGCAGCATTTGCAGGTATCAGCGCGTTCCTCTGGATCACAATGTGAAAACAACTATAACATATAAATCCCGGAAAAAAATTCTTAAAGGGGTTGAGCCCTCAATACATTTCTAGAAGACTTCAAGACTCTCTGGACTGGAAATCCCAATAAGCTGAATTTTAAAGGGAGTCCACAAGAGCAGCAGTGTGCAGGACACTCTATAAGCCTTCCAAAATTGTCATATTTATGCAAATTAGATTTTCAGTGCACTGTGGGCGGAGCTTCCTCTATCTACTCATTATTTCAACAAGGGATATAAGTCATTGGGGGACATGTAGCTTCATTTTGACCTGTCTTTTTCTATTCTTTATGGGGTTTTTATTTTTTGGGGACTTTTTAGTTAATTTTTGCGTCTTTGCCAGGTTCTTAGCCGGGTCTTCTCTACTTTTCGTAGAGCAAATTAGAGACTTTTTAGGTAGAAAACTAACTACAACTGACCCCTAGTTCTATAAATGCGCCTGAAAACTCGCAAAAAAATTAAAAACTAAAAAAAAAAGCTGCAAAACAGAAAAAAAAAATACATGAATGGGAACCGCAAATTTAGGAAGATGCGTATCAAGTCACAAAAGAGAACAAATTCTACACGTGCCGCTCTGTGTATAGGGACAGCGCTGGGCATAACGAGTGCACCAGCAGACATAGCCCCGCCCCTAGTGCACCAAGAAGCTGATTGGTATAAAGATAGAAATGCAACATTTTCAAAACCAACAAAAAGTAATAAAGTGTCCGACACAATGTTGGTTATGATTGTGGGATTATCTGGGAGCCTCTCTTCGAGGCCATGTTCACACTTGAATTTTCATTGCGGTTTGAAACCCATTAAAACAGCTGGGGGAATGTGATTTACCTAATTACATTACTGTTAACATTTGCGTTAACAAAATGCATTGTAAATGCAATGTTAAGACATGTGTTAACATATGCATTTTGTTAACACATATGCTAACTTAGCATTAACAAATGTAAACACTAAGGTAATTAGGCAATCACCTCTCCTCAGCTTTTGTAATGCGTTTCAAAACGCAACCAAAACGCAACGCGTGAATACGTTCACCCGATGTGGTCACACAGTGCGCATGTTTATTATGTGCTTTGCTGGTGTTAATTAGTTTTTCTTTATCGCTGGAAGTGTAAGCAGCCATGTTAACATTTTCACAGCCGCTTACACTTCCAGAAATGAAGAAAACCGGAAGAAAGCCAAATGCACGGTGAACATGCAAAAAGCATGCGTTTTGGATGTGTTTCAAAATGTATCAAATACAGGAGTAAAGAACAGATTGAGGGGAAATGAGTAACAATATATTATCAAAAAACGGGTCAAGCTCAGAATTCCAGTCCTGTAGTTATTGGAGCGGCGCTGCCTCGCATCTCATCTCCTGATTATGGAGCACGGGGATATCCACTCCTTAGAGGCAGCCCCAAAATTTACAGGAGGGAGACCCCAACTCTGACATTTTTGGGATATGGGGGGTGGTCCGTGTGTCAGAGGAATTCAGAACTGATACTATGATATATATGGAGCATCACGATATATAGTAGGGGTTGGGGGTGGAGTAAAACCCAAGGGGGCACATACTTCTAGAGATAAATGACCCTGCTACTGCTGAGAGGGAAACCCCTTACATTATGTGGTGTGTCTAGACTCCACTGCAAACGGAAACGCACACCCCCATTGCGCATGTAAACTCAGCGCTAGCTGTACGTGTGACCCTACCCTTATATAGTGCCTGACTCTCCATATAGGGAGCAGGGGACCCCACAAGGAGCTGTAGTAGGATATATATAGGGCAAGAGTCTGCAACCCATGAACTACCACACTCATCATGCTCCACGTCTCCATCTGCCTCTGACATATCCATCTGCCGACTGTCTGTTCTATCTAGAGGCTGATACTAAGCTGCTGAGTCGTTACAATGTATAAGGATTTTTTTTTTATTGATTACCTGCCCTTGGATGATCAATATTAGACCCTGCTGATCAGTTGTTTAAAGGTTTGTACCTACCTCTGGGACCCCCACTGATCACAGGAGCAGGACCTCCAGTCATCCAGATAATGGGGGTCCTGTTCTCACTAATGGGTGGATCAACAGATTGAGCATGGGTCGGTTATTGCTCAGAGCAGGTATTGGCTGTATCCAGCGCTGTGTATGAGAGAGCCAGAGATACCCAACTGCTCTGCTCAGCAATTTACTACACTCTTATCGTATTGAATTGAGCAGCCGATGCATGCAGGACCCCTCGCTCCATCAATTAATGAGATCAGACCTTATTTTCATCATCTGAGGGGGGGGACCCCAAATCTAATTATTTCCTCCTATCCTTTGGATACTAAAACTTGGCAGAACCTCTTCTTTCTAGATCCATGACTTTGCATCCGATCGGACACAGGGTCATTTTGAAACTGAAGTGACTGGAAATTGGCTGCAATACTAAGCTTAACCACTATACAATGTGCTGCGCTGTGCCTGGCAAGTCAAGCCATAGACAGCTGACACAAGGCGGAGCTGCTGCATATGTATTCCCAGCGCTCCCTATGGGTGCTGTATACGTGTGTATGCAGAGAGCGCCCCTAGTGGTAGCCGCAGCCTAACAGTATTCTGTCTAAAAAGCACATTTTGGGCAATTTACGCTTTTATCGTCTCCATGTTTCGTGGAAAGTTCTTGATAAGTATTAGCTGTAAATTCCCTCACCCTGCGCTGCTTACTGACGTTTTTTTTCCTAGTTCCTGATCATAAGGAGAATGGGCCCCCGTATTTCTATGGTATAGCTCCGAGGAATTTTGGGGTATGCCTTAGGGTATGTGCTGACAAGGACCATCTACTCCAATATCCTAGTGTTGCATTCAATGTGAGTCATGGTTGGATGCGCCCCTGTTGCAGCGTGCTGTAAAGCGATTGTTCCTGCCCCGCTTTGCTCTAATTTTAGCCGTTAAGTAAATTATGTCACACATTGACTCCCCCACTGACCTGTAATGGGGTAAATTATAAAAAATGGCTCCCAACACAGAAGAACTAAGTACAAGAGAAAAATGCAACCAATCATGCAGCTCCTTTCATTGGGTGCTAGTGTAACTCCTCCCCTTTTCGAATGAGCCCCCTCACCACCACCTCTTTACGGCCGACACATGACACTCTGGCAGTTGCCGCAGAGGGCACGTGACCTAACCCCCCCCCCCCCCCCCCCCCCCCCGCAGCGCTGACAGCTCGGGGTATCACGTGACGCGGTTCTCCGCGGAGGTCACATGACCCGGGGGGTATCTGTCTCACCTTGATGCCCTCCAGTCGGGGCAGGTAGCTGTAGGGCCCGGGGCCGTCCTGCTGGCGGAGCTGCTGCGCCCTGTGCTCCGGGGCCGGGGTGGCGGAGGGGCCGGTAGGGCCCGGTCCCCCCGCGGTGTCGCCCCCGTTCTGGCCGCCGTTGCTGTAGTAGACGTAGAGCAGCAGCGCGATGACATTGAGGATGTAGACGTGCACGAACACCATCACCACCACGAAGTATGAGCGCGAGCACACGCTGTTCCCCTTCTGTATCCCAGCCAGCCGGTCCCTCATGGGCGGCGGGGGCTCCGGCCCGTGCTCCCCGCTCCCCTCGCTCTCCATCCCGGCCTCACACCGACTGCCGGGAGCCGCCACCTGCACAGCGACACCTGCAGGCGGAGCCGTGACGTCACCGAGGACCGGGAGGAGCCGCGCACTGTCTGCACACACACGGACCGGGACCTACAGGAGGGAGAGCGACACCGGGGCTGACGGGAGGGACGGCGACACCGGGACTGACGGGAGGGATGGCGACACCGGGACTGACGGGAGGGACGGCGACACCGGGACTGACAGGAGGGACAGCGACACCGGGACTGACAGGAGGGACAGCGACACCGGGACTGACAGGAGGGACAGCAACACCGGGACTGACAGGAGGGACAAATCAGGGGACGACAGGAGGGGACAGCGACACCAGGACTGACAGGAGGGACAGCTACACCGGGACCGACAGGAGGGACAGCGACACCGGGACCGACAGGAGGGACAGCGACACCGGGACTGACAGGAGGGACAGCGACACCGGGACTGACAGGAGGGACAGCGACACCGGGACCGACAGGAGGGACAGCGACACCGGGACCGACGGGAGGGACAACTACACCGAGACTGACGGGAGGGACAGCGACACCGGGACCGACAGGAGGGACGGCGACACCGGGACCGACAGGAGGGACGGCGACACCGGGACCGACAGGAGGGACAACTACACCGAGACCGACAGGAGGGACGGCGACACCGGGACTGACAGGAGGGACAGCGACACCAGGACTGACAGGAGGGACAACTCACCAGACGACAGGAGGCGGCGACACGGGACTGACAGGAGGCGCGACACGCAGGACTGACAGAGGACAACTCACCGGAGACTGGACAGGAGGAGACGGCTACAACCAGGACTGACAGGAGGACAGATACCGGACCGAGCCTACCGCACCACCCGATGCACGGGGGCCCCCCCGCCCTACCAGGACTGAGGGGACAACTACTACGAGACTGACAGGAGGGACAACTACACCGAGATTGACAGGAAGGACAACTACACCGAGATTGACAGGAAGGACAACTACACCGGGACCGACAGGAGGGGGACAAACTACACCGGGACCGACAGGAGGGACAACTACACCGGGACCGACAGGAGGGACAGCGACACGGGACCGAAGGGGAGGGACAACTACCACCGGGACGACGGGAGGAGACGCGGACACCGGGACCGACGGGAGGGACCAGCGGAAACACCGGGGACGGACGGAGGCCACGGGACGAAACAGGGAACTACATCGCAACAGAGGGACAGTACACAGGACTGACGGAGTACAGGGACAGCACAGCGAGGACTGACAGAGGGACGCGACACGGGACTGACAGGAGGGACAGCGACACCAGGATGACCAGGAGGGAAGCACGGGACTGACAGGAGGGACAGCTACACCAGGACTGACAGCCAGGTACCCGCCTTTAGCTGCCGGTGCCCTGACCACTGTGGCCTGATAGAAATGGTGTCAGGACAACCGGACATGGCAGCTCGCTGTGTATGGGGGGTGTAGTCACAGGGGGGGGGGGTCAGAGTGCCCATGCTGACCCCTGACCTCTGCTGGCTATGATAGAAAGGTGTCAGGACACACAGGACATGGCAGCTCGCTGTGTATGGGGGGTGTAGTCACAGAGGGGTCAGAGCGCCCATGCTGACCCCTGACCACTGTGCTATGATAGAAAGGTGTCAGGACACACAGGACATGGCAGCTCGTTGTTGTAGGGGGTGTAGTCACAGAGGGGTCAGAGCGCCCATGCTGACCCCTGACCACTGCTGGCTATGATAGAAAGGTGTCAGGATACACAGGACATGGCAGCTCGCTGTGTATGGGGGGTGTAGTCACAGGGGGGGGGGGGGGTCAGAGTGCCCTGCTGAACCCCTGACTCTGCTGGCTATGATAGAAAGGTGTCAGGACACACAGGACATGGCAGCTCGCTGTGTATGGGGGGTGTATCAACAGAGGGTCAGAGCGCCCAGCACCGACCACTGCTGGCTATGAGAGAAAGGTGAGCAGGACACAAGGACATGGCAGCCGCTGTGTATGGGGGTGTGAGTCACAGAGGGGTCAGAGGCCCATGCTGACCCCTGACCACTGCTGGCTATGATAGAAAGGTGTCAGGACACACGGACATGGCAGCTCGCTGTGTATGGGGGTGTAGTCACAGGGGGGGGGTCAGAGTGCCCTGATGACCCCTGACCTCGCTGGCTATGATAGAAAGGTGTCAGATACACAGGACATGGCAGCTCGCTGTGTATGGGGGGTTGTCACAGAGGGGTCAAGATGCCCATGCTGACCCCTGAACCACTGCTGGCTATGATAGAAAGGGTCAGGATACACAGGACATGGCAGCTCGCGTGTATGGGGGTGTAGTCACAGGGGGGGGTCAGAGTGCCCATGCTGACCCCTGACTCTGCTGGCTATGATAGAAAGGTGTCAGGATACACAGGACATGGCGCTCGCTGTGTTGGGGGTGTAGTCACAGGGGGGTCAGAGTGCCCATGCTGACCCCTGACCTCTGCTGGCTATGATAGAAAGGTGTTAGGACACACAGGACATAGAGCTCTCTGTGTATGGGGGTGTAGTCACAGAGAGGTCAGAGCACCCAGCTGACCCCTGACCACTGCTGGCTATGATAGAAAGGTTTCAGGACAAAGACATGGCAGCTCGCTGTGTATGGGGGGTGTAGTCAGGGGGGGGTCAGAGTGCCCATGCTGACCCCTGACCACTGCTGGCTATGATAAGAAAGGTGTCAGGACACACAAGACAGGCAGCTCACTGTGTTGGGGGTGTAGTCACAGGGGGGGGGGGTCAGAGTGCCATGTGACCCTGACCTCTGCTGGCTTATGATAGAAAGGTGTCAGGACACACAAGACATGGCAGCTCACTGTGTAGGTGGTGGTGTAGTCACAGGGGGGGTCAGAGTGCCCATGCTGACCCCTGACCTTGCGGCTATGATAGAAAGGTGTCAGGACACACAGACATGGCAGCTCGCTGTGTATGGGGGGGTAGTCACAGAGGGTCAGAGCACCCATGCGACCCCGACCATGCTGGCTATGGTAGAAAGGTGTCAGGAACACAGGACAGGCAGCTCGCTGTGTATGGGGGGTGTAGTCACAGAGGGTCAGAGAGGCCCATGCTGACCCCTGACCCTGCTGGCTATGATAAAAAGGTGTCAGGACACACAGGAAATGGAGCTCGCGTGTATGAGGGGGTGTAGTCACCGAGTGGGTCAGAGCGCCCATGCTGACCCTGACCATGCTGGCTATGATGAAGAAAGGTGTCAGGACACAGGACATGGCAGCTCGCTGTGTATGGGGGGGGGGGGGGGGGTGTAGTCACAGAGGTGCAGAGCGCCCATGCTGACATGACCACTGCGCTATGATAGAAAAGGTGTCAGGAACACAGGACATGGCAGCTCGCTGTGTGGGGGTCTGTAGTCACAGAGAGGTAGAAGCCCCATGTAGACCCCTGACCACTGTGGTCTATGATAGAAAGGTTTCAGGACCACACAAGGAAATGGCAGCTTCGCTGTGTATGGGGTGGTGTAGTCACAGGGGGGGGGGGTCAGAGTGCCCATGCTGAACCCTGACCTGCTGGCTATGATAGAAAGGTGTACGGACACACAAGACATGGCAGCTCACTGTGTAGGGGGTTTGGATGTAGCACAGGGGGGGTCGAGGCACATGCTGACCCTGAACTCGTGGCTATGATAGAAAGGTTGTCGGACACACAGGACATGGCAGGCTCGCTGGTATGGGGTGTAGTCACAGAGGGTGCAGAGCACCCATGCTGACCCCTGACCACTGCTTGGCTATGATAGAAAGGTGTAGGAACACAGGGACATGGGAGCTCGCTGATGTATGGGGGGTGTAGTCACCCCAAGAGAGGTCAGAGCGCCCATGCTGACCCCTGACCATGCTGGCTATGATAGAAAGGTGTCAGGACACACAGGACATGGCAATCGTGGGTAGAGGGGTTGTAGTCACAGAGAGGTCAGGGCGCCCATGGCGACCCTGACCACTGCTGGCATGATAGAAAGGTGTCAGGACACACAGGACATGGCAGCTCGCTGTGTAGGGGGGGTGTAGTAAGAGGGTCAGGCACCCATGCTGACCCTGACCACTGCGGCTATGATAGAAAGGTGTCAGGACACACAGGACATGGCAGCTCGCTGGTGTATGGGGGGGTGTGTAGTCACAGAGGGGTCAGAGCGCCCCTGCGACCCCTGAACACTGCTGGCTATGATAGAAAGGTGTAGGACACACAGGACATGGCAGCCCCTGTGTATGGGGGTGTAGTCAACAGAGGGTCAGAGCGCCCTGCTGACCCGACCACGTGGCTATGATAGAAAGGTGTAAGGACACAGGACAGGCAGCTCGCTGTGTATGGGGGTGTAGTCACAGAGGGGTCAGAGCACCATGCTGACCCCTGACACCTGCTGGCTATGATAGAAAGGTGTCAGGACACACCAGGACATGGCACTCGCGTGTATGGGGGGTGTAGTCACAGAGGGTCAGAGCGCCCATGCTGACCCTGACCCTGCGGCTATGATAGAAAGGTGTCAGGACCACCAGGACATGTGCAGCCTCGCGTGTGTATGGGGGTGTAGTCACAGAGGGGTCAGAGCGCCCATGCGTGACCTGACCACTGCTGGCTATGATGAAAGGTGTCAGGACACACAGGACATGGCAGCTCGCTTGTGTATGGGGGGTGTAGTCACAGGGGGTCAGGCACCCATGCTGACTGACCACTGCGGGCTATGATAGAAAGGTGTCAGGACACACAGGAATGGCAGCTCGCGTGTATGGGGGGGTGGTGTAGTACAGAGGGGTCAGAGCGCCCATGCTGACCCCTGACCATGCTGGCTATGATAGAAAGGTGTGGACACACAGGACATGGCAGCTGCTGTGTATGGGGGTGTATCACAGAGGGGTGAGCCCCATGTGACAGACCACATGCTGGCTATGATAGAAGGTCAGGAACACAGACATGGCAGATCGTGCTTGTATGGGGGGGTAGTCACAGAGGGGTAGAGCGCCCATGCTGACCTGACCACTGCTGGCTATGATAGAAGGGTCAGGACAAACAGGACATGGCAGCTCGCGGTGTATGGGGGTGTGTTAGTCACAGGGGGTAGAGCGCCCATGCTGACCCGACCACTGGGCTATGATAGAAAGGTGTCAGGACACACAGGACATGGCAGCTCGCTGTGTATGGGGGGTGTAGTCACAGAGGGGTCAGAGCACCCATGCTGACCCTGACCACTGCTGGCTATGATAGAAAGGTGTCAGGACACACAGGACATGGCAGCTCGCTGTGTATGGGGGGTGTAGTCACAGAGGGGTCAAGAGCGCCCTGCTGACCCCTGACCATGCTGGCTATGATAGAAAGTGTCAGGACACACAGGACATGGCAGGCTCTGTGTATGGGGGGGGGGGGTGTAGTCACAGAGGGGTCAGAGCGCCATGCTGACCCCTGACACTGGCTATGATAGAAGGTTGTCAGACACACAGGACATGCAGCTCGTGGTATGGGGGGGTGTAGTCACAGAGAGGTCAGACGCCCATGTGACCCCTGACCATGCTGGCTATGATTAGAAAGGTGTCCGACACACAGAACATGGCAGCTCGCTGTGTATTGGGGGGTGTAGTCACAGGAGGGGGGGGGTCAGAGTGCCCATGCTGACCCCTGACCACTGCTGGCTATGATAGAAAGGTGTCAGGACACACAGGACATGGCAGCTGCTGGTATGGGGGGTGTAGTCACAGAGGGTCAGAACGCCCATGCTGGACCCCTGACCATCTGCTGGCTAGGATAGAAGGGTGTCAGGAACACAGGACATGGCAGTCCGCTGTATGGGGGGTGTAGTCACAGAGAGGTCAGAGCGCCCATGCTGACCCTGACCACTGCTGGCTATGATAGAAAGGTTCAGGACAAGGACATGGCAGCTCGCTGTGTATGGGGGTGTAGTCACAGAGAGGTCAGAGCCACCCATGCTGACCCTGACCACTGTGGCTATGATAGAAAGGTGTGTAAGGGACACCACAGGACATGGCAGCTCGCTGTGTATGGGGGGGTGTAGTCACGAGGGTCAGAGGCCCATGCTGGCCCCTGACCATGTGGCTATGAAGAAAGTGTCAGGAACACAGGAAATGGAGTCGCTGTGTATGGGGGGCTGGGGTAGTACAGAGGGGTCAGAGCCCCATGCTTGACCCCTGACCACTGCTGGCTATGATAGAAAGGGTGTCAGGACCACAGGACATGGCAGCTCGTGTGTAGGGGGTGTTAGTCAGAGGGGGTCAGAGCAGCCCATGATGACCCTGACCACTGTGGCTATGATAGGAAAGGTGTCAGGAACACAGGACAATGGCAGACTCGCGTGTATGGGGGTGTAGTCAGAGAGGGGTAGACCCATGCGGACCCCTGACCACTGCTGGCTATGATAGAAAGGTGTCAGGACACAGGACAGCGGCAGTCGCTGTGTTATGGGGGGTGTAGTCACAGAGGGGTCAGAGACCCATGCTGACCCCTGAACCATGCTGGCTAATGAATAGAAAAGGTGTCGGACACACAGGACATGGCAGTCACTGTGTATGGGGGGGTGTAGTCACAGGGGGGGAGGGTCAAGAGTTGCCCAGTCGACCCCTGACCTCTGTGGCATGATAGAAAGTGTAGCGACACACAGGACATGGCAGCTCGTGTGTAGGGGGGTGTAGATCACAGAGGGGTCAGAGAGACAACCCCTGAACACTGCTGGCTTGATAGAAAGGGTGCAGGACAACAGGAATGGCAGCTCACTGTGTATGGGGGGGGTGTAGTACAGAGGGGTCAGAGCCCCATGCTGCCCTGCACATGATGGCTATGATAGAAAGGTGTCAGGACACACAGGACATGGCGCTCGCGTTGTATGGGGGGGTGTAGTCCAGAGGGTCAGGAGCGACCCATGCTGCCCTGACCACTGCTGGCTATGATAGAAAAGGTTGTCAGGAAACAAGGACATGGCAGCTCGCTGTGTATGGGGGGGGTAGTCAAGGGGTGGGTCAGAGCTCCATGCTGACCCCTGACCCTGCTGGCTATGATAGAAAAGGTGTCAGGACACACAGGACATGGCGCGCTGTGTATGGGGGTGTAGTCAAAGGGGTCTAGAGCCCCCATGACCTGACCCACTGCTGGCTATGATAGAAAGGTTGAGGTGTCAGGATACACAGGACATGGCAGCTCGCTGTGTATGGGGGGTTTGTAGTAAGAGGGGTTAGAGGCCCCCCATGCTGAACCCACTGACCACTGCTGGCTATGATAGAAAGTGTCAGGACACACAGGAATGCAGCGTCGCTGTGTATGGGGGTGTAGTCAACAGGCGGTAGAGGCCCATGCTGACCCCTACACTCGCGGCTATGATAGAAAGGGTTGTCATAGGACACACAGGACATGGCAGCTCGCTGTGTATGGGGGGATGTAGTCACAGGGGGAGAGCGCCATGCGCGACCCTGACCACTGCTGGCTAGGATAGAAGGTGTCAGAGAAAGGACATGGCCAGCTCGCTGTGTATGGGGGGTTGTATAGTCACAGAGGGTCAGAGGCACATGGACACTGACCACTCGGGCTATGATAGAAAGGGTTGGTGTCAGGACACACAGGACATGGCAGCTCGCGTGTATGGGGGGTTTGTAGTCACAGAGGGGTCAGAGCACCCAGCTACCCCTGACCACGTGGCTATAGGATAGAAGTTGTTCAGGACACACAGGACAGGCAGCTCGACTGTGTATGGGGGGGTGTGTAGTTCACAAGGGGTCAGAGCGCCCTGCTGACCCCTGACCCCTGCTGGTGATAGAAAAAGGGTGTCCAGGACCACAAAGAACATGGAAGCTGCCTGGTATGGGGGATGTAGTCACAGGGGATGGTCAGCGCACCCATGCTTACCACTGACGGCTGTGGCTATGATAGAAGGTGTCAGGATACACATGAATGGCAGATCGTGCTTTATGGGGTGGTTCTGTCAGAGCGTCGTTGGACGCACCCATTTGGCAGTAATAGTGGATCATTACCAGCTTCCGGACTCCTGAATGTAAAATCTTCCCTTCCTTTCCCATCCTCTGATGACCACGTTGATTTCTATATCCCATCATTCACTGCTTCATCAGGGAGATTTCCACAGCCGGAGGATGAGAAATAATTGCTCTGAAATGCACCCAGTTTCAGAATCAGGATGCAGACTCATGGTGAGTGAGAGGAGGGCAGTGCACGCTGGAATAGGCGCCATAAAACAATATCTCAGAATTCTAAGACTATCAAAACAAAAGCTTAAAGCACCTTGAGGGGGGTGCAGCCCTGCGAGATAACACGCGGAGTGGTCTTTGTAATCACACAGCTTCAGCCGGGCCAGCGGCGGCCACCCTCAGGGTTTATGTATAGCCGCCACTCGCTGATGGTAACAGTCGTAGGCAGTGCAGGTCTTAATCCCAGGGGGCATTCTACCAGGGCGGCTCGACTCCATTTATCTACAGTCAGGCTGGCACAGGGAACCCAACTGCATCTGATGTTATACAAAAGGGGCACCATGGAGAGCACCGGGCCAAACCTGAGACAAATGGCAGAAGGGGAGATTAAAGGGGACCCAAAAGGGAGGTAGTGTACGATGGTAGGGTGGTGCCGGCTCATTTACAAGCAGAATGGATCCGGCTCTGCAGAGGCCACCCCATGCCCCCCCAATAGCCTCCGTTTTTATTTTCATATAATAACCTCAGTAAGCGTCACAGACCGCACCGTCTACTGTACAGTGGTGGCATCAGGGAACTGCAGCTTCAATAAAATGCATAAGGGTCCAAATGACCCCCTATTACTCAGTAAGAACCACAGCATTGTGCCTTATTAAAGGGGTTGGCCACTCTTTGCCATGCGCCTTTACTGGCTACTGGATCTGTGAACGTTCATCAAGAGATTCAGCTGTCCTGCTACTCACTTTTGTGATGTGTGCAGAATCTGTGTTTCTTTATTTACATGTCTGAGCTCTGATGAATAGGAGGAGCTGCAGGAGGAGACTCATCCTGCTTCCTCCTCCCCTCTTCCTGTCTGAGAAGAGAGACACAGTGGGTATCACCGTAAGGGCAGCCCTGACTAGCAAAAAGAACCTAAATATAAATGCAGAGAGCAGCATGGTGAGAACAGTTTGTATCTTCTCTCCGTGTCTCCGGTTTCCTCCCACACTCCAAAACATACTGGTAGGTGATTAGATTGTGAGCCCCATTGGGGACAGGGACTGATGTGACAAGTTCTGTGCAGCGCTGCGTAATCTGTGTGCGCTATATAAATATAGGAATTATTATAGGCTGCAGCTACCAAAGGAGGTAAAGACACAGGTAAGGGATGCAGAGACATGTCAAATGGAAGACATTTAATGAAAAGTGGCCAACCCCTTTAACTATCAGAGTAGAACCGGGCCCACTACTTTATGTAGAATTCCACCACTGCTTGCCATCGGTGAATGAGACCTCCCTTGTCTATACCCTGTACATTGCCTTCTCACCAGAAAGCAGGACTGGTAAATACATCTGTATCCTGAGTACAACCAATAGCTCGGACTTCAGACTTAATAGCTTAAACATGTACCATCGCTGCTGACATGTATAGCTTTGACCGTATACAATGGTAGCAAACCCTCAGCTGTGTGAGAACAGATTTGCTACCTCTGCATGTAAGGAAGAGTCTGACATGAGAGAAACACATTCATGTGCCTTATTGTAAAGGAAGTGAAGCTGATCACTAATCCTCAGCACAGCTGATCAATATCAGACCAAATAGGGGAGGAGAGGGGCTGGCACCACCACCCCCATCAGGGTGCTATGGGGTGCATCCAGGGGGTCTGGCACCACCATCAGGGTGCTATGAGGTGCATCCAGGGGGGTCTGGCACCACCACCATCAGGGTGCTATGAGGTGCATCCAGGGGGGGCTGGCACCACCACCATCAGGGTGCTATGAGGTGCATCCAGGGGGGGCTGGCACCACCACCACTAACAGAGTGCTATGAGGTGCATCCAGGGGGGGCTGGCACCACCATCACTAACAGAGTGCTATGAGGTGCATCCAGGGGGGGGGGGGCTGGCACCACCACCACCATCACGGTGCTATGGAGCCATCCGGGGGGGGCTGGCAAGACCACCATTATCAGGGTGCTATGTGGTGAATACATTTTGGCAGAAACCTATGTGCTCGCTGCATAATCAATACCATTCAGATGATTACATCAGATTCACGACCATCACGATCCACCAAGTGACCCATCCCCTTACAATCGCATGCAGTTCATGTGATACATTGTAACACAGATTTGAGCTGTTGCATTCAGCTCACGTTGAAATTCAGTTATCCCAGTTTTTTTTTCTCCATCCATACAACACATAGGGAAAAGGGAGAGAAAAAAAAAAAAAAAACCAGGAAATAGGGGATGTTTTTAAAAAGTGTTTTTTTTTTCTCGTTTTTCCTGTATTATACCCCAGAGCTGCACTCACTATTCTGATGCTGGTGCAGTCACTGTGTACGTACATGACATTACTCATCCTGTACTGATCCTGAGTTACATCCTGTATTATACTCCAGAGCTGCACTCACTATTCTGCTGCTGGTGCAGTCACTGTACATACATGACATTACTTATCCTGTACTGATCCTGAGTTACATCCTGTATTATACCCCAGAGCTGCACTCACTATTCTGCTGCTGGTGCAGGCACTGTGTACATACATGACATTACTTATCCTGTAGTGATCCTGAGTTACATCCTGTATTATACTCCAGAGCTGCACTCACTATTCTGCTGCTGGTGCAGGCACTGTGTACATACATGACATTACTTATCCTGTAGTGATCCTGAGTTACATCCTGTATTATACTCCAGAGCTGCACTCACTAACTGCCCCCTATGTAGAGGAATATAACTGCTATAATACTGCCCCCTATGTACAAGAATATAACTACTATAATACTGCCCCCTATGTACAGGGATATAACTACTATAATACTGCCCCCTATGTACAGGAATATAACTACTATAATACTGCCCCCTATGTACAGGAATATAACTACTATAATACTGCCCCCTATGTATAAGAATATAATTAATTACAATGATTATATCTGGTTGATATTGTATTAGTTTTGTTTTCTTCCTTCCTCCTTATAATTCTGTATAATCTTCCATGTGCCTGTGATTGGCTCTGTCTCTGTCTTCCCTACATTCCTTCCCTCTCAGTTGTCTAGGTTTCTCTATGTCTAATTATTTGTCTAGAGCCGCCATCCTCTAGCACCAGAGATTTCCGATAAAGTAGAGTGCGCCATTGTGAGCACGGAGAAGGTGATACTGCGTGTCGTCAGCCGCAGGATAAATATACAGCAGCAATGTCTCTCCCAGGTCACGGCTTCCAATGCTTCACTTATCTCCCACTGTAAACCTGAGACTGCGGTAATATTCACCAGACAAGTCATAAATCACAGCACAGACAGGTGCAGCAAACACCAGCATCCAGCACCCTACATTGTTATAACAAGGAGCCCAGCAGTAACCACACACACCTCCTCCCCACTATCACCAAATACAGTCTGTGTCACATACACTGTATCCTCATAATATATTATCCCGGACATCCATCACCCAATGCAGTTTTATGGGTAAGTATAGACATTACTTATCCTGTACTGATCCTGAGTTACATCCTGTATTATACTCCAGAGCTGCACTCACTATTCTGCTGCTGGTGCAGTCACTGTGTACATACATGACATTACTTATCCTGTACTGATCCTGAGTTACATCCTGTATTATACTCCAGAGCTATGGAGCCATCCGGGGGGGGCTGGCAAGACCACCATTATCAGGGTGCTATGTGGTGAATACATTTTGGCAGAAACCTATGTGCTCGCTGCATAATCAATACCATTCAGATGATTACATCAGATTCACGACCATCACGATCCACCAAGTGACCCATCCCCTTACAATCGCATGCAGTTCATGTGATACATTGTAACACAGATTTGAGCTGTTGCATTCAGCTCACGTTGAAATTCAGTTATCCCAGTTTTTTTTTCTCCATCCATACAACACATAGGGAAAAGGGAGAGAAAAAAAAAAAAAAAACCAGGAAAAGGGGATTTTTTTTAAAATTTTTTTTTTTTTCTCGTTTTTGTAATTCTATTTTTGTTTCTGTATAAGGGCACAATGGGTATCAACCGAAGGGCAGCCCTGACTAGCAAAAAGAACCTAAATATAAATGCAGAGAGCAGCATGGTGAGAACAGTTTGTTTTCTCTCCCGTGTCTCCGGTTTCCTCCCACACTCCAAACCATAATGGTAGGGTGTATTAGATTTTGAGCCCATTGGGGACAGGGACTGATTGGCAACACTTTGTGCAGCGCTGCGTAATCTGTGTGCGCTATATAATATAGGAATTATTATAGGCTGCAGCTACTCAAAGGAGTAAAGAACAGGTAAGGGATGCAGAGACATGTCAAATGGAAGACATTTAATGAAAGTGGCCAACCCCTTTACAGAGTAGAACCGGGCCCACTACTTTATGTAGAATTCCACCACTGCTTGCCATCGGTGAATGAGACCCCTCCCTTGTCTCATACCCTGTTGACATTGCCTTCTCACCAGAAAGCAGGACTGGTAAATACACTGTATCCTGAGTACAACCAATAGCTCGGACTTCAGACTAATAGCTTAAACAGTACCATCGTGGCTGACATGTATAGCTTTGACCGTTAGTTACAATGGTAGCAAACCCTCAGCTGTGAGAGAACAGATCTGCTACCTCTGCATGTAAGGAAGAGTCTTCCCATTTACTGACATGAGAGAAACTCATGTGCCTTATTGTAAAGGAAGTGATACTGATCACTAATCCTGATCAATATCAGACCAAATAGGGGAGGAGGGGGCTGGGCGCACCACCACCATCAGGGTGCTTATGGGTGCATCCAGGGGGTTGGCACCACCATCAGGTGCTATGAGGTGCATCCAGGGGGGTCTGGCACCACCATCCGGTGCTATGAGGTGCATCCAGGGTGGGCTGGCACCACCACCATCATGGGTGCTATGAGGTGCACCAGGGGGTTCTGGCACCCACCACCCAATCAGGGTGCTATGAGGTGCATCCAGGGGTGTATGGCACCACCACCATCAGGTGCTATGTGTGCATCCGGGGGGTCTGGCACCAACCATCATGTGCTATGGAGGGGCATCCAGGGTGGGGGGGTACTGGCACCACCACCATCAGGGTGCTATGAGGTGCATCCAGGGGGGGGCTGGCACCACACACTAACAGAGTGCTATGAGGTGCATCCAGGGGGGGCTGGCACCACCACATCAGGGTGCTATGAGGTGCCATCCAGGGGGGGTCTGGCACCCACCATATCAGGGTGCTATGGGTGCATTCCAGGGGGTCTGGCACCACATCAGGGTGCTATGAGGTGCATCCAGGGGGGTGGCACCACCACCATCAGGGTGCTATGAGGTGCATCCAGGGGGCTGCCCCCACATAGGTGCTATGAGGTCATCAGGGGGGCTGGCACCACCACCATCAGGGTGCTATGAGGTGCATCCAGGGGGGGCTGGCACCACCACCATCAGGGTGCGATGAGGTGCATACGGGGGGGGCTGGCACCACCACCACAGGTGCATGGGTGCATCCAGGGGGCTGGCACCACCCAGGGGCTATGAGGTGCATCCAGGGGGGTCTGGCACCACCACCATCAGGGGTATGAGGTGCATCCAGGGGGGGCTGGCACCAACACCATCAGGGTGCTATGAGTGCATCCAGGGAGGGGCTGGCACCACCATCATCAGGGTGCTATGAGGTCATCCAGGGGGGCTGGCAACCACCATAACAGGTGATGAGGTGCATCCAGGGGGGGCTGGACACCACACAACTAGGTGTGCTATGAGGTGCATCCAGGGGGGGTGGACCACCACCATCACGTGCTATGAGCGTCATCCAGGGGGGGCTGGCAACACCACCATATACAGGGTGGCTATGAGGTGCATCAAGGGGGGCTGGCACCACCATCAAACTAACAGAGTGCTATGAGGTGCATCCGGGGGGGCTGGCACCACCACCATAGGTGCTATGAGGTGCATCCGGGGGGTGGCACCACCATCACTAACAGAGTGCTATGAGGGTGATATCCGGGGGGGGGGCTGCACCACCACCACCATAGGTGCTATGAGCGCATCGGGGGGGGTGGCAAGACCACCATTATCAGGGTGCTATGTGGTAATACATTTTGGCAGAAACCTATGTGCTGCTGGCACTAATACAATACCATTAGATGATTACATCAGATTCACGGACCATCACGATCCACCAATTGACCATCCCGCTTACAATCGCATGCAGTTCATAGTGATACATTGAACACAGATTGAGCTGTGCATTCAGCTCACGTTGAAATTCAGTTATCCCAGTTTTTTTTTTCATCCATACAACACATGGAAAAGGGAGAGAGAAAAAAAAAAAAAAAAAAAACAGGAAATAGGGGATGTTTTTAAAAAGTGTTTTTTTTTTCTCGTTTTTGTAATTCTATTTTTGTTTCTGTATAATTGTACAACAGTTCAAAATGACGTTTTTTGCATAATAATCTAATTCTATGAACAGCCATTCAAAAAATTGAACTACTTTTCCAACACTTGCCATCCGGAACAAAAGAAAAAAAAAAAAACTAAACGACTGGAGGTCAGACCCTCTATCTCTCTGTGCCCAAGCGATTCTCTGCAGGCTGGTGGTGGGCGCTGGAAGGGTTAAAGAACGGGGGAATGGGGGAATGGGGGGCATGGAAAAGAGCGATGCCTGGAACGGCGGTGCCGCGTCCAGCATCTACTCAGGGAAACGGGGACATTTAAAAAGGGGGGGAAAAATTATATGGAAAAGGGGGAGGAAAAAATACCAACGGATCACGTTCCAAAATTAACGAGCGGAAAAAGTGGGTTCTCTGGATTTCTTCACATTCGTCCGGGGCTCCCGGGTTTCTCTGCAGCGTCAATCCCTCCTCACGCCGTAACATGCGCTCACTTTTCCTAGGAAAAAAAAAAGCTTCAGCCGCCGTTTATGTATCGTGAAAGTCCTTTAACAAAGTTCTTCTACGCTGCTCGGCTATATGCATCTGGTTCTCCAGGTCCTGGGGAGGAATAAGCAGAGGGGCGACCATCAGTCACAGCGGAAAAGCAATGCTCGATTAGTAAATGATCTTCTAGTAAACAGCGCCACTCCTGTTCATGGACGTGTCTGGTATTGCAGCTCAGTGGTGATGATGTGATGGCTAGAAAAGCAGTAATGTCTTTATAATCCTGTGAAACCACCTTTGTCTAAAAGTATACGCTAATGTTTCATAGAGTTCCGATTCTACAATCGCCTAGTAAAAGGCTTCACCAAATTTGCATATTATCCCCAATCCATAACAAGCTGATTGGTTCTGGGCCCGGTGCTGGAACCCTCGCTGATTACAAGAACAGATCCCAGAAATCTGGAGAACGTGGGTCCGATTCTTACGAATGTGTACAGTGGTAATAGTGTGTTCACTATTATGGCAGGGCTGAAAACGCGTAAGCGCGATACTCTGCATTTTCGGATACTCCCATACTATTAAATGGAGCGACAGAACGCATGGACGACCTGCGGCTCCACTTATCACAGAGAACGGGGATGCCTGATCTCTGGATTTCTGGGGGTCCTAGCAGTCGAACCCCCCCAATGATCAACTTGTCATCCCCCTATCCCGCGGACAGAGGATTACATAGCAAACTTGGTCCATCCACTTTAACCCCTGAAAAGGTTCTAATGACCGGGGGGCATTTTTATAGAATTTTCGTATGTGGTGGTTTAAGAGCCATAAATAAAATTTGTTTTCAGCGGGTTTTTTTTTTTTAAGACACATGAAGCAAGTAAAAAACATAATAGAAGTTTAAAGATTATTTTTTAACCCCTTAACGCCGGAGCCACTTTTCACCTTATTTACACGGCCCATTTTTTTCAAATCTGCCCTGTGTCACTATAAATGGTTATAACTTCGGAACGCTTTAACATATCCAAGTGATTTTAAAATTGTTTTTTCTCGTGACACTTTGTACTTCATGTCAAAAAATTTTGGTGGTATGTTTTGCATTTATTTATGAGAAAATCAGATATTTGGTGAAAATTTGGAAAAATTCTTTATTTTTCGATGTTCTGCTTTTTCCATACATAGTCATAACCGCAAAAATACTTAATAACTAACATTCACCGAATGTCTCCTTTATGTGGACATGGTTTTTTATGCATAGTCTTATATTTGTAGGATGTTATGGGCCTTTGAACGTTGGGTGTGATTTTTCACATTTTCATAAAAAACGCTAAATTTTGCTATTGAGGGACCTGCTCAGGTTTCAAGTCACTTTACGAGACCTAAATAATAGTAAAACCCCATAAATTACCCCATTATAGAAACTACACCCCTCAATTTTGAAAGTAAAATTTTTTCGGCGAAATGACTGTGTTTTTCAAAAAATGTACAAATTTTCAGTAGATAAAATACCAAAACGCTCCACAAAGTTTGATACCCAATCTCTCCCGCGTATAACAATCCCCCATATGTGGTGGTAACCTGCTGTACGGGCACACGCCACGGCATCGAAGGGGGAGCTGCGCCATTCATTGTCACTTTTTATTGGCGATACAATCTTTATTTTTTTGGCAATTTGGACATATAAGGGCTTATTTTTGCGACATGAGATGCACGTTACAAATATTTCATTTTAGTGGGTCATTAGCTCATTGATGAGATTTTATTAACTCTTGAATGTATGGAGGAAAAGAAATTGTCAATTTCGGTTTACTTTCTTTTGGTACTTTTTGGGGGTCGTAAACCGTACACTAAAAATATTATATTATCTTCATTCTACAGATCACCACGATTACAGTGATACCTCATTTATATAGGTTTTCATTTATTTTTACAATTTAACTGGATAAAAACTACGGTAATATAGAAGCATGACGTAATAGTACTGCATTTTGCGGGAACGCACCTCCCGCGATGCAGTACTATTACGTCAAATGTCGGGAAGGGGTTAATTGTTAGTTTTATTTGGGGTTAAAAGTGCCGGGGAAAAAAAAAAGGATTTTTAATTACATTTTTTATATTATAGTATATATTTTTTAATTTTCAAATTAACTCATTACAAACATTATTAATGAATTCCCCTATTTTGTTTCGGTCATTTTGATATATAATTTGTAGAATCTCAGGCAAAGCGGAGACCAGGGCAATGTTTTTTGTAGTGTAGAGGGAGATTTTTTTTCTTTATGTATTTTTATTAATATTTACTAATTTTTTTTTTTTTGTGTCTCCGTTTTTACTTTATATGTCCCTGATGAGGTCATAAAAGACAAGTGGGGGGACATTTTCGGTTTTTTTCTTTTACAAGTTTTCCCCTGTAACTGGAGCGTCTATAACAGCCCCAGTTACAGGTGAAAATGACCCCTGTGAGGGCTGATGTTGATCAGGGCTGTACTGGGTCTGTTCAGAAACAGCAGCTCTGATTAACCCCTTTAGACCAGATGGTCACGTGACTATAGGCTCTGCTCCTCTGTACGTTGCGCTACTTCAGCGATGTGCTGCGAGGAATGGAAAAGGGAGGAGCGGTAATAAACCGTATCTCCCTTCTCCATAGGGTCTCCGGGTGTCCCTGACCCGAGCAGCGTGGGAGCAGTAGAAAACTGCAGTGACTGCGGTCCCAGAAGAATTAATAACATAACCTATAGATAGTTGGGGTCCAGAATTCGCCTTTAACATATCCTTATAAGGCCTTCTTGTACCGTATGCCTAGTAGTGGAAGATCTGATAGAGAAACAAAATCCCAACCCTGTACTCACCCCTCTGTCATAGCTGTCAGCTCTTTCTACCTTCCAGGAGAGGTTCTCAATCTCTGCCTCTAGCTGCGCCTGCTGATACTCAAACTGCAAGAAAATCACAAGACGTATCGGTATAACAGCACAGATTGCAGTGACAGATGTGATTGTACATACAACACAATCCAATCTGGACTTACCAGCTTCTTGCGTGGGCCGGACTCCATGTAGTAAGCATAGGGATATGTATATTGCAGGGTATATCGGCACTGAGTGTGGAGGAGAGAGAGAGGGTATACATCAGATGATGCCATTTACCAGTCACTTAGAGGGGTCCTTCATTATTAACAGGATAATGGATAACATTCTGATATCAGATCCTTACAAATCACAAGAACAGGAATCTTACTCTCCCTAATAGAGTAGCAGATGCAGCACGCTCCTCGATGAACCATTTACTGTCTAGGAGACTATCCCTGAACCCCACCATTCAAAATGGTATCCCCCCATACTATCCGAATGGTGGTACATAGGATCAGCAGTCAGATCCCCACTAATCTCATATCTATCTCTATGGATGTACATAGATTATATATATACATCCATAGCTCCCCTATAGTTATATGGGGAAGGTCTCACCTTTGCCAGCAGCTTTGCAGCATTCTGTAGGTACTGCCAATCTATCCAGGTGCCCAGGTTGTTCATAACCCGTTCCTGAATCTTCTCCTGAATTTGCTGGTAGGTCTGAGCTTCCAACTGCAGACTCTTATTATGGTTTTCCCACTGCCGGACAGTAAAACGTGGAGTCACTAATACAATTTCTACAATCACAGGCTATTGACCTACCCCTCTGTGATGCCTACTTACCCTCTCAAAGTAGAAGAGGTATTTCTTGAGAGCCTCTCGGGCCTGAGCCTGCTGACTCTGGTTTACAATATCGGGGTTCTCTTTGTATCGGCTGCACTCGTAGTATTCGCTGCCGTGTGTTTTCCAGTCGCCAAGGCACATCCAGCAGAAGTCTGAGGACAGACGAGTACGGGGTTATTTGTCAGCGCCTGCTAGGCGTTGTAGTCTATTGTAATGGCAGCACTAACCACTGCCGAATCATGTCAGGTATCTGATTTATTTGCATCAGTAGATACACAGATACATGTGATTTATGGCTGATCTAGTCACTTACCATGCTTGCACTTTGAACATTGCTGAAAGAAACAAAACGGAGTTAAGTGGGGTTCACCCAAACACGCTCAGGTCAACACGTGCAATGCTTTTAAGAAAGTTTAAGTTTTAGAAATTGATAACCAATCCTCAGGATAGGAAATCAACCCCAGTTCCTTGGGGGGGGGTCCAATACCCAGCACCATGCGATCTGCTTGATTCTGGTGAACCCAAACTTTTACAGCACATGCCAGGGACATCATGTGGGCCGTTTGCAGCTCAGTAAGAGGATACGGATGAACTACAATACCGAGCACAGCTCCTGGACCATGTACATGGATAGCTTAGAAGTGAAGAAACAACCCCTTTAAAAGTTTTCATGGCATATCCATTGAACAAATCCATTAGTGACTAAAAGCTATAGTCCAAGTACTACAACCCCCATTTATCAGGAAAATGGGAGTTGTGTGTCACCATTATAGGATATTATACAATGGAGCAGATGACTCCCTAATTATTCCCCTTTCCTTGAATAATTTAGTTCGGACTAAGTAGGGAAGTTATCACCCATCAACCAGACAGCAGCCGCTGGGACCAGAGCCGAGCTGGAGAGTGGGACCCCTTTTTCCCCCATAAGGAAAAGCAGACGGATGGAGACGTAGACTAATGTGTTACTCCCTCATACTTACCATGTGGTTGCAACCTCCATTTTTCTCAATACAGATATTGCACTTGGGACACTAAAAGAAGAAATACAGCAAAAACAACAAAGTAAGTAAAGAGAATATAATACAAGACCAGCAGGATATGTATTCATTCCCCTCCCTTTTGACACAAATCCAATGTGCAAAGGAGGTTTATAAGGAAAGGGGGGGGGATGGGTTTTCTAGCGTATGATGTGCTACCGCTGACGTGGAATAGCCGTAGGCCCCAGAGGCTTGAGTAGCCTCTGCAGGTAATTTGCATATAAAAATTATGAAGTTTAGAAACCTATAAGCAACATTCGAATAAATTATAAAACCTGTAGATTCCAGATGGTAGATTACATTTAATTCAAGAAAATCTACTATCCAACATGATAAACCAGGGGAACTTGCTCTTAAATACAGACACTGTGACTGCGGTAATCTTCTTATATTTGTTATCAATGGTCTCCTCCCTCCTAAAAGCTATTTTTACAATTATGCTAATGAGTATGCTAATGAGAGGTTCTGAGCGGTGTTCCCTGAGCCCCTCTGTGCTGTAGCTTCACAGGCTGTTAGACTGCCCCCATGCTTCCTCTGGGTAACAATGTAACAGCCTGTGAAGCTACAGCATGGAGGGGCTCTGGTAACACCCCCAGAGCCCTTTCTGGCTCATTAGAACAAGTTTAAAAGTTGATGTTAGAAGGAAGGAGGCCATGGATAACATATAATCATACATTACATTATATATAATAAACCCCTTTATTATAAGCTTCTTATATTTCAAGTGTCCACCATCAAAACATCTTACGTCTTTAGTGTGAGCACTGATGTAGTTTGCAGTTTCCGAGTCGTCCGCGCACTTCGTCAGCCATTTGCGGATGGTGGCGCAGTCTGTGGGAGCGTGGTACATTTGGCGGCAGCGGAAGCTGATGAAATATTATAACACACAGAGACGTTATAAACTGGGAAAGAAATGGATGACAGCTGCGAACAATAACAGACGAAGAGGGGGGGGGGGGACTTTAGGAGTGATAGATGTTTACACGTGCGATGCTGGAGGGAAGGTGGTGAAGCGCAATAACATCAGGGTCAGAGTAAATGGCAGGGGGTTCATAGCCAGAAGCCTCCTATAAATAGCCCTGGCAGGCCAGGAAAGTTTTCTGACTTTTTCCAGAAACATTAACTCATTAAGTTCTGAAAGTGTAGAATAAAAAACACAGCAGTGGACATTTCACATTCCCACTAAATGATTTAATGGCGGCACAGCACGTTAAGATTCCACATCTCCTTACAAGGTTTTGCAGAGATGATGTCCCCAATTAACAGGGTCCCAATTAATACCTATGGGCCTGTATAATACCTAAACACTGGGCATTCCACCATTGAAAGAAAAGGTCAGTGGGTGTGATTGTTCTACCCTATTCTGTGCATAGCGTACATCATGTAATCTTAGGACAACCCTCTTCCTAAATGACGATTGTCTCTTGTCCAAAGTAATTATTGAAGAAGAACTTACCAGAAGACCTCGTTGCACCTGTTGCACTGCACTCTCCGAGCCTTTGGCTCCTGAACCTGTATGACCATTGGACAGTCAGCACCGGGGCAGAGCTGGAGCTGATAGTGGCTCTGGGGTGAGAAAGAGAAAGTAAATCATCACTCCATAATACATTACCCAGTGTGTGGAAAAGCTGAAGCAGCAAACAGGAAAAGAAACCTTCCTAGTATTAGTAATAACAACAACCCGAATTTAGCCAATTTAATGGGGTTGAGGCAACACGGCTCAAGATAGGCAATAAGTTGCTGACCACCCGGGTCCAGCCTGTGATAACGCTACATTCATACAGGGAAACGGGGACCCCATTCTTGGAATCAGTGGTGATTCCAAGACTCAGCAATCCACAAGTTATCACCTATTCTGTTGTGTTACCTCAGTCCAACCAATTAAAAAGGTTATGAAAAATAATGGTATATCACTAGCATACACCATCTCTGATTCTGGACATCAATGGATGCGGCTTTCATCCTGTGCGCCATTGATTTCAAGAGGACTGTACCTGGAAGTATGCAGTATAGGACCTTTTGGGGGTCCCCTGTTCTGCTGATCGCAAAGCTCCAGAACCGTTTAGATTAGATACTGATCCCCACACAAAAATGCATGGGTGGGTGTGGAGTCATTATCTATAGAGAAGGTATGTACCAGACGGGTGGTTATACTCAGACCTACCTCTACATAGTCCCTGAATAGGTATCTCTTGTATTTGTCCTTCATTTCCTCATTCGGCAGTAATGGAAAGACAAAATCTTCTGGTGTTCGGAGCAAGCATTCCTGGGCCATGCAGGAGATACCTAAAGATGGAGAAAGGAGGAAGTAAGGAGAGAGTCCCAATATAGGAGTAATAAGAATAGAGGGTCTCCTGGGATGACTTTACCAACGCCAGCTCCATCCTTCACTAGGACTGTGCAGTGCTGCTCCCAACAGCTGCGGCAGAACGGGTGCTGACAGGCCAGAGACAGAAGGTTCTCCTTCCGGACAAACTGCATGCAGACCGCGCAGTGATGGGAGGAATGTGCCATAACCTGAGGGGACACAAGAAGCAGAGATCAGGCTGCAGACCACCGCAAGCCGAGGCTCTAGAGAGGAAAATTACATGCATGTCTATCCTTCTAAACAGGAAACAAGCCATAAAAAAGATCACTGCATAGATAGACTCACCCTGGTCAGTAACCAAAGGAATCCCAACTATGTGAGTACAGGCTGTCCCCTACTTAAGGACACCCGACTTACAGACAACCCATAGTTACAGACAGACCCCTCTGCCCACTGTGACCTCTGGTGAAGCTTTCTGGATGCTTTACTATAGCCCCAGACTGCAATGATCAGCTGTAAGGTGTCTGTAATGAAGCTTTGATAATCCTGGGTCCAATTACAGCAAAAATTTTGAAACTCCAATTGTCACTGGGACAAAAGAAAAAAAATTGTCCAGAACTTCAATTATAAAATATACAGTTTCGACTTACATACAAATTCAACTTAAGAACAAACCTCCAGACCCTATCTTGTATGTAACCCGGGGACTGCCTGTACTGACATAACCTTCACAGGCAGGAGGCTCCCAAAAAGACAAGATTCTTAAATTTACTGTCACATGCTCTTATTCACTATTATTACAAAAATTATTATTAAAAAAATACAGCATTTTACAGCCTGTCTCTGTATTGGTGTATACAATTTTGGTTGCCCCTGGATATGACCGTAAATCTTCTGACTATGGTCACATTCTTCTCATGAATAGCTTCTCTTGTCTGCACACTGCAGTGCGCTCTGCCTTCTGCCCCTCTCCCTTCATTATAAGTCCAGCTCAGACACAGGCACAGCCTGCCGGCAAGCAACAGCGTGCAGAGATTTACTCTACAAGCTACAGGCAAAATAAGGTTTTTATAAAGGAGGGACGCTTATAGCAGAGCTGAGAGGATCTCATCTCTCATCTCTCATCTGTCTCATGTCTCTTTCTATGTGTGTCAGATACTAGTGAATGTTCAGAAGGTAAATAAAAGTGTATATAACCCTGTACCCTGATAATCTAAGCACATTGTCAGCACACAGCATCTCCTAGCACAGAGGAATCATGAAGTGTCAGCTTAGAGAGTCCCCGCTCACACTCTGAAATATTACACTGACCATCACTAAGTGATAGGAGCTAAAACACCAATACAACTGAGTAAGGCTACATTCACACGATGTATGCCCGCCGTACCGTACTACGGCGGGCATACATCGGCGCCACGGAGAGGAGCAGGGGATGAGTGCAGCTCACCCCCGCCCCTCTCCATCGGAAGATACAGTGCACGGCGCCGTATCACGGGAAAAGATAGGACATGTCCTATCTTTTCCCGGGCTACGGAGCGGTACGGTGCCGTTCTGCTCCATTCGCTTGGCGATCTCCGTCAGCTCCATAGAGATGAATGGAGCAGAACAGTCATGCACAGTCGTCTGCTCCATCACTCTCATGGAGCGACGAGGGGTCCGCTTGTGGTACATGGGACCCCATTAGCCCCCTTGTTTTTGTGATCTGTGGGGGTCTCACCAAATTCGTTGGAAAACCCCTTTAACCAAAAAAAAAAAAAAACACTGAAAACAATCTCCATGGAGAACAAGCAGTCACTCGGAGATAGAGCGAGTAATAAGAAATGTACACACAGGACTCACATGTTTAGACGATAGAGGCTGAACCCTGGCGTCATCTAACAACTGGACAGAATTCAGTTTATGCCTGGAAGAGAGAACAACAATGAGTGAGGAGATCCCCTCCAAATGCTGACTGTGCCCCCCCCCCCACTGGCCTACAAACTTTTTAGGGTTGTAGATGTAGTAGAACTTATCCATTCAGCATTCTCAGGATTAGTGAGGACCTTAAGGGTGATAACATATCCTAGTGACGAGCCATCAAATTTACGGAAAGGGAATACCCCTTTAAGGGATCATCGTGGTAACGCAGCGGGGTCCGGCCGCTGCCAAGCCATCTCCTCTGCAATCCCTACAATTATCCGGTCTGTGTTATTTGGCTTGTAATCATCACTTTTAGTACTTGGCTTCCATAACTCTTGTATTGATTTAGAGTTTAATAGAGCTTCCTACTCCACTCCCAACCAAAGCTGCATTGAGAATTTCTATTAACCCTTTGTCTCCCTAGCAGCCTGTACAGAACACGTTCTGCTGTATTGCCTTGGAGAAGGTTTACACCGGATGTCCGTACACCTCACATTTTGTTAGGACGGAGGGCGTCAGGACCACACATTTCAGCAGCTTTAGATGTTGTTGGAGTAATATGTATAATGTAAATCACGATCAGATATAGTGATACTATTCAGAGACAACTGATCAAGTCTGGAATGTTATTCTCAATTTTGTTCATTAGACCCCAGTAGGGATCAGAAAATAAGTGCATTGATCTTATAATGGAGTATCACAGGTGAAAAAATCAATGTGCAGGGAGCTCCGGAAATACTATAACGGGATCCAAGATCCATTATGGCTGGGGGGGGGGGGGGGGATGTGAACACTCACCTCTCTAATATTTCTGAGACTTGCCAATGAAAGTGAACCAGGATGAGTTTCGCCACCGAATGGGACACCTACAAGAAATGCACAGTATAAATTATATCGGGAACCTCCTTTAATAATCCATATTGCACCTCTTTTCCCACTATCATCATGGCTTCCAATAAGGTCACCAGGTCACCTTCCAACCCACTCAATACTGACTGCAGTCCAGGTGTGCATGTCCGGCCTGTGGGACTTCCAAGGCAGATTATAGGAAAATGTACGGTCCCTTGAGGTCTAAATTTTTTTGGGTACCAGTTGGTGTGCAGACAATTTCCCGCTATCCATCAGAATTGTTCATTGGCGCACATCCCCTTAAAACCACAGGACGCTGGAGCACAATTTGCAAAGTTTCTCGAGAGATGTGCACCCTTAGTAGAGGAACACAAACATCGCCCATAAAGAGTTCTCCCTGTCCATATAACATCCAGGGAATATGAGCACATGTGTGATGAGACCACCAGAGGACGCAGCCGCTGATGCAGGGGGTCTGTGATGACGTGCACATGGGGAGATTGCTCTGGGCTTGTAAAAGTCATCCTAGACGTGGGGTGAGAGACTGATGAGTCAGCGTGAGTGCGGGCGGGATCGTACTACCTGCAGACTATCACTTCACAGTGTCAGGAGCTGTGTTAACCCTTAGAACGGGGAATAGCTGGCTGCGATATAGGAGGACAGTCACTGGGACGTGTGTGACAATATATGGAGTTGTGAACTGTTCACAGCTAATAGAAGGTCTCACAACGCGACACATAAATCTCTGCTATCACTTAACATATGAAAGTCGCGGTGATAAGGACCATATGTTGTGCACCGTCATCTCTCATGAGCCATGTTCACACTCAGCAATTATTAAAATACAGGAAGCAGAAGCTAATAATAAGTCAAATAACAGATGGAAATGCACAACAGTGATCCTGCAACTGCCCTACAAGTTGAGCTGCAGGATGACCATGTGTCCTTCATGTCCATTTAATAGTACAGGATTGTGGGAAATTGCTGAACATTGCACTCAGACAGTGATTAAGGGGCCGGAGATGCAAGAGCGCTGTGCTGAGCAATTTCTGACACTCCCATACTACTGAATGGATTATCAACCTGCTGCTCCATGTGTTACAGAGATCGTAACCCTTGTTCTCCAGATTGCAGGGGGTCCCGTAACGTAACCGTCGTTCTCCAGATTGCAGGGGGTCCCGTTCTCATGATTGATGGTGGTCCAGCAGTCAGATCCTCACTGATCAGCTTGTTATCTTGCAAACTTGATACAACCCCTTCATAAATCATTTTCAAGAATTCCTATCCATACAATAGTCCATCAATAGCTGATTCTGGGGGTCCAATAACTGGTCCCCAAACCGATAAGCTGTCGAGTGCTGCCTAAGCCGAACATCTGGAGCCAGGAAGTGATTGATTCAATGTCCTGCAGCAGCCAGAAGCCCAAAACCCTGTGGATAAGTCATCAATGGCAACTACCGGAAAAAAAAACTCCTTTAAAGGGTTTTCCCACTATAGGGGTGCAGGCATAAACATCCCATACTGACCTCCAGGTCTAATTCTATAGCCTGTGCAAGGGGTACACCCCCAGCTCTCCTGCAGAGGCCCCAAAAAGTATTCATGGTTAAGAGGGCCGACCCCCCTATCCATGCCTACAGGAAGGCAATGAACAAGGACACATTCTCTCACCTTTATAATGGACGCTAGGCTCGCCATCTGATCATTGAGTGCACTCTCAGACTCCCTGTAGGTGAGGCAGGTAAACTGATATTCCTCAGGGTCGAAAGAGTCTGCCCCCTGCTGCTCCACATCATTAGCGACCCCCACATAGTAATCCTCAATGTCTCCTGGGTCATCGTCTTCATCTTCATCCTCCTCCTCGCAATTAGGGT
The DNA here is from genome assembly GCA_019512145.1 of Engystomops pustulosus. Classification (NCBI taxonomy): domain Eukaryota; kingdom Metazoa; phylum Chordata; class Amphibia; order Anura; family Leptodactylidae; genus Engystomops; species Engystomops pustulosus. The sequence continues at coordinate 93,790,828 of CM033649.1, read as the reverse complement.
CATAATCTTCATTGCTGTCTGATCCTTGACTGTTCATATCTACAGACATTTTACCATCGGGGTAGGAGGGGTCAATAGTAAAGCTACAAAATCCTGTGCATGACCCCCCTCAGAGCAGGATGTAGGGCTGGTGTCTGGCACCCATCTGGAGGAGCTCTAGTAGTCTGCAAACATAAAAGACACAGATGTCAGCAAGTCATAGGATGAGGCATTCACCACAGCTACTCATCTGTACATCAAATGGTGATCCCTACATACAGTGCAGTATCCTGTATTATACTCCAGAGCTGCACTCACTATTCTGCTGGTGGTGCAGTCACTGTGTACATACATGACATTACTTATCCTGTACTGATCCTGAGTTACATCCTGTATTACACTCCGGAGCTGCATTATAGGTTTGGGGAACTCATGTATCTGATATTTCCTGTTGATTCTTGGGGATGTTCTTTATAATGAGAGCAGGTGATGGATAAGATCAGGAGACTCTCTCCAGGCTTCTGTGGTGCATGTGGCTGCTGTGGGGTGATTTTCCGCCAGTATCGTATGTCACGTAGCTGGAGATGACGCGGGGTATTAGCGCCAATCTGACCTTCTTGTATTGTGAGCTCAGTGAGTGGATAATCTCCCTTGGTGACTAGATGGGACTCTCTCGGATTAGAGTTGACGTTAATGTCCTCTCACCTGTCTGAAAATAGCGCGGCCTCTAATTTTCCATCGGAGCTTTGCCGCGCGTGACAGGAGTCCATTCACCTGGGCGCGCGGCACGATAATAGGATTTCATTAGACAGAAAAACACCTTTGATTCTGCTGCTATTCCTGGATGGGAGATGATCCCCTGCAGACAGACAACACGTGATACATCTGAGCAGGATCCTGTGTACATGCAATGCAAATAATCAAAGGGGTGACCTGGATTAGACAAAAATGGCTGATTTCTTCCAAAAATAGAGAATGATTCTCCAAGAGCAAACAAGGCGCGTCCTCACACTGCTGTGCTCTTTTCCACATCCCCTCCTTATGCATAAACATTGTAGAAGGCAGGGGCTGTGAAGAAGTTCCATGAAGAAAGCTAAGAGAACAGCAGTGTGAGGACCGCCTCCCCCAAGTATAATCCTGAAATATAAATCCATATTTCACAGCCCTGCTGCTACTAAGGTACGACTACACATACAATTACACTCCTGGGACAGTACTTAATATTGGTTGTACATCCTGTATTATACACCAGAGCTGCACTCACTATTCTGCTGCTGGTGCAGTCACTGTACATACATGACATTACTTATCCTGTACTGATCCTGAGTTACATCAAATAAGTAGGGGGCAACATAGGAAGATGAGCGGCATAGAGAAATAATTAGGGAGCAACACAGAACGCTAAGCAGCATGGAGAAATACTGTAAGTAGGGGGCAACATAGGAAGACAAGGGACTTGGGAGAAATAAGTTGGGGGCAACAAAATGAGATTCGAAGATACAAAAACAATGGTACGAGGGTAACAGGAGAAGGAGAGTTGGGAGAGGGGGTGCGTAGCCAAGTAGATGCAGCATTAATAAATTGGGGGCATAGAGATATGTTGGGGGTATACATAGGGGAGGCGAGATTAAAATCTAGAATCTTCATGGAAATTTTTGCCAGAATTGATCAGCCATAAGTAGCGTATTAGAAAATAAGTTTTACTGACCTGTACTAGCCCCCAAGAGCATACTAAATGGGGGCCCTATCTATATATGTTGGAGGGGGTTCCTATGTATGACCTATGACCTTGTAGCTTTATACCGAGCACTATAAATCCCTCCATAGGATCTGCTTGTCCAGCACCGTATATGTAATCTCTCATAAGCAATTATTTCACTTAGAGGATTTACCCTCTATAAAATGTAAGCGTGCAATGTCTCCAGCTTCATGGAAAGTTCCTGAAGTGCCTTATTTTCTCCAAATTCCATAATTAAATTATTATTGAGACATTTTTTCCGTTCCGCTTTTAATTTCCTGGATTTAAGCGGAGTTTTTTTTTTTTTTCTTGTGTAGAAACGGGGGTTAGTTGTGTTGAAGTGAATGGAGATTAATCTAATCCTTCTTTGATGGCTGTAAATATGTGTAGATTCTTTTTTTTCAAGTAATTTGGAGATTAAACTTTAGGAAATGGGGAAAACTAAAAGATATTTCCTTCTCCATTCATGTCTAGTAACATATTTTCCCGATCTTCTTAACTTCTCTCCATACAAAGACCCTTGACAGATTCCTATGGGATTAGAGAGAACGTGCCATATAAATTAACCCACCCAAAATAAATTCCTAATTAAAAACTACTATTAAAAAGCATTGTCCTCATCCCTCAATGGTTCCTTTTCCATGGCAGCAAAGTAATAAAAATCAGTTTGTTTGTCCAATGATAGTAATGGGGTCCGGTATATGCAGTGTTTACTGCATTGCCCTGCCTTCTTGCTCCTTCTTGCAATGTCCACCCCATGCATGTATCGGATCACATGAAATCACAGCAGCCTACATGGAAGCACGTAGAGGAGTAGAAGTCCATGGCGGCTGCTTCGATTTCATGTGATCAGATACATACGCGGGGTGGCCGTTCCAAATGTAACAGGACCACAGATGACATCACCCTGGTCACATGACATGCTGAGTAGAGGCATGGAACATGCGGAGGAGTAGATGGGAGGGGACGGCTGAGAAGGGACGCCCCCTCTGATGCCAGGGAATATAACAATAAGCTTGATTTATGTAAAAGAAGGGTGTCAGTTAGGTAATGGGGCTCTATGGGAACCTGTCACTATCTGTATTTTTTTTTTTAATGTGATGACAGGTTCCCTTTAAGTTTACTGTGCTGTGGCCTTATGACTGATATTTCCAGATTTCTTTGGTTTATTTTTGCCATTGACATTCTAGTTCTCTGTAGCCACGCCCTTTTTTATTTAAATCTCTGCACCTAAAGAAGAAATCACAATTGCTTTCCCTATTGTGTCTTGATATTCTTATCACCTTGTTATTCGTCTTATTTATAGCCTTGTTCTCCTCCTTGGCGCGGGTCACGTCTGTTTTCATTGTGCAGCTATTTTCCATTGCTTAGCAGGTGTCGCCCGCCCTGGGTAATTATAGGGTTTTATGATAGGAGCTGCAGATGTTTAATATTTGTTTGGCCTCCTCCATCCCCCCCCCCCCCCCCCCCCCCCCGGTGGGCGGCCGGTCCTGCCGGCTGACCTTGTGAGTCAGGTCAGTATAGGAGCTATGACAGATATGTTCTGTCCATCCAGTATCTATTACAGAAAGTGCTGCCACCTTTTAGGGTCGCTCTGTGTTAATATTTTCCATCTGATACTTTACACTTCTCCGGCGTCTTCCAACAAATGCTGCTTAATGTCCATACAAAGGTCGGAAACAAAACCTATGGAAGAAGAGATTATAGAGGGACAGTGAAGTTAGATCCATAAAAGTCATCTATGTGTTTTAAAGGGGACCTGTCCACTAAAAAAGAGGTTTAGGAGTGAATTCATTTAAACTAGTCAAGAGGGCAGTAACCTTTTTTTTTTTTTGTTTTGTTTTTGTTTTTTTGGCATGTGCCTCTGAGCCCATTGAGAAGAGGCGAGGGTGGGCATGTTGAGGATTGGACATGTTGAAATTCAGAGTGTGCAATCGCTTCTTAAAGTGAACCGACCACCACATATCTACCTATAAAGGTAGATCGGATGGTAGGTACAGCTAAATGACGTGAGGATTAGCCCTTTTAAGGGCTAATCCTCACGTCCCCACAATCTTTTGATAACTTTTATTTGGCTAATATGTAAATTTTCTAAAGCGGCTGCAGGGGTGTTGAGTAGCCTCGCCGTATAGCCTCTTTGTTCCTCCTACCATAAATCTTCGGTGTGCAGCTCCTCGTAGCTGCGCGCCCTTGTCTGAGAAACCTGCCATCTGCGCATGTGCAGTGGCTCCGGCTTTGGAGCAGGTTTCTCAGACAAGGGTGTGCAGCTATGAGGAGCTGTGCGTCGAAGATTTCTGGAAGGAGGAACAAAGAGGCTACTGGGGCGTGGAGTAGCCGTGCCGTGTAGCCTCAGCTCTGGCTACTCCACGCCCCAGTAGCCGCTTTAGAAAATGTACATATTAGCCAAATAAAAGTTATCAAAAGATTGTGGGGACGTGAGGATTAGCCCTTAAAAGGGCTATCCTCACGTCCTTTAGATGTACCTACCACCCAATCTACCTTTTATAGGTAGATATGTGGTGGTAGGTTCCCTTTAACTAACTTGTGCTGATTGAACAAGCAGGATACAAAGTAATAATGAGCTGGTTGGTGAAGATCTGACTGCTTGGAACCCAACAGATAAGATAATGGGACTCTCCAGCAGTTTGAAGAAGAGGGTGAGGAGCATGTGTCCGTCGCTCCATTCAATATGGGAAATCAGAAATCACTCCGATACCTCTAGTTCTCACGTAAGTGCTGTAGCTCACAATTTCCAACACTCCCATAGTACTAAATGGTTCAACCCATTAAGCAGGTGTCCACTGTATTATAGAGCACCTACCATTAACTGCCAGAATCGGGGTTGACACTAGATGATTGCGACTGCACCTAAACAGTGGAGACATATGGTGTCATCGGAAATGGGGGGTGGGCATCAATCGGTTGCTTCAAAAGGACAAAGCCTCTCCAAGGTTCCAATGGCTATCTTCAGTATTCACTATCACGGCTCTGTTATAGTAACATAACGAATACTAAAGTTTTGTCCTGAAAGGGTTAAGAATAGTGAGTTTATTTTTTCACCTATATATTATATCCGTGGCCTATATCTTTTACTGACGCTTAAGAAAACATAATTTTTCCACCCCCAACATAGAGCACCACTCACGTCCAATGACTTTGTTAGGTGTTGCAGTGTTCGAGAAAAGGGGACTGAGCTGCAATACCAGACACAGACAGCAGGTAACAGAGGGGCGCTGTTTCCGAAAAAGTTTTTTTTTATGGTTTCTTTCACCCCCCCCTAATTGTCTCTGGAGAGATGCGTCTTGTGTTTGTAATTAGTAGCAGCAGGACTGTGAAATATGTATTCCAGAATTGTAGTTTCTCCAAGTGTACTGGGACGTGTTCTCACACTGCTGTTCTCTTATTATCCTCGCAAATCACTGCCTGCCTGCTCCTTCCCCAATTTTGCAGTCGGTGGTGACCTTACTCCAGTCAGTGATTGGCTGCAGAGATGACACGCCCAGGAAGAAGGGGATCAGGGATCTGCGAGGTGAGGATCTTTTTATACAGGGAGGTGGGTGCTTTTGAGCAAGAGTCTTTAATAGACTGTTAAAGTACCTTGCAGCTAATAGAGTGACCCTTTAAGATGAGGTAAAGTTGACAAAATTTTATGCATGAATGCAAGGACCCGGTGATGGAAAATGCGTGCGATTGGCATGACCTGTTGACTTTCCAGCTCCTTGTCTCCACTTCTTTATCTCTCCGATGGTAGAAGATAATCATCTCAGATGGAAAATTTTTGATCAGTGGAAGAAGTTAGTCAGAAGAAATGACTTCCTGATGACTGAGATAAGGCGTCATGTGAGTGATCCAGCCCTGTCCGGGGTATGACGGGGCCATGTACAGGACACGTATCAAAAGTGACCATGATCATGGGGTCATTGGGAACCCACAAAGGAGAAGTGACCCAAGCTGGTGGTGAATCTTCATATGGTGAAATAAGTCGTGTTTTCTCTGATGATCCATCGGCTCTTTGTTCTTGGTTTCTTTCCAGCTGTCATATATGATATTGTAAGGAAGGAAACTTTTGAAAAAATTCCTTGGAGTTCATTCCAGTTTTATGAGGAATTATGAGAACATTATCCTCGGATATATTTTGGGTAGACCTTTAGCACAACTATATGAATGCCAAACTAGGCCGGTGGTATCATGCCCACCATTAATGGAGTTGTGAGGGTTATCTGCTATTCTGTTGATGGGACAAAATAACTGGATCCATGGGGTTGATACTGCAGGGATCCTCCCCGATCACTAGAATGGGGATCCCGTTCTCACTAATTGATGGAGCTACAGGTTAAGAATTTCACCCTGACGCTCTATTCAATGCTATGGGAGTGTCGAAATTGCTCAACTAGTACAGTGCCATAAGTAGTATAGAGGCTGTGCACGGTATTGCAGCACAACCTTTTTTGCTCATATGCGACTGAGCTCCAACAAGGGCACATGAACCAATGGATGTGAAAGAGGAGGGGCATTCACTGGGGGACCTGGGTTTATGTCCCAGGGTCAACATCTGCAATGAGTTTGTATGTTCTCTCCTTGTTTTTCATGGGTTTCCTCTGGGTCCTCCAGTTTCCTCCCACAATCCAAAACATACTGGTAGGTTAATTCGATCGGGACCAATTTTGGCAAGTTCTGTGAAGCGCTGCGTAATCTGTGTACGCTATATAAATAATGGAATTATTAATAATTAATATTGTTATAGGACTGGAAATTGATCGTGCCCACCCACTTGATGGTGACACGCCTAAAAAACTGAAGCTCCAAAGTGAGCAGTGGGTGAGAGTGAGACCGATGTCCCCGAGCGTGGGATCAATAGTGCATTGACTTATGGTCAGCCATAATTTGAAGAAATGGTGGAGAAGTTGCCTGAAGAAATATCAACGTCTGAACCGAGAGTGCGCGTCAATGATGAAGTGGAAAGGAATAGCTTTTGGTGATTGTGGATTTTGAGAACATGTTCCCTTTTAGCAGCCTGGAAGACTTTGCTATCTGAAGAGATTGAGAAGATAATGGGAGGGAGGGTTGGGGTCCTCTAAGGAGCTCCTTGGCTGCCAGCTGTGTGTAAACAAGCTCTTTGTTGCTGGGCATAGCCAGCGCCAGGGAACAGCTGATGATAGCGGCTTGGCATGCGTTCCAGACGACTGACAGCTCCGCAGATACATATCCCATGACATACACAATCTGCTTTCCATAAAGAAGCAATGTAAGGGCTCAGTGATCCTGACAAGAACATAGATTGCTTCAAATTAGAGAAATTGCTTTTTTTATACAAATTATTAAGTTGTTGGGTGAAGCCTTTGGCAAGTGACGAGAGGAAAACGATCATCTGTGATACATGGGATAAGGTCAGACGCTGGTAATGGATAGAGAGGCGTAATACCCTAAAATAAAACTTGGCTGATCAGTAAAGTTGACCAATTACTTTTTGGAGACTGGCGCCACCTTAGCCCATTGTCAGTGTCTGGTATTGTAGGTTTGCCTCATTCACTTGTAATGGCAGTAACAGATATTGCCCATGGGCTAAGGTGGCGCTATTTCTAGTTTGATATGGATACGATATGGTGGTCTTGTGGGTTGTTCCCAATATGAAGTGGTTGGTGCCGGTGAACAATCAACATGGACATCCAATGTGTAGGGACAATAGCACAAATGTCTAAAAGAAAGTTCCTACTTCTTAACTTGAGGTAAAATTTGACAGCTTCCATATACAGCGCATTACTTATATACAGTATACAACAGGACCATTGGCTAAGGTTCGAGCCAATCATCCTTTGTCACTGGGCAGTATATAAAGATCATCCCCGGTGACAGGGACTCATAGGTCAGCTTCCTGACCCAATCATCAGCTGTCACTAAACTGGGGACAACTTGTACCTGACAGAAAAGAGCGGGAAAAAAACAGGTCAAAAGTTCATGTTAACCTTCATGAAGGGATCAGCATAGGTATAATAATATCAGGATCCTTACAGAACATCATGGTCATGTAGCCATCTACTCCAGACTCCATCTAGCAATGACAGGGCCTACATGGGCGTCACAACTGGACCATGAAAGGAGACGCCTGATGTGATGAATTGCCTTTGGTACGGGTGCTTATACTGGCACCAGCCTTGGCTCAGAGTCATCCCTCAGTGAATGTCTACCCTGGCATCATACCCATCCTACAGATATTCAGTGGCAGGGGCAGTAAGGGAACAATAGAGCGTCTGTGCATCTGCCACATGCTCCAAAGGGAAATCTCGAAAAAGAACAATGTGCTTCTTATTCCATAATTACAGCCCAAGTTTACAGAAGCAGAACTTTTGGGTCATAAATAGTCTTCATGGAGATCAAACGTGACAGGAATGCAACCTACAGTTCTGCCTGTCCCCGTTTGACTCAATGGGAGCAGTATAATTGTCCTGAGCCATCGACTTCATGTGGCTTCTCAATGGAGCAATTATCTTCAAAGAAGCCAATGATTACTTCTGCCACATGAATGGATGGAGTCCTGAACAGCACGTACCGGAAACATCTGAAACGTTACCTTTTGGATGTGCCTCCAATTATTCCCCACGTCATGTGTTCTGCATGTGTCTAGGTGTTACTCGTCGCCATTTTGAGAGTGAATCAATGGTCAAATACTAGAAATATAGACCTTGGCCACGTTCAAAAAGCCTACATCCTTCTTTATCATTTTAGTTCTAAGGGGATTTCTTTGCTTTAAGCTTTTATTGAACTTTTTTCAAACTTTTTTTTATACTGACAAGCAGCCAACATAGATTTGGATACACCACAGACCCGGAGACCTTTGTACACAAGCTGCCATTACAACACATACATTTTGGGAACTACTATATTTTTAAGACTAAAATACACAACCCAGATTTAGTTGTCCAAAAAGAGAGGAAAAATTAATTTGACACCAATTAAAAATTCTCTCCGGTGGCTCTGCTACATCCATTCACTCAAACACAGGTGCATCACGCAGGTCAGCTACATACATTCACTCACATGAAGACAGCTATAGCCATTCACTCATGGACTGGTCTTCTTCATACCCAGTCCCAGTTTCTATGGCCTCAGCCCCTGGCAACATGATTGGGTTTAAGGACCTTCCAGTGATGCAGGAAGCATGTGACCAATCAAATGCTTCTAACATCACTCTTGGTCCTGCAGTATTATTCATGTCTGGACAGCAGGGGGAGCAGTGCAGAGGTTCTGCTCTCTCGGAGATCAGATGAAGAGCTTTGTCAGCGCATCGCCCGATCTCCAGGGCAGCAGTCAGGGGATCTTCGGACTGTGCTGCATTCTCCGGACTTTTGGGTTCCTAAAAAGTGCGTCTAATAATCCGAAAAGCATGGTATATATTATAAACTGTGTTCTGCCTGAACTATCCCGGCATTCATCCACAAGCTATCATCCAATTACGCCATAGACCTTTCCTATACTTTTATATCTAGATCGATCACATGACGGGGTCGTTCGCTGTTGACCTTACAAGGCAAATACAAACTATTGTTGAGTTATGGAAACATTAAAAAAAAAAAAGTGCAACAGAAAACTGGAACCGGTTGTGCTTGTTTGTAAAGATTAGCCGTGTATGGGTTGGCTGCGGCGGAGCTGCGTGATTCATTTATAATCCGTCTCCTAATCATCATCATAAAGTAACATGCTGCAATTTACTAGAAGTCATTAAACAGATTATCCGGAAGAATGTTCCATCACATAATCGGTGTGTAGAATGGTTCCCACGTGTCTGGACCCTGCAAATGATGCAGCCTCCTACATGCTTGTTCGTTTTTGTATAATCTCTCCAAAAACATATTTTTCACCATAGGGGGCAGTATTTCTGATGTACATATGAATATGTTATGCCACGTGCAATGTGAGCCTGGTGAAGGTCAAGAAATGGCATCAGTCTCCCTAACGTTTGAAGTAAGTGGGTTACTCTAAGTGGGGGACATTGTTTAAAATCTGTGCTTCGGGATAAGGTAGGATAGGAGGGAAATTTGGGTCATATTGTGACATTAAAAGTGAGCTACACTTTAAAACAGTCTTGTACGTGAGGAGTGACCATGTTCAATATGTGACTTTTTCTAGCAGCTTTTCTCCGAGCAGCTTCTGTCTGTGCTGGTTTGTGGCGACTTAGCTGCTGTGACTCACTGCAACCCCCTCCCCTCCATAGAATTCTATTTCATTTGATATCTAAGTAAACATTTCCCTCTGGACACATGAGGAGTAACCTTAATTACCAAATACTATAATTGCTTGGGATGCCATTTCTTATGTCATAAATATTTCTTGAAAATCCCTTGAAATGATGAGGTTCTGGCTGCCTTCAGGTACCACCAGATGGAGCTCTAGAGCTTACTGGATACTGTTTATACATTGAACTCTATGGTAAAACTGTATGCAATGAAATGCTGAGCTCCCCCTAGTGATGGCAGATAAAAACACAAATTTTATCATTTTAACAATATACATTTTTTTTTCAGGAAACTTCCTAGATTAGTATTTACTTGGGTCATATTAAATATGTTGCTGGTTTTGTTTGTGAAAGGTTCTGTTTTCAATTTTCAAAATTCTTAAATGAGAGATTTTACGCACAATTTCTCCATGTTAATGGCTGTTTTGGACAGCAGTGATTATTTTTTCCATAGTAACTATAAAATATGTATATGGATATAGTGCAGCTCGCCAGATTTCCAGTATGTAACTTATAGCTGTGGGGAATGCGCCCCCATGATATCATCCCCCCCCCCCCCCCTTCCCCAAAAAAAAAAAAACATGTGTCTTTTATTAGCCTGGGGTGATATTCACAGATTTATGTGGACTTTAATAGATCCAAGGAAATTGTTGACTTTTTATTTGGTGGGTTTGGAGAAATGGATGATTCCTCTGCAGATATTTTCCCATGAGGCCTCTGAAATAAGAAATAGAAAAGCAGCTCTTAAGTTTCCAAGTGTTGTTGCAGTGAATGTTAAGGAGTTTGTTGTTTTCCCATCGCATAAGATTCGGTAAGGCTGGAAAATTCTAAAAACATCATGAAATGGATCATTGTGTAAACACTGCGCCACAGTTGTCCCCGGGTAAGATGTGACAGTAAGTGTTCAGTTTACCAACAGTGACCCCGCAGGAGAAATTAAGTATTACATAATGCACAGTTTTGGGTTCAAGTTTGACCACCTTCAGGGAAGTTAGTTTTTTATGGGCTTTCTATGAGTGCTCCAACTGTACCGAACACTCCTAATACAATCTGATAGGTTAGGTTGTAAGCTCTCAGGGGGAAACTTAATGCAAAAAATGGGTAGTCTGTTTATGCAGAACAGGACTCTCCTCCAGTGCAAACGAAGGTTATCTATATAACCGCTCTGGAAGAGAGAACCCCTCTATTAAATGGATTGGTCCAAGTTGGAAATACTCAGCAGTCTAGAGGATCAAATGCGGATTGGTGGGGTCCAACTACTGGGACCTCCTGTGATCATTATTGGAGGTTCCACCCCTTCCCAATGAGTTTTGTGTGTCTAAGGATTTTAACTTTTGCCGCCCCGTTTTTCTTTGGGAAGGTAAGTCAACACCTAAGATGTCCAATGAGCAGCAAACTTTTAACTCACTCACCTTAGACGAGAAGTCACAAGGAGAAGTCCTCATGTAGGCCCGGATTAGCTCTTGAATTTGTCATGTGTACAGACTTTTAGGACTTGATTCCCATCACAAAACTAGAGATTATGTCAACTGTGACTCCTTCACTTATATAAGTGGAGAACCATTGCAACAAATTCTAGAACCATTCAGAATGAAACTCCATTCCGTTACATTACTGAGGGAGTTTCATGTCAACTCGGCCATATTTGTTGACAGCCAAAGCCTTGGTTCACGAGCATTGTGTAGAGGGTGCTCTCCATGGATGGTCAGGAGTTATGGAAATTTCCAAGTAACTTTCCATAACTTCTTATTATTGGAGAGTGAAGATGCTATGAACTATGTTCTCATGATGATCGTGGGTCCCTGGGGCCTACAGATCAGTCTTCTATGACCTTTAAACATTTATAACACTGTTTAGTTGGAAAACCTCTCTAATCCTTGCTCTGCGGTGTCCGCTCCATCAGCATCTTTGAGTTAGTTTCCTTCAAAAGGTCAAAGACCTCATTTTCTCCAAGTAAATTGGCCTCGATGTTTTCCTAAGGTAGGAAAATTCCAAATATTCCACACCTCCGATGGTAAATGGTAGAGGAAATATTACATATACTTGTGAGGGCCTTTAAAAGTTTATAACGCAATGTAATGTTATAATCATTGTAATGGTGGTTGACCTGTGGTGGCTCTTTGGCCCCTCTATAGTTGTCTATAACCTGGAAAACCCACACATGTGATCGTGTGTGTATCATGGAAGCCAGATGACTATCCTGATAGATGGCTATCCTCTCTCTGCGTGACTATATTATATAACTAGAGCGAGAGGTCAACCAAAGTCACCAAGACGGGGAAGTGGAAGGGGCAGGTAGAAGGCAACATTGGACTGGTAGGGCGCCATCTACTACAGGTATGGAACCAAAGGAAGGAAAACATGGTCCGCCTGGTTAATATTTTCTAAAGTTGGTCGGTTAAAGGTGATGTGTTTAGATCCCTTTAAGGGCATAAGTGCCCTTGATCTCACTTCGGTCATAGACAACAAATGGGCAGCATATACACCAACAAACCACCGGCTCTAATCATTTTGGCTGGAACTAACCTGCATGACTGAAATAAAACTGGATTTAATTGGCCGTTACGCCGTTGTGTAATTGTCAGTTCATAGAAGTTTCATGCCTGGAAGGAAAACCGGTGTTTGCTTTTACTGTATGTGATCACTAAGGAAACAGAACCTACACATCTAAAACCCACAATTATCCTATTCTACGGGGAGGGACCTGCCATTAGAAGCCTAATAATCTGCTTCCTTCCAGTGATCGTCGCGTCTTTTTCTAGATATCTTCTTGAAATTTCCAGTTGTCTCATCAGAGTTTTATTGATATTTGTTGAACAAAGGGATAAAAGGGTCTTATAACACGTGATATATGGGACTACAATGATGCGGAGGGGTGTTGAGCTATCAAAGGGGTTGTGCCAACAAAGACACTTATTCCTATCACAGGAGACCTGCCTCTCCTTTACCTTCTCTGGAGCTACCGGGGCAGTAAAATCTTGTGCAGCTTCATACAAGAGAACAGAGCAATGGTAGAGCCTCTGCACCTGCACGGCATTCACAGGGAGGACTAGGGGCTTTCTTCTCCTAATTAATGGGGTTCCAGTGGGTTCCTTATTGGAATTGCTGGGTGTCTAATACATGGGAGTTTTGCTGGATGCCTAGTTGATTGGGGGAGGGGGGATTATCGCTGGGTGCCTAGATGATGGCAGTTTTGCTGGATGCCTAGTTGATTGCTGGGGTTATTTGCTAGGTGCCTAGTCAATGGGGAAGGTATCGCTGGGGGCCTAGTTGATTGGGGGTATCACTCAGTGTCTAGTCTATGGCGGTTTCACTGAGTGCCTAGTCGATAGGGGGTGTTTTTCTGAGTCCGTACCCAATGGGGGGGGGGGTTTGCTGGTTGATAAAATCTTGTGCAGCTTCATACAAGAGAATAGAGCAATGGTAGAGCCTGTGCCTCACTTCATTCCCAGAGATGGGTCAGGGACTTTAGGACTCCCCTCTTCTCCTAATTGCTGGGGGTTCCTAACTGCAATTGCTGGGTGCCTAACTCATGGTTTTCGCTGGATGCCTAGTCGATGGGGAAGGGGGTTGTCGCTGGGTGCCTACTTGATAAGGGGGGTATCGCTGGCTGCCTAGTCGATTGCTGAGGGGTTGCTAGCTGCCTAGTCGATTGTGGGTGGGGGGATCATTGGGTTCTTATTTGCTTGGAGAGGTATCACTCGGTGCCTTGTCAATGGTAGATCACTGGGTGCCAAGTTGATTAGGGGGCTATTGCTGGGTGCCTAGAGCATATGGGATCCTTGTGAACTTAAATACCCGCTGGGGCTAACAAACCCAAAACAAGACTGTATGTGTAGGAATGTTACATGTATCTATTCTGTATATACTGTATACACAGGCCGTGTAAAAATGTCACTAAGCTGCCCAAACTAGCCCCAACATCACCTACATATCTCATCACCCTGGACGCCCAATCACTACAAAGCCTTAGCTGTACTAACGTGAGAATCGTGCATGAAGGACAATTCCCCAAAGAATATTGTCTATTGTTTACTATCGAGAAGTAAGACAGGGCAGCAGGGAATGGAGTGTATTTGGGTCGGCACAGCCTTGGTTATGTATATATGTCATCTATCAGTCTGCATTGGAAATGAGAAGGGATTTGCCGCTTTATTCCCGGTGACACGTCTGTGAGCTGCGCGGCATCTGCTCTATATCCATAGCTGCTCTTCTGTATCATCTGCCGGAGTGTGAATGACAATAACGCGCCCGGCGTCGTCTCCCCGTGAGACCTGACCTCACTCTGAGGTTTGGATACGCAGGTAATTAGCGGGTGTGTCACTTTTTCCATGCAGGTGGAACCATAAATATGGAAGATGTGTAGATACATCTCATCCAGACTCACCATTCACCTCTGAGAAATTGCAGTCATTTCAAAAATTTTCCAACAATAAACCTCAGTGATGGAAAAAGTTTCCTTCACATGATACCAAAGGAACAAAAACTGATGGCAACCAATGAGTGATTTGCTTTAAAGGGCCGGTACACCTAAAATCTGCAGTGAGCACAGATAACCATCAACTGTATGTCTCTCCAGTGTAGTATGTACCATTGTGAGGTTTATAGGATCATACACACATAATATGTTCTGTATAACCTTTTCATCTGCAGTTACATCCTGTATTATACTCCAGAGCTGCACTCACTATTCTGCTGCTGGTGCAGTCACTGTGTACATACATGACATTACTTATCCTGTACTGATCCTGAGTTACATCCTGTATTATACCCCAGAGCTGCACTCACTATTCTGCTGCTGGTGCAGTCACTGTGTACATACATGACATTACTTATCCTGTACTGATCCTGAGTTACATCCTGTATTATACTCCAGAGCTGCACTCACTATTCTGCTGCTGGTGCATTCACTGTGTACATACATGACATTACTTATCCTGTACTGATCCTGAGTTACATCCTGTATTATACACCAGAGCTGCACTCACTATTCTGCTGGTGGTGCAGTCACTGTGTACATACATGACAATACTTATCCTGTACTGATCCTGAGTTACATTCTGTATTATACCCCGGAGCTGCACTCACTATTCTGCTGCTGGTGCAGTCACTGTGTACATACATGACATTACTTATCCTGTACTGATCCTGGGTTACATCCTGTATTATACCCCAGAGCTGCACTCACTATTCTGCTGCTAGTGCAGTCACTGTGTACATACATGACATTACTTATCCTGTACTGATCCTGGGTTACATCCTGTATTATACTCCAGAGCTGCACTCACTATTCTGCTGCTGGTGCAGTCACTGTGTACATACATGACATTACTTATCCTGTACTGATCCTGGGTTACATCCTGTATTATACTCCAGAGCTGCACTCACTATTCTGCTGCTGGTGCAGTCACTGTGTACATACATGACATTACTTATCCTGTACTGATCCTGAGTTACATCCCCTGTATTATACCTCCAGAGCTGCAGTCACTATTCTGCTGGCCGTTGTGCAGTTCATCTGTGTACATATACACTGATTACTTATCCTGTACTGATCCTGATTTACTCCCTGGTAGTTACTCCAGAGCTGCACTCCATTCTAGGCTGGCTGCGGTGGGCCGTCACTTGAATCATACAGATCATTACATTATCTCGCTGTACTGATCCTGAGTTAATCCTGTATTATACCCCAGAGCTGCAGTCATGCACTATTCTGCTGCTGGTGCAGTCACAACTGTGGTACCTACATGACATTACTTATCGCTGTCTGATCCTGAGTACATCCTGTATTAATACCAGAGGCTGCACTCACTATTCTGTGTCTCGGGCATCCACTGTGACATACATGACATTTAACTTATCCTGTACTGATCGCTCGAGTTACATCCTGTATTATACCCGCAGAGCTGGGCACTCACTATTTCTGTCTGCTAATGTGCAGTCACTGGTGTACATACATGCTTACATATCCTGTACTATCCTGAGTTACATCTGTCGTATTACTGCTCAGGCTGCACTCACTATTCTGTCTGGCTGCTGGTGGAGTCCCACGTGTACATACATGACATTACTATCCTGTACTGAGCCGAGTGTTACATCCTGTATTATACGAACTCCAGAGCTGCACCTCAGCTATTCTGCTGGGGTAGCGTCACTAGTGTACATACCATTGACTTACTTATCCTTGGCCTATCCTGAGTTACATCCTGTATATACTCCAGAGCGTGCACTCACTGATTCTGGTGCTGCGTGGAGTCCGTGTACCATACTGACATTCTTATCCACCTGTACTTATCACTGAGTTCATCCTGTTTATACCTCCAGGAGCTGCACGCCTATTCTGTGGGCTGCTGGTGCACGCTCCTGTTAGGGCATACTGGACATTACTTATCACTATCGTACTCTCAAAGAGAATACATTCTTCACGCTCTGGAACTTGCAGGTCTACAAGTGAACCCCTGTGAAGCAACTCCTGAAATTCATAATAAACAACACATAACTACTATCTAAATAAATTTTTCACTACTAATGCGTTACAATTACAAGATCTTGTAAGGCATGTTTTGCTCTTACCAAGCTGCAGACAGGGTTATGATTGTCCACCGGATAGCTGTGTGGTCACACCTCAGTACAGCAGGACGTAACTTGTAACCCAGCTCTGCAGATTCTTGTTGGATACTACAGCGATTCACTTGTAGAGATGGGAGGGACTGTGAGCATGTCAATTCAGAGAGCTTAAAGTTCTTCATAATATATTAGAAATCTTCTTTTGTAACGGTACGCATGTCAGAGGAATGTACAGCACAAAGAAGTCTGGAACCAGTAACGTGTGTGGCCTTGCTGCGCTACTACGTTGAGGTTGGACATGAGAATGTGGGTAGATTGTTCAGTAATGAGTAACACTATACTTATGTAGGAAAAGTCAATAGTTTCCATTTATTTCACCTGGAGTGTGAATAACGCCCACATCACCTCCTGGTGCAGCAGTTTCATAACTGGAAGGATTTTTCGGCTCTCGGACCTTATCGGGAATGATCTCCCGGCTCACCGCCCCGGAACTTGTTTTTTTTACCACTTACTCCAGTAATGGAGCTTTGATGTGTCTCTCATCGTCGATACGATGTACTCTGTCTAGGAACATCGGGTTGGGAGGCAGAATCAAGGCCTCTACCCCCCGACCCGGTACAACAGCCCTGGACAGGTCCTGACGTTTACAATTCCACGCTCGGTGCATTCCAACTGTCTGTCATGAATTGGGAATTGGTTATTTTGAGTGTTTTTTGAAAAGATGTGCCACCCGAAACCTAACTCCTAAATTTTCCCTAAAAATTTTGGGAAAGTGAACAAGGATCTTCCCGCCTGCCTGAGAGCCATTTAGGTGTGACTGTACATGTTCCTGGGGACGAATTTGAAAGGGACCTGTCAACAGGTTTGACGCATCAGAATTTTAGTGAACTAGGGGCGGTGGTGTTCTACCAGCCCATCTACACAAGTAACTTGGCAAGGGCTTATGCACAATTCTGAGCACAGACGTGTGAGGCTCGCCCAGCACCACACCTAATACATTACAGTTTCACTGGCTACTATCACATACGTACACATACGCTCCCATGGTACAAACTACAGACAACTTTTTCCCTCAACTCCGAATCTAACAATCACCCCAAAAATTGCAGTTTTTTAATGTGTGGCCTTTTTATAGAGCCACCACCCTTAACATACATGTCATAAAATGGGTTGGTCATTTGCACATTTTTCATTGGCAAATTAGAAAAGTTTAGACAGGAGACTTCCATTGTCCATCCCAAATTCAATATAAAGATACCCAACAAAGTTTGGTGCCCTTGGCAAATGTCCAACGGTTTTGCTACCCGGTCTTTGTGGACAGAGGCTGCCAGGCCGGTGGACTCCTCTAACACGCTCCATTGTTCCGGTGTTGATGTATTCATCTTCTAAGCAGAAAAACTTGTCACACAACATACCAGGACTCCATACACAAAGTATCCTAAAAAAGACATTCTCCCTCCAGGACGCGTCCCAAATATTAACCATGAATCGGGGTATGGTATCCGTTCCACAGATAGACCTTAAAGTACATAACCTAAAGACAAACTGTGTCCAGTGAACAATCTGCGGGGCGCAGCGCCCCAACCCTGGTCCTTATGGCACGCCCGCTCCCAGGGTTGCATTAACTGGACCCATGTGGAGATTTTTTTTTTTTTTTTCACGACTGGAAATCCCTTTATAACGTTTGAAGTGCTACCGCACATATCTGGGTGTAATGATATATAAATACCCGCCACAATGATTGAATTTCCTGGTAATAACCCCTTTTGGTTTTTTTGTTTGGTGCCCCCTTCATCAAGTGTAGGTGGTGCTCCTATACCCTGCATCAGTCACACCCTACATGTCCGTTTTTTCAGAGATAAAGTTCTCTCGGTGTACTCTGGTGTCATCCCCTCTCAGGAAGTCTGTCCGGGTCTCCTCCGCTTCTTCATGTTCCTTGCAGGTGAGCACAGAGCGAATGTCTTCATCCAGGGATGATCCATAACCAAACCTTTCATTATAATTTACCATATATTCAGAGACCTGCGTGCACATCATCGGAGGTTGGTCTCTCTCGTCCTGTTTGTGCCCTGGTTCCCACTCGCTCCTGCCAGATTTCACCAGCACTCGTGGCAGTGCCACCACAACCAGCGAGCAAACTGCACTATAAACCGAAATTCTCCTAAGTAAATGGTTGCCTTTCTTTTTCAGAGGGATCGCCCTGTTGTGAATGATTTTTGCTGTATTTTTTTTAGTCACGTTTACACAAATACCGGCGCTTCTCTTCAAGTTTCTATGGAGGTCGGCTGTGGAGAGATTGAACCTAAAGCGCACAATTACTCGTAGAGGTCCCCCGTGCATACCACCAATTGGTATGTTGGTGATTTAATTATCCGGTGCTTCCTTTGCTAAAAGAATCTTGAACTGACTTTGTTCCTCATCAATTACAGGTTTTTATGCTACCGAACTAACTGCCCCCCTCCGGTAGGGTATGCCAGTGTCTTATTTTGAAAAAGAATAGCCTCCAAAGTCTGGTTATTTTTTAAGATATGAGATTCTAAGCTTTAAAATAACCCCAAAGCACAGTTCTGGTTGCTATGAGAAGCCAAGGAGTGGGGTGTGTGAGGTAACGCTCCCGTATCCGCCACACGAGACAGTTTTTCTATAATACTAATCATTTTAATAATGTTTGGGTTTTTTTGTTGCCTCCCTAGGGGCTCATGACTCCATATGGCGGGACAAGTCTGCAGCTTAATGGTACCCCCTCAACAAGAATTTATGTTGTGTCATAAAAACATCTGGTAATTTTACTTCAAAACACAATTTCCTTTGGGAATCTGGTACGCTCGATTCCCGGATCTAGAACAAAATTACAACCGTTTTTTTTTCCCTCTGATTAACCTATAACATACATATCTAATATACCCCCCGTATACAAGGTGTATATCTTGGGATAGGTGAATACCATCTCCTCGTATAGCATTGTTATCCTGTACCCTGCAAATACAACATTTTGCACGCTTCTCTTTTTTTTCCATGTAGTGATTTTAGCAACAAAAGTAGTAGACCCAAGCACATATTTAAACTTGACACCACGCCCACCCTTCCAGAAAGCCACACCCCCTTTTTTCAGTAAATGGGCGCACTAAAACTGTAAAAAGCTCTATTAATATATTTTGGTCAAAGGAAACGATCGAGTGATGTATAGGTGCTACAGAGACCGGGATTTAGGACGGTATCTAGTGCGGCTGCCAGGCGGGATGCTTATGTGTCGGATGTCTGTTACTGCGTCACTTAGCAAATCCCAAATCGGGCGCGTTCACAGATTTCGCTCAAGTTAGAATTTCTAGCCCCACCTTTTTACTAGTAATCAGTGATCGTTAGTTCAACAGCCCACACCTGCTATTAGCCTCTCGGTAGTCGTGTCCTGGGGTGAAGCAGACACCACTGACAGTTTGAGCCTAATTGGCATATCGGCAGTTAAAATAACGGCCCGTTTGTGCAGGATCGGTGGGGCTGTGCGCCAACGTTCCAACTGCTCCAGAATTGCGATTATTAAAGATTTGGGAGGTGGTTTAAGGGATTTCACTCATTAATACCAGGATTGCCATACTTCTTATTATTTTTTTTTCTATATCTGGGAATCCTGTAGGCGCTAATTTTTTTTGTGCATTGGTGTCCCGGGCCTTTTAATCTTAAACCCATGTTTGGCAGAGCTGGGAACACTATGCTGGTTATATGTCCAAGTATTGTGTGTAAATTTTCCTCGTCTCTGTGGTGCGGAGGTTTGTTGTTCTGGAATAGGACGGATTTTAACTGAAATAATTGGTTTATCAATATCATCCGTAATTTTTAACGAGGTGAAGGCTGGTTGATGGTGGTGTAATGTGGCAAGGTGCGCAGGGCATGGACGTGTCACTGCTGTTGCGTTTTCATTCAGTTTTCGTGTACACAGAAGTGAAAAATGAGTAAATACAAAGTGTCTGAGTAAACTAGCTCTAGTTGCCCATGAAACCAATCAAGATCACTTTGATTTTGATACCACTGTGGGAAAATGAAACTGCGCTTCTGATTGGTTGCCGTGGGCCTACTTGAACTGTTCTGCTCTCAGATGCTTCTGATAAATCCCCCAATGTTCTGTTCACACTTATTTACAGCGACAAGGGTTGAACCTAAACTCCCATATGCCTGAGCTGAGGACCTATCGAATGGTGCCCCCCTCACCCCTTGTGTAAGTGGTATTCTTACCAACCTTTTTGATTTGGTACTGAGAGACATTATTATTAAGTGTTAGGACCTCTCGTAGTCAGGTACCTGCACCCCCTAGTTGCCACCCCATCCTGCTCAGGGGTGCTGCTGAGGCAAGAGGCTCACGCGCATAAACCACTGTACACACAGTGTAGAATTTTGTGGGCCGGTCCTTTACTAGGAGTCATATTGCATGATGACCTCACATGATGCAGATACCATTTACCTTGATGTAGTGGTATTCGACGCTCTTTTTGCCTGATGAGTCGATAGGTCCGTCATCACACTTGTCGATGGTTTCCCGTTTTTGTGTTTAGCCAATGGGTTGAAGTGCAATTTTTAAAAATCTGCTAAACCTCATAATTGTTTGTTTTATGGAGAAGCTTTTCTTCATATTACTGATACAGATGAATGAAATGGTATTTTGTCACAAGTCCTGTGCTGTAGGAAATGTTTAATGGCGGGCGGGGGATGCGGTATACATCAGTAATTACTGTTTGGGTTGTAGAACATATTTTCCCTCTGAGCATTCAGATGTCCGTCGAGTTCCTCGCGCGCATCATTAGTACCTGTGGTCATAATTCACGCTTGTTTCCCTGTCCGGGGGGACCCAGGCCTCCACCCTCTTTCCTCCTCATAAGATATCCGTCCCACATGTCCTGCTGCGCATTAGACTATTTACATCATGTCTGATTCTCTGCTTGCTGTCATTCAACAGGAATTTCCATTGTGGATAGAAATTAATCCTGCTCCTGTGATGCACATAATAATATTTATTATATTAGCGCCCATCATATCCATAGCGTTTACAACCATTATTCTGCAGGTGGTGGAGTCACTGTGTCATACATGACTATATTCACCCATAGTTACAGGATAAGTATGTCCATGTATGTACACAGTGACTGCACCAGCGCAGAATAGTGAGTGCAGCTCTGGGTATAATCAGGATGTAACCTCAGGATCAGTACAGATAAGTAATGTCAGTATGTACACAGTGACTGCACCAGCAGCAGATAGTGAGTGCAGCTCTGGGGTATAATACAGGATATACTCAGAATCGTACAATAAGTAATGTCAGTATGTACACAGTGACTGCACCAGCAGCAGAATTGAGTGCAGCTCTGAGTATATACAGATGGTAACTCGGATCAGTACAGGATAAGTAATGTCATGTATGTACACATGACTGCACCAGCAGCAGAATAGTGAGTGCAGCTCTGGGGTATAATACAGGATGTAACTCAGGATCAGTACAGGATAAGTATGTCATGTATGTACACAGTGACTGCACCAGCAGCAGAATAGGAGTGCAGCTCTGGAGTATAATACAGGATGTACTCAGGATCAGTACAGGATAAGTAATGTCATGTATGTCACAGTGACTGCACCAGCAGCAGAATATTAGTGCACTCTGGGGTAATACAGGATGTAACTCAGGATCAGTACAGGATAAGTAATGTCATGTATGTACCAGGGACTGCACCAGCACAGAATAGTGAGTGCAGCTCTGAGTTATAATAGGATGTAACTCAGGATCAGTACAGGATAAGTAATGTCATGTATGTCACAGTGACTGCACCAGCAGCAGATAGTGAGTGCAGCTCTGGGGTATAATACAGGATGTAACTCAGGATCAGTACAGATAAGTAATGTCATGTATGTACACAGTGACTGCACCAGCAGAATAGTGAGTGCAGCTCGGGAGTATAATACAGGATGTAACTCAGGATCAGTACAGGATTAATCTGTCATGTATGCCACAGTGACTGCACCAGCAGCAGAATATGAGTGCAGCTCTGGAGTATAATACTGAGTAACTCAGGATCAGTAACAGGATAGTAATGTCATGTATGTCACAGTGACTGAGCAGAATAGTGAGTGCAGCTCTGGACGATGACACAGCTAAAAGTTTAGTCAATCTTTGTTGTTGTATTATAATCACATTACAACACTGTCCAATGTTGTTAGATACAGAAGGAGACTGAAGGCCGCGTGAATTTTAACACAAAGACTGAACCTCTATTACATTGTTTTGTGCCTCCTAATGTAACTAACAATGCGGCGTGTTTCCTTCTCCTCCTCCGTCTCAGATAATAATGCCTGTGTGTTTTAGCCGTGGTGCATGCATTAAATTTTCCATCTTAAGACAGGCTCAAGTGAGAGCGCTGGTAGCCTGAGTTTTGAATGGAAGTACTAGCTGGGAAACTATGTAGCCAGAGGTTCCTGATAAGAACTGCTATGCAACCTCAGCTGTTTTTTCCATCTGCAAATCAGAAAGAACAAAAAAGTTAATTATGCATAGGGAAAGTGAGTATGCGCGTCCCCTCTCCACGCTAATCTGCCAGTCCTTCTCCTGGTTACTTGGAACTTGGAGTTTGCAGAGGATTGCGCCCCATAGACGCCAATCTGTGGAGTTTGGCTGGGAGGAGTTGAGCCGTGCCTTATAAACAACCATGGTGTAGCCGCTGCTTCTTTAGTGGTCCTGTCTCAGCTCTTGTAACTTCGGTAGCCGGCTCCGCTCTGTCCGCAGCAAAAGACTCAAGATGCATTTCAGAAACTTTAACTACCGCTTGCTCCCCTGGTGGCCTGCGTGCCCGAGAGCGACATCTCTCTCAGATCGATGTCAGGGTAAGGGCCATTTTATATTCATGTGTCATTTTATATTACACTTTTTTATATTCTTATTTTGTTGGAAAGTTTCACATTTTTGTCATTCAATGTAGGCAGTGCCCCAAGTATATGTCATTGAGTATTTTTAACTCAGTAAGTGAATTAGTATAATACTATACTAGTAATAGTATATAATTTATCATGAATTATAAATTTAGTTTTTGCTACGTTGACGTGGTCGACCACACTCCGTTAATAACAATGTCCTAAAGTTTTGTGCTGTGAGTTTACATAGTGACAAACTCACTCTGCTGGCAACTGCTTCAGTGCATTAGTAATAAGTTGTGTACGATGTAGCGTCTGTATTTTACGTTTACGCTGGTAGTTCACCAGATTGCCTAATATTACTCTCCCCCTGACCTCGCTGCGCCTTTGTACCACAATTTTCCGTGAAAGCCTCTGGATCCGTTGTTAGTAGCGCTGCCGCATTGTGTACCACAACAGTTCAGCTGTTTTTGTGGAATTATTTTTATTTTTAGATTTTTGTTCTCTCTCTTAATCTGCACTTTTTATGAAAAGTATTAGGCTGACACACATGGCGGTTTAGAACTGTTTTGGGGCCGTTTTTAGATTGTAAAAAACGCATGTGTTTTGACCAGTTTGAATTAAGATACTTTGTCAACCTGTCAAAACGGCCTAAACGCTATGGTGTTCACCATCCTAATGCAGAATGTTAATTTGGAGGAATTGTCATATATTTTGTTTATTACTACTTTAGGCTGATAATCTGGAATATATTATACCCACACTTGTTTGTGTGTAAGTATCCCGATTGCCAGGTATCCAGTTTACTTGGGTCCCAGATTTTTGATGCCATCATGTCTATGATAGAGTTTTTGTGGTCTGGTTGAAGGCTTGGGCTACACTCGCTGCCTTCCATCATGGTGTGGTCATTCGGAAAACACAATGACATCATCAGACAGGATGTAATATGAGCTAGTGACGATTAGCCTGTGATGTTTTGTTTACACAACCAAAGTGCTTGAGTCATGAAGTATCATTTCTGGATTGGATATATGGATGTTTTAAGAAGGCAAACTTTCTGTCAGTACTCGTTCTTTACCACAAAACAGGAGGCCAATATGGCTGCACTGACTGTCACATAGAGATTATGTGGTCTGTCAGATAGGCTAGGGCTCATGCAAGCTTTGGTGATATACACTCACAACACAGTCAACATCAATGGTTCCACTATTTCATTACACTAGCGGTCCACTTACGAAACACAGATGCACTCATACAGGATTTTTTACCGATCCTTGGTGTCATGGTAACTTGTGCTTTGCGTGCCGCAGCGCTTGCTTTCATTACTGGTGATGTTGGCCACGTGACATAACGTTGACTCCCATGATGATGATGGAGCTGTCCTATTTTACTATGATAAATGGATTTTAAATGAGAAAATTTTCTGTCCAGGACCCCCGTTCTTGTATACCAAATACGGAGGCTCAATATGGCTGACAGCCTAAGAGAATGTGGTTTTTTTCATAGCCATGGCGACTTAGGTACACACACTTAAGTTCAGACTTCCGCAGGGTAGTGTTGCCTCCATCGCAATGTGGTCACAACACAAATGACAGCAGTATGACAGGATTTTTTTACTGTCTTCATTTATGGCCACTTGCAGCATGGCCCACATGCGCTTTCATTACTGGTGATAATGGGTGTCGGACATTTGAACGTGTGGCGTTTGTTGTGGATAAAAGTTTGGCTGTGTGGTCCTGCTGAAGGATCTCCTGAGATATTCCTCTCTATTATGACATTTGGATATTTCGAAGCAGATTTCGTCAGGGCTATTGCACCAAAACAAGGAGCCCATATGGCTGGCCACTGACTAGTCTTGACCAGTGTTGACCTGTATTTTTTTGCTAACCCCTATCAAAGCCCTGATGAACTCTCTCTTATGGTGGCTGGATTTTTAATTGTCATAATGCAACCCTAACCTATACCCACTATACTACACCCATAATGTGAGGCGACCATGTTGTGTCAATAGATAATCATAATTACTGTGGCCACTACATAGAAGCTACTAAAATCGAAATTTTCTTTTCCCTGATACACCTCTTTCTATGTCACCATTCACTGACACTGCAAGCAGTGATTCTGAAAATAATGGGAGGAATAAGAAACTTCTCTTGCATGCCCTATACCACATTTATTATCACAAACAGAGCTTTCTCTTACGTCTTATTAGGGCCCATTTATTGAAAAAGTAAAAAAAAAGAAAAAAAAACAAAAACTTGTAGCAGTAATTGGCCTGTGCTACATGTGTAGATATTAACACCACCAACCATTTATTGGAAATCTGATTTTTTTTTTCTGTTAGTTATGAAGCACATGCCTATCTATCTATAAACATGAATGCGATTTTTGGACAATTTCATTGTTATGATGCTTGCCCAAAGCGCGTTGACCTCCTTTCCTCCATTTACAAGCATGCGAAATATGTAAAGACGACTGCCCCCTGCTGGTCACAATCAGAAGTGTGTGTGGAATGACATTGATATGAGGTGTACAGGAGTGTGTATGTTGCATAAACACCTGCAATGGTTAATATGAAATGAGAGTGTGGAGAGTTGCGTATTGAGAGCATTTAGTTGCTCTATAAGCTAGGATAGTAAACGGATAAAAATTAAAGATGGATATGATAGAAAAATGCCATTAATTCTGCAGTCACTGTTACATCATTGGGTCACCACAATATAATACAACATACAGAATAAGGAGTGAGGGCCTTCTCACCAAAGCCGTACATATAATTTATAGATATATTAATATATATATCATATTATACTCGAGTTTAAGTAGAGTTTTTTCAGCAACAAATATGCTGAAAAACCTTACTTGCGCTTGTACCTCGGGTCTATGGAACAAAAGAACTGTCTCACTTTCTGACCCTGTAGTGTCCTCTGTGTCTTCGCTCCTGCTCTGGTCGGGGCGGCTTTGGAAAGGTGCACAAGTTTTGGGGGTCATGCACTGGCTATATGGACTGGTATACCTGGGGGGGGGGCAGGCCACTGCTATACTGGGGGGGGGCAGCACTGCTTATATTTGGGGGTGCAGGAAACTGGCTTAATACATAGGTGGGCATTCACGTGCTACTATACAAGTGGGCAGGCACTGGCTCTATACAAGGGGGTCAGGCCTGGTATTAGGCGGTCACTGGCTATAATACTATGGCAGGGGCTGGCTATATACTATGGAGGCCTATATGCCGGGGGCAAGGCTACTGGCTATGATAAAGAAGACAGCACTGCATATCTTGGGTGCTGCTGCTGTACCTGGGTGGCGCTGTAACCAATGCATTTCCCTCCCCCACCTGGGCTTATACTTGAGTCAATAGGTTTTCCAGTTTTTATGTTTTTAAATATTGGGGTTGCCTCAGCTTATACTTAGTCATATATACAGTTATAGATGGATCTGACATAGATATGGCAAGAAAAGATGAGTAGAATATGACATACCAATACTTAGTAAGATAAATGAGTGATGATGAATCTGATAAATAGAATAATATATTATTTAGAAATTACACACACAATATTTGGCAACGTATAATCTACACTTCAATATGTAGAAGCATCGGCTGATATTGGAAGATATTGGATAAAAATGATCCATATATAATAGTGATTTTGATAGATGGTGAGGGAGACCAAAGAGTTAAATGGTGAGGTAACGTTGGGCCCTATTCACATCATATGCTGGTGCCTGTACTGGGACACCATGAAGAATCTGACAGACCACATTAGAACTGTTGTGCCTGTTTATGCAC
The DNA here is from genome assembly GCA_019512145.1 of Engystomops pustulosus. NCBI lineage: Eukaryota > Metazoa > Chordata > Amphibia > Anura > Leptodactylidae > Engystomops > Engystomops pustulosus. Next base: position 93,763,636 of record CM033649.1, on the reverse strand, counting down.
CAGATCCAGCAGGACAATTGTGATTTCTTCATTTGCTTTAATTTGAGAGGAAATCGCAAATACAATGACAGAATTATTATATATAGTGGGGTCCAATGGTGATCCTGCATCACATTGTGCCGTGATGATGAGATAGTTCACCCGTGAGTGTTTTTTTGGCCCCTTTTCTGTAAAACGTTGTGAATAAATACCTGAAACCATCTTGAACACATGAGTTTCCAAGGTATTTTTACAATAATTTCCTGGCTTTTCACCTCCAGAGTTTAGTCCACAGCGCGTGTGTGGTGACGGCGCCCATCTTGTCAATCCTGAGGCAGTGTTTGTGTGTTCTGTCCTGGTCGCTATCCATTACAAGGAGGCCCCTAAAAGAATGGATGTGTTTTCCCCTCCTTCCGTTGACATTCATTTCCGCCGGGGAGTGACACTGTTCTTTTTCATCAGCGGAAAAGTGACGCTGCAGATGTGGAAACACATTTAATTTTTGTACACGACAATTTGTCGCCTTTTTTGTCGTTGCTCTAATCTCAATTACATCCGGCGCTATTCCTGTGTAACCACGCCTCTTCTCACGATGGGGAGGCACTTGTTGAACTTGTGGGTGGTTCTCGCAAACTATTATTTTATCAACTTGCTGTAACGCCCGCGCACGGCTGCCATGTTGGTAGTATACCCAACTCCTTTGCATGTTGGCTTGCATGTCTTGCATGGACGTCAATAGGAGTTGTAAGAACAACTACCAGTAACCTAACCTGTGCACGTGGCCCCGTAATCAATGCCCCATTGGTGGCCAACTATTTTTGAGTCCTGTCCCCTGTTTAGAAAGTTTAAAATCTTAACCCAAAGTTAGGTTCCTCCCAATGCCATAACGCAGCCCCTTACGATCAAAAATCAACATCACAGAAAATATAATTGAAGTATGACTGCCAAATTTTGTAGTCTGTTACCCATGGAAACAGAGGGTCCTGCGTAGGAAATGGTTCGACCTATGGCACGGTGCCAGAGGTGGCACGCAGCCTCTCTGTGGGCACCCAGGCCTCACCAGAGGGGCGCAAGGTTCTACTTGCACCTCAGGCAGCCCAGGACTTTCGCATCACAATGCTATTGTAAACTGTTAGTCGATTTCAGTGTAGCTCCTTCTCCAGGCACAAAATTCTTCCTGTTTCCGGTACATGAATTTGTCCTCCTCCCTCTACTTTATTGGGGTCCTAGGACACTGAGTTAGTTCGTGACTAAATTGGCGTGTTGGCACTTTGACATAAGGTTTTTGAAAATAAGTTGTTTGGTTTTGTTCAGGCACATGGTCTCTAAAAGTTCCGGCCATCACTGGACCTTACGGAGATGCTGGAATAAGGATACTACAGAGCGTCTAGGTCACCTCTTACGATAACATAATTTCCCTATTTCAGACCAAGTTCGAGTCTCTTGTTTCGGCATACGACAAACCGCCACTTTCCCAGTCTTCAGAGTTTGCAAGAGGGTGAGGATCACCTTCAATAACCAGAGAAAAAGACTGCCGCACGAGGCCAGGATCCAACTTCACAAACCGAATCGTTCCTGGAAGGAGATCAAGCGTACTTCGCACCAGGTGTGTACATAGCACTACATGTCCCAGCATCCCCTCTGCTAGGATTGTACTTATTACATCCTGCAATTGTACTGTATCATTGTGAGTTACAGTGATACCAGGATCCCTGTTCTTGTTCCTGGTTTTTGCTCTAATTACAGCGCGCCATTTATTTCTTAGTGGCTGGGTTTGATATTTCAGCACAACTACATTCATTTCAATGGACTAAGCTTCAAACCGTGACTTATTGATGTGACAATCACCATGCATCTCAGTTGTGATAGCTGAGCGGGGATTTCTGGAAACCAGTATCGAGTCCACAATTTCATTGTCTTGTTTCCCTTTTGCAGACAATTGCACATAGAGAGTTCACATCTTCACCCCTCAAACCACTGAAAGCAGTTCCTTATCTCTCCACCCTCCCTCCCCTCCTGTGGGCTGGAAACGGCAGAAAACGCCACCAACCGGTGAATCACTACACCTTCTCTATGCCATCTCTCAAACTCGGTCGCCCAGGTTTAGAGGTCATATCAAGGCGGACTATCAATGGGTAGCACTGATGGTCTTCTAATGGCTGACATCCCTTCATATCCGCTGAATACTTGTGCCCACCAACTCTATTAGACCCCCATGTTACCACACTCCTTAAGGCTCAGAGGTGCTTTGGTTCAGGCTTGGTAAGTCACCACTTTCACCATGAAAGAGAGCTGAACTGTAGTAGCGTCACGTGGCCACTTACAGAGAGTATGTGAGCAATCTGTTTTCAGCAACGTACATTGTGCCATATCAACCCTCACCGCTTGGGAATCAGAATACGAACCCAATTTTACCCCTTCAAATATAGTGTGTGTAACATGTACAGGTGAATATCAGCTGTGTGTTTTGTCACTGGTCCTCTGTCTTCTCTTTGTTTTTTCTATGTGGGTAAGAGGTAATCTACGCCATATCGTCCATAAAAGAGCACACAAGTGGCACACGCTTCGGCACAGTCTATATGCTTCATCAGGGCAGTGCCGTAGCCGCTGTAGCTGTGTGCGTGGCGTTAACACCACGGTCATTATTTTTCCCTGTTCAGGAAGTGGAAGCGAGTGAGGGAGAAGGTTCCTCGGAGATGTCCAGAAATAGATGCGGATTATAGAACATGCGTGGGCCAAGTTTCCATTGCGTTTCTTTCCAGACAAACATCCAGTATTTTTCAGTGTCCCTGCTTTTTCTTTTTTTTTTCTCCTACATTAAGCTAAAGTTAAAAAATATCCAATCCGGAGCTGACCAACAACCACTCATCCCCTAAGTCCCATAAGTCATGATATTAAATTGGCGCAGGCCACTCCGGAAAAACTCCCGTCATATACATGTTACGTGGATCCCGTTGTAGACTGTTCTTCCGTGCTCTCTAGCCCCTAACTTATACCTATGGGGCTGGTAGAATCCCACTTTTCTACCGACCCTGATGCCAATAAGTTTAGAAAGAAATCCATATACACTGTATTTTCATACATTCCATACCCCATTTTAAGCCCATTATAGGTGTATTGGTTAATGGGGTAAATCCGGGTGACAAGTTTCACTTTAAGTTTAGGATTTCTCACCATATTGATAACCTGATGACCTCCCTTTCTCTCTCACAGTGAGCAGTATGAACTACCGCCGCCACAGACACCACCCCCAGCGTGGGGTCTGCACTTCTGTCGTAAGCGATCCCGAACGAACTGGAAGTCGAAGAAGACCGAAGACGTCATAGCAAACCCCAAAACCAAAAATCTCGAGAACGAAGGCCAGACACATGCCATCAACCTGCTGAAGAGGAGGAGCGTGCCTTCCCAGGACAGAACGTCCATGAAATTTTTGTAACCTTATGACGACAGAACTCAGTGTTTAGCACAGCGGGGGAGAATCTGAATTTAGACACAACTTGGCTTCTTCCATCCGTGTGCTTTTGGCTTGTGTTTTTGTACGGCCGCTTTTGGGAGTCCATTGGTCCTTACACAACAACCGATGAGGGGGAGAAACAAATGCTGCTTTTTGAGGCCTATTTTTTATTTACTTGCTTTTTCAAAGTTTGTGTTCATGGAATAGGGAGGCTCCTGCTTGGTGAAACCGTTGGTGGTGCCGGACTGCGGGAGGCTTCACATTTCCTACCTTTTACATATTTGCGGGATGCGGCACATACCTGTCCATTGCGGACTGAAGAAGACGACACTTTTTAGTTTTTTTTTTTCCTTCTCATTTTAATTAGATTTTGCAATGTGAATCAATGCCGATGCTTTTTTTCTATCATAGATTTAGGTAAAGTGGGGTTTTTTTACCCCATTGTACTGCTGACCGCATTTGCGAGAGATGGAATAATCGTGGCAATCTACCTGCGCCGTTATTGTATGGGGCCAGGAGATTGACTGATACAGTCCCGTGGTGATTAGCTCTGATCCAATATTATTGCGATGTACGTGACTAGAGCTTTTAACATTTGTTTGTGAATGTGTTATCGTCGTGGGATCCTGGAAGACGTGAGATAAAGTATGCATACCAGCTGACCCGTGTGCTGCTACTGTGACATACCGTATGGGTTTCAACCGCTTCAAGATGGTGTCCTGGCGTCATCCGCCTCGTCACATGACCCTCCGCCTTTTAAAACCAACTGTGCAAAAAGGTTCAATCCACTGTGTGAGAAAAACTCTTGTCATTGTGTGCCTTGTGATTTGTATTTCCTAGCAGCTCTGATTCTCTGCGGCTCTGTGGAGACTTGCTGCTGTGACTCACTCCCCTCCCCCCTCCTCTCCTAGACTCAATGTAATCTGCTACTGGCCAGCAAGATGGAATTTCAGAGTAGAAGCAGTAAGAAAGAAAGGAGGGAGGATAACCCCGACATTACTTATCCTGTACTGATCCTGAGTTACATCCTGTATTATACCCCAGAGCTGTGCTCACTATTCTGCCGCTGGTGCAGTCACTGTGTACATACATGACATTACTTATCCTGTACTGATCCTGAGTTACATCCTATATTATACCTCAGAGCTGCACTCACTATTCTGCTGCTGGTGCAGTCACTGTGTACATACATGACATTACTTATCCTGTACTGATCCTGAGTTACATCCTGTATTATACCCAAGAGCTGCATTCACTATTCTGCTGCTGGTGCAGTCACTGTGTACATACATGACATTACTTATCCTGTACTGATCCTGAGTTACATCCTGTATTATACTCCAGAGCTGCACTCACTATTCTGCTGCTGGTGCAGTCACTGTGTACATACATGACATTACTTATCCTGTACTGATCCTGAGTTACATCCTGTAGATCTTTTATTTTATATAAAAGTAAAAAACATAACAATACAAACAAAACATAACATACAATATATACAATCTCTTACCTGCTGGTCCAGCCACATTCACACCTAGTAAAAACAATAACTTAAAATACACCGTAATGAACACCAATTACCACAACCCCCACCCAACCGATTACCACAACCTAAACCAAACCAATAAACAATAAGAAAAGCCACACCCACAAATAAAACATAAAATGACTATAAAATATACATAAACCCACCCCACACCCTCTAATAACAAACCACCCCACACAGATCACATCCCACACCCATTTTTTTTTTTTTTTTTCCTTTCCAATATATAATAACAAATACACACAAATAAGTAGGGGGCAACATAGGAAGATGAGCGGCATAGAGAAATAATTAGGGAGCAACACAGAACGCTAAGCAGCATGGAGAAATACTGTAAGTAGGGGGCAACATAGGAAGACAAGGGACTTGGGAGAAATAAGTTGGGGGCAACAAAATGAGATTCGAAGATACAAAAACAATGGTACGAGGGTAACAGGAGAAGGAGAGTTGGGAGAGGGGGTGCGTAGCCAAGTAGATGCAGCATTAATAAATTGGGGGCATAGAGATATGTTGGGGGTATACATAGGGGAGGCGAGATTAAAATCTAGAATCTTCATGGAAATTTTTGCCAGAATTGATCAGCCATAAGTAGCGTATTAGAAAATAAGTTTTACTGACCTGTACTAGCCCCCAAGAGCATACTAAATGGGGGCCCTATCTATATATGTTGGAGGGGGTTCCTATGTATGACCTATGACCTTGTAGCTTTATACCGAGCACTATAAATCCCTCCATAGGATCTGCTTGTCCAGCACCGTATATGTAATCTCTCATAAGCAATTATTTCACTTAGAGGATTTACCCTCTATAAAATGTAAGCGTGCAATGTCTCCAGCTTCATGGAAAGTTCCTGAAGTGCCTTATTTTCTCCAAATTCCATAATTAAATTATTATTGAGACATTTTTTCCGTTCCGCTTTTAATTTCCTGGATTTAAGCGGAGTTTTTTTTTTTTTTCTTGTGTAGAAACGGGGGTTAGTTGTGTTGAAGTGAATGGAGATTAATCTAATCCTTCTTTGATGGCTGTAAATATGTGTAGATTCTTTTTTTTCAAGTAATTTGGAGATTAAACTTTAGGAAATGGGGAAAACTAAAAGATATTTCCTTCTCCATTCATGTCTAGTAACATATTTTCCCGATCTTCTTAACTTCTCTCCATACAAAGACCCTTGACAGATTCCTATGGGATTAGAGAGAACGTGCCATATAAATTAACCCACCCAAAATAAATTCCTAATTAAAAACTACTATTAAAAAGCATTGTCCTCATCCCTCAATGGTTCCTTTTCCATGGCAGCAAAGTAATAAAAATCAGTTTGTTTGTCCAATGATAGTAATGGGGTCCGGTATATGCAGTGTTTACTGCATTGCCCTGCCTTCTTGCTCCTTCTTGCAATGTCCACCCCATGCATGTATCGGATCACATGAAATCACAGCAGCCTACATGGAAGCACGTAGAGGAGTAGAAGTCCATGGCGGCTGCTTCGATTTCATGTGATCAGATACATACGCGGGGTGGCCGTTCCAAATGTAACAGGACCACAGATGACATCACCCTGGTCACATGACATGCTGAGTAGAGGCATGGAACATGCGGAGGAGTAGATGGGAGGGGACGGCTGAGAAGGGACGCCCCCTCTGATGCCAGGGAATATAACAATAAGCTTGATTTATGTAAAAGAAGGGTGTCAGTTAGGTAATGGGGCTCTATGGGAACCTGTCACTATCTGTATTTTTTTTTTTAATGTGATGACAGGTTCCCTTTAAGTTTACTGTGCTGTGGCCTTATGACTGATATTTCCAGATTTCTTTGGTTTATTTTTGCCATTGACATTCTAGTTCTCTGTAGCCACGCCCTTTTTTATTTAAATCTCTGCACCTAAAGAAGAAATCACAATTGCTTTCCCTATTGTGTCTTGATATTCTTATCACCTTGTTATTCGTCTTATTTATAGCCTTGTTCTCCTCCTTGGCGCGGGTCACGTCTGTTTTCATTGTGCAGCTATTTTCCATTGCTTAGCAGGTGTCGCCCGCCCTGGGTAATTATAGGGTTTTATGATAGGAGCTGCAGATGTTTAATATTTGTTTGGCCTCCTCCATCCCCCCCCCCCCCCCCCCCCCCCCGGTGGGCGGCCGGTCCTGCCGGCTGACCTTGTGAGTCAGGTCAGTATAGGAGCTATGACAGATATGTTCTGTCCATCCAGTATCTATTACAGAAAGTGCTGCCACCTTTTAGGGTCGCTCTGTGTTAATATTTTCCATCTGATACTTTACACTTCTCCGGCGTCTTCCAACAAATGCTGCTTAATGTCCATACAAAGGTCGGAAACAAAACCTATGGAAGAAGAGATTATAGAGGGACAGTGAAGTTAGATCCATAAAAGTCATCTATGTGTTTTAAAGGGGACCTGTCCACTAAAAAAGAGGTTTAGGAGTGAATTCATTTAAACTAGTCAAGAGGGCAGTAACCTTTTTTTTTTTTTGTTTTGTTTTTGTTTTTTTGGCATGTGCCTCTGAGCCCATTGAGAAGAGGCGAGGGTGGGCATGTTGAGGATTGGACATGTTGAAATTCAGAGTGTGCAATCGCTTCTTAAAGTGAACCGACCACCACATATCTACCTATAAAGGTAGATCGGATGGTAGGTACAGCTAAATGACGTGAGGATTAGCCCTTTTAAGGGCTAATCCTCACGTCCCCACAATCTTTTGATAACTTTTATTTGGCTAATATGTAAATTTTCTAAAGCGGCTGCAGGGGTGTTGAGTAGCCTCGCCGTATAGCCTCTTTGTTCCTCCTACCATAAATCTTCGGTGTGCAGCTCCTCGTAGCTGCGCGCCCTTGTCTGAGAAACCTGCCATCTGCGCATGTGCAGTGGCTCCGGCTTTGGAGCAGGTTTCTCAGACAAGGGTGTGCAGCTATGAGGAGCTGTGCGTCGAAGATTTCTGGAAGGAGGAACAAAGAGGCTACTGGGGCGTGGAGTAGCCGTGCCGTGTAGCCTCAGCTCTGGCTACTCCACGCCCCAGTAGCCGCTTTAGAAAATGTACATATTAGCCAAATAAAAGTTATCAAAAGATTGTGGGGACGTGAGGATTAGCCCTTAAAAGGGCTATCCTCACGTCCTTTAGATGTACCTACCACCCAATCTACCTTTTATAGGTAGATATGTGGTGGTAGGTTCCCTTTAACTAACTTGTGCTGATTGAACAAGCAGGATACAAAGTAATAATGAGCTGGTTGGTGAAGATCTGACTGCTTGGAACCCAACAGATAAGATAATGGGACTCTCCAGCAGTTTGAAGAAGAGGGTGAGGAGCATGTGTCCGTCGCTCCATTCAATATGGGAAATCAGAAATCACTCCGATACCTCTAGTTCTCACGTAAGTGCTGTAGCTCACAATTTCCAACACTCCCATAGTACTAAATGGTTCAACCCATTAAGCAGGTGTCCACTGTATTATAGAGCACCTACCATTAACTGCCAGAATCGGGGTTGACACTAGATGATTGCGACTGCACCTAAACAGTGGAGACATATGGTGTCATCGGAAATGGGGGGTGGGCATCAATCGGTTGCTTCAAAAGGACAAAGCCTCTCCAAGGTTCCAATGGCTATCTTCAGTATTCACTATCACGGCTCTGTTATAGTAACATAACGAATACTAAAGTTTTGTCCTGAAAGGGTTAAGAATAGTGAGTTTATTTTTTCACCTATATATTATATCCGTGGCCTATATCTTTTACTGACGCTTAAGAAAACATAATTTTTCCACCCCCAACATAGAGCACCACTCACGTCCAATGACTTTGTTAGGTGTTGCAGTGTTCGAGAAAAGGGGACTGAGCTGCAATACCAGACACAGACAGCAGGTAACAGAGGGGCGCTGTTTCCGAAAAAGTTTTTTTTTATGGTTTCTTTCACCCCCCCCTAATTGTCTCTGGAGAGATGCGTCTTGTGTTTGTAATTAGTAGCAGCAGGACTGTGAAATATGTATTCCAGAATTGTAGTTTCTCCAAGTGTACTGGGACGTGTTCTCACACTGCTGTTCTCTTATTATCCTCGCAAATCACTGCCTGCCTGCTCCTTCCCCAATTTTGCAGTCGGTGGTGACCTTACTCCAGTCAGTGATTGGCTGCAGAGATGACACGCCCAGGAAGAAGGGGATCAGGGATCTGCGAGGTGAGGATCTTTTTATACAGGGAGGTGGGTGCTTTTGAGCAAGAGTCTTTAATAGACTGTTAAAGTACCTTGCAGCTAATAGAGTGACCCTTTAAGATGAGGTAAAGTTGACAAAATTTTATGCATGAATGCAAGGACCCGGTGATGGAAAATGCGTGCGATTGGCATGACCTGTTGACTTTCCAGCTCCTTGTCTCCACTTCTTTATCTCTCCGATGGTAGAAGATAATCATCTCAGATGGAAAATTTTTGATCAGTGGAAGAAGTTAGTCAGAAGAAATGACTTCCTGATGACTGAGATAAGGCGTCATGTGAGTGATCCAGCCCTGTCCGGGGTATGACGGGGCCATGTACAGGACACGTATCAAAAGTGACCATGATCATGGGGTCATTGGGAACCCACAAAGGAGAAGTGACCCAAGCTGGTGGTGAATCTTCATATGGTGAAATAAGTCGTGTTTTCTCTGATGATCCATCGGCTCTTTGTTCTTGGTTTCTTTCCAGCTGTCATATATGATATTGTAAGGAAGGAAACTTTTGAAAAAATTCCTTGGAGTTCATTCCAGTTTTATGAGGAATTATGAGAACATTATCCTCGGATATATTTTGGGTAGACCTTTAGCACAACTATATGAATGCCAAACTAGGCCGGTGGTATCATGCCCACCATTAATGGAGTTGTGAGGGTTATCTGCTATTCTGTTGATGGGACAAAATAACTGGATCCATGGGGTTGATACTGCAGGGATCCTCCCCGATCACTAGAATGGGGATCCCGTTCTCACTAATTGATGGAGCTACAGGTTAAGAATTTCACCCTGACGCTCTATTCAATGCTATGGGAGTGTCGAAATTGCTCAACTAGTACAGTGCCATAAGTAGTATAGAGGCTGTGCACGGTATTGCAGCACAACCTTTTTTGCTCATATGCGACTGAGCTCCAACAAGGGCACATGAACCAATGGATGTGAAAGAGGAGGGGCATTCACTGGGGGACCTGGGTTTATGTCCCAGGGTCAACATCTGCAATGAGTTTGTATGTTCTCTCCTTGTTTTTCATGGGTTTCCTCTGGGTCCTCCAGTTTCCTCCCACAATCCAAAACATACTGGTAGGTTAATTCGATCGGGACCAATTTTGGCAAGTTCTGTGAAGCGCTGCGTAATCTGTGTACGCTATATAAATAATGGAATTATTAATAATTAATATTGTTATAGGACTGGAAATTGATCGTGCCCACCCACTTGATGGTGACACGCCTAAAAAACTGAAGCTCCAAAGTGAGCAGTGGGTGAGAGTGAGACCGATGTCCCCGAGCGTGGGATCAATAGTGCATTGACTTATGGTCAGCCATAATTTGAAGAAATGGTGGAGAAGTTGCCTGAAGAAATATCAACGTCTGAACCGAGAGTGCGCGTCAATGATGAAGTGGAAAGGAATAGCTTTTGGTGATTGTGGATTTTGAGAACATGTTCCCTTTTAGCAGCCTGGAAGACTTTGCTATCTGAAGAGATTGAGAAGATAATGGGAGGGAGGGTTGGGGTCCTCTAAGGAGCTCCTTGGCTGCCAGCTGTGTGTAAACAAGCTCTTTGTTGCTGGGCATAGCCAGCGCCAGGGAACAGCTGATGATAGCGGCTTGGCATGCGTTCCAGACGACTGACAGCTCCGCAGATACATATCCCATGACATACACAATCTGCTTTCCATAAAGAAGCAATGTAAGGGCTCAGTGATCCTGACAAGAACATAGATTGCTTCAAATTAGAGAAATTGCTTTTTTTATACAAATTATTAAGTTGTTGGGTGAAGCCTTTGGCAAGTGACGAGAGGAAAACGATCATCTGTGATACATGGGATAAGGTCAGACGCTGGTAATGGATAGAGAGGCGTAATACCCTAAAATAAAACTTGGCTGATCAGTAAAGTTGACCAATTACTTTTTGGAGACTGGCGCCACCTTAGCCCATTGTCAGTGTCTGGTATTGTAGGTTTGCCTCATTCACTTGTAATGGCAGTAACAGATATTGCCCATGGGCTAAGGTGGCGCTATTTCTAGTTTGATATGGATACGATATGGTGGTCTTGTGGGTTGTTCCCAATATGAAGTGGTTGGTGCCGGTGAACAATCAACATGGACATCCAATGTGTAGGGACAATAGCACAAATGTCTAAAAGAAAGTTCCTACTTCTTAACTTGAGGTAAAATTTGACAGCTTCCATATACAGCGCATTACTTATATACAGTATACAACAGGACCATTGGCTAAGGTTCGAGCCAATCATCCTTTGTCACTGGGCAGTATATAAAGATCATCCCCGGTGACAGGGACTCATAGGTCAGCTTCCTGACCCAATCATCAGCTGTCACTAAACTGGGGACAACTTGTACCTGACAGAAAAGAGCGGGAAAAAAACAGGTCAAAAGTTCATGTTAACCTTCATGAAGGGATCAGCATAGGTATAATAATATCAGGATCCTTACAGAACATCATGGTCATGTAGCCATCTACTCCAGACTCCATCTAGCAATGACAGGGCCTACATGGGCGTCACAACTGGACCATGAAAGGAGACGCCTGATGTGATGAATTGCCTTTGGTACGGGTGCTTATACTGGCACCAGCCTTGGCTCAGAGTCATCCCTCAGTGAATGTCTACCCTGGCATCATACCCATCCTACAGATATTCAGTGGCAGGGGCAGTAAGGGAACAATAGAGCGTCTGTGCATCTGCCACATGCTCCAAAGGGAAATCTCGAAAAAGAACAATGTGCTTCTTATTCCATAATTACAGCCCAAGTTTACAGAAGCAGAACTTTTGGGTCATAAATAGTCTTCATGGAGATCAAACGTGACAGGAATGCAACCTACAGTTCTGCCTGTCCCCGTTTGACTCAATGGGAGCAGTATAATTGTCCTGAGCCATCGACTTCATGTGGCTTCTCAATGGAGCAATTATCTTCAAAGAAGCCAATGATTACTTCTGCCACATGAATGGATGGAGTCCTGAACAGCACGTACCGGAAACATCTGAAACGTTACCTTTTGGATGTGCCTCCAATTATTCCCCACGTCATGTGTTCTGCATGTGTCTAGGTGTTACTCGTCGCCATTTTGAGAGTGAATCAATGGTCAAATACTAGAAATATAGACCTTGGCCACGTTCAAAAAGCCTACATCCTTCTTTATCATTTTAGTTCTAAGGGGATTTCTTTGCTTTAAGCTTTTATTGAACTTTTTTCAAACTTTTTTTTATACTGACAAGCAGCCAACATAGATTTGGATACACCACAGACCCGGAGACCTTTGTACACAAGCTGCCATTACAACACATACATTTTGGGAACTACTATATTTTTAAGACTAAAATACACAACCCAGATTTAGTTGTCCAAAAAGAGAGGAAAAATTAATTTGACACCAATTAAAAATTCTCTCCGGTGGCTCTGCTACATCCATTCACTCAAACACAGGTGCATCACGCAGGTCAGCTACATACATTCACTCACATGAAGACAGCTATAGCCATTCACTCATGGACTGGTCTTCTTCATACCCAGTCCCAGTTTCTATGGCCTCAGCCCCTGGCAACATGATTGGGTTTAAGGACCTTCCAGTGATGCAGGAAGCATGTGACCAATCAAATGCTTCTAACATCACTCTTGGTCCTGCAGTATTATTCATGTCTGGACAGCAGGGGGAGCAGTGCAGAGGTTCTGCTCTCTCGGAGATCAGATGAAGAGCTTTGTCAGCGCATCGCCCGATCTCCAGGGCAGCAGTCAGGGGATCTTCGGACTGTGCTGCATTCTCCGGACTTTTGGGTTCCTAAAAAGTGCGTCTAATAATCCGAAAAGCATGGTATATATTATAAACTGTGTTCTGCCTGAACTATCCCGGCATTCATCCACAAGCTATCATCCAATTACGCCATAGACCTTTCCTATACTTTTATATCTAGATCGATCACATGACGGGGTCGTTCGCTGTTGACCTTACAAGGCAAATACAAACTATTGTTGAGTTATGGAAACATTAAAAAAAAAAAAGTGCAACAGAAAACTGGAACCGGTTGTGCTTGTTTGTAAAGATTAGCCGTGTATGGGTTGGCTGCGGCGGAGCTGCGTGATTCATTTATAATCCGTCTCCTAATCATCATCATAAAGTAACATGCTGCAATTTACTAGAAGTCATTAAACAGATTATCCGGAAGAATGTTCCATCACATAATCGGTGTGTAGAATGGTTCCCACGTGTCTGGACCCTGCAAATGATGCAGCCTCCTACATGCTTGTTCGTTTTTGTATAATCTCTCCAAAAACATATTTTTCACCATAGGGGGCAGTATTTCTGATGTACATATGAATATGTTATGCCACGTGCAATGTGAGCCTGGTGAAGGTCAAGAAATGGCATCAGTCTCCCTAACGTTTGAAGTAAGTGGGTTACTCTAAGTGGGGGACATTGTTTAAAATCTGTGCTTCGGGATAAGGTAGGATAGGAGGGAAATTTGGGTCATATTGTGACATTAAAAGTGAGCTACACTTTAAAACAGTCTTGTACGTGAGGAGTGACCATGTTCAATATGTGACTTTTTCTAGCAGCTTTTCTCCGAGCAGCTTCTGTCTGTGCTGGTTTGTGGCGACTTAGCTGCTGTGACTCACTGCAACCCCCTCCCCTCCATAGAATTCTATTTCATTTGATATCTAAGTAAACATTTCCCTCTGGACACATGAGGAGTAACCTTAATTACCAAATACTATAATTGCTTGGGATGCCATTTCTTATGTCATAAATATTTCTTGAAAATCCCTTGAAATGATGAGGTTCTGGCTGCCTTCAGGTACCACCAGATGGAGCTCTAGAGCTTACTGGATACTGTTTATACATTGAACTCTATGGTAAAACTGTATGCAATGAAATGCTGAGCTCCCCCTAGTGATGGCAGATAAAAACACAAATTTTATCATTTTAACAATATACATTTTTTTTTCAGGAAACTTCCTAGATTAGTATTTACTTGGGTCATATTAAATATGTTGCTGGTTTTGTTTGTGAAAGGTTCTGTTTTCAATTTTCAAAATTCTTAAATGAGAGATTTTACGCACAATTTCTCCATGTTAATGGCTGTTTTGGACAGCAGTGATTATTTTTTCCATAGTAACTATAAAATATGTATATGGATATAGTGCAGCTCGCCAGATTTCCAGTATGTAACTTATAGCTGTGGGGAATGCGCCCCCATGATATCATCCCCCCCCCCCCCCCTTCCCCAAAAAAAAAAAAACATGTGTCTTTTATTAGCCTGGGGTGATATTCACAGATTTATGTGGACTTTAATAGATCCAAGGAAATTGTTGACTTTTTATTTGGTGGGTTTGGAGAAATGGATGATTCCTCTGCAGATATTTTCCCATGAGGCCTCTGAAATAAGAAATAGAAAAGCAGCTCTTAAGTTTCCAAGTGTTGTTGCAGTGAATGTTAAGGAGTTTGTTGTTTTCCCATCGCATAAGATTCGGTAAGGCTGGAAAATTCTAAAAACATCATGAAATGGATCATTGTGTAAACACTGCGCCACAGTTGTCCCCGGGTAAGATGTGACAGTAAGTGTTCAGTTTACCAACAGTGACCCCGCAGGAGAAATTAAGTATTACATAATGCACAGTTTTGGGTTCAAGTTTGACCACCTTCAGGGAAGTTAGTTTTTTATGGGCTTTCTATGAGTGCTCCAACTGTACCGAACACTCCTAATACAATCTGATAGGTTAGGTTGTAAGCTCTCAGGGGGAAACTTAATGCAAAAAATGGGTAGTCTGTTTATGCAGAACAGGACTCTCCTCCAGTGCAAACGAAGGTTATCTATATAACCGCTCTGGAAGAGAGAACCCCTCTATTAAATGGATTGGTCCAAGTTGGAAATACTCAGCAGTCTAGAGGATCAAATGCGGATTGGTGGGGTCCAACTACTGGGACCTCCTGTGATCATTATTGGAGGTTCCACCCCTTCCCAATGAGTTTTGTGTGTCTAAGGATTTTAACTTTTGCCGCCCCGTTTTTCTTTGGGAAGGTAAGTCAACACCTAAGATGTCCAATGAGCAGCAAACTTTTAACTCACTCACCTTAGACGAGAAGTCACAAGGAGAAGTCCTCATGTAGGCCCGGATTAGCTCTTGAATTTGTCATGTGTACAGACTTTTAGGACTTGATTCCCATCACAAAACTAGAGATTATGTCAACTGTGACTCCTTCACTTATATAAGTGGAGAACCATTGCAACAAATTCTAGAACCATTCAGAATGAAACTCCATTCCGTTACATTACTGAGGGAGTTTCATGTCAACTCGGCCATATTTGTTGACAGCCAAAGCCTTGGTTCACGAGCATTGTGTAGAGGGTGCTCTCCATGGATGGTCAGGAGTTATGGAAATTTCCAAGTAACTTTCCATAACTTCTTATTATTGGAGAGTGAAGATGCTATGAACTATGTTCTCATGATGATCGTGGGTCCCTGGGGCCTACAGATCAGTCTTCTATGACCTTTAAACATTTATAACACTGTTTAGTTGGAAAACCTCTCTAATCCTTGCTCTGCGGTGTCCGCTCCATCAGCATCTTTGAGTTAGTTTCCTTCAAAAGGTCAAAGACCTCATTTTCTCCAAGTAAATTGGCCTCGATGTTTTCCTAAGGTAGGAAAATTCCAAATATTCCACACCTCCGATGGTAAATGGTAGAGGAAATATTACATATACTTGTGAGGGCCTTTAAAAGTTTATAACGCAATGTAATGTTATAATCATTGTAATGGTGGTTGACCTGTGGTGGCTCTTTGGCCCCTCTATAGTTGTCTATAACCTGGAAAACCCACACATGTGATCGTGTGTGTATCATGGAAGCCAGATGACTATCCTGATAGATGGCTATCCTCTCTCTGCGTGACTATATTATATAACTAGAGCGAGAGGTCAACCAAAGTCACCAAGACGGGGAAGTGGAAGGGGCAGGTAGAAGGCAACATTGGACTGGTAGGGCGCCATCTACTACAGGTATGGAACCAAAGGAAGGAAAACATGGTCCGCCTGGTTAATATTTTCTAAAGTTGGTCGGTTAAAGGTGATGTGTTTAGATCCCTTTAAGGGCATAAGTGCCCTTGATCTCACTTCGGTCATAGACAACAAATGGGCAGCATATACACCAACAAACCACCGGCTCTAATCATTTTGGCTGGAACTAACCTGCATGACTGAAATAAAACTGGATTTAATTGGCCGTTACGCCGTTGTGTAATTGTCAGTTCATAGAAGTTTCATGCCTGGAAGGAAAACCGGTGTTTGCTTTTACTGTATGTGATCACTAAGGAAACAGAACCTACACATCTAAAACCCACAATTATCCTATTCTACGGGGAGGGACCTGCCATTAGAAGCCTAATAATCTGCTTCCTTCCAGTGATCGTCGCGTCTTTTTCTAGATATCTTCTTGAAATTTCCAGTTGTCTCATCAGAGTTTTATTGATATTTGTTGAACAAAGGGATAAAAGGGTCTTATAACACGTGATATATGGGACTACAATGATGCGGAGGGGTGTTGAGCTATCAAAGGGGTTGTGCCAACAAAGACACTTATTCCTATCACAGGAGACCTGCCTCTCCTTTACCTTCTCTGGAGCTACCGGGGCAGTAAAATCTTGTGCAGCTTCATACAAGAGAACAGAGCAATGGTAGAGCCTCTGCACCTGCACGGCATTCACAGGGAGGACTAGGGGCTTTCTTCTCCTAATTAATGGGGTTCCAGTGGGTTCCTTATTGGAATTGCTGGGTGTCTAATACATGGGAGTTTTGCTGGATGCCTAGTTGATTGGGGGAGGGGGGATTATCGCTGGGTGCCTAGATGATGGCAGTTTTGCTGGATGCCTAGTTGATTGCTGGGGTTATTTGCTAGGTGCCTAGTCAATGGGGAAGGTATCGCTGGGGGCCTAGTTGATTGGGGGTATCACTCAGTGTCTAGTCTATGGCGGTTTCACTGAGTGCCTAGTCGATAGGGGGTGTTTTTCTGAGTCCGTACCCAATGGGGGGGGGGGTTTGCTGGTTGATAAAATCTTGTGCAGCTTCATACAAGAGAATAGAGCAATGGTAGAGCCTGTGCCTCACTTCATTCCCAGAGATGGGTCAGGGACTTTAGGACTCCCCTCTTCTCCTAATTGCTGGGGGTTCCTAACTGCAATTGCTGGGTGCCTAACTCATGGTTTTCGCTGGATGCCTAGTCGATGGGGAAGGGGGTTGTCGCTGGGTGCCTACTTGATAAGGGGGGTATCGCTGGCTGCCTAGTCGATTGCTGAGGGGTTGCTAGCTGCCTAGTCGATTGTGGGTGGGGGGATCATTGGGTTCTTATTTGCTTGGAGAGGTATCACTCGGTGCCTTGTCAATGGTAGATCACTGGGTGCCAAGTTGATTAGGGGGCTATTGCTGGGTGCCTAGAGCATATGGGATCCTTGTGAACTTAAATACCCGCTGGGGCTAACAAACCCAAAACAAGACTGTATGTGTAGGAATGTTACATGTATCTATTCTGTATATACTGTATACACAGGCCGTGTAAAAATGTCACTAAGCTGCCCAAACTAGCCCCAACATCACCTACATATCTCATCACCCTGGACGCCCAATCACTACAAAGCCTTAGCTGTACTAACGTGAGAATCGTGCATGAAGGACAATTCCCCAAAGAATATTGTCTATTGTTTACTATCGAGAAGTAAGACAGGGCAGCAGGGAATGGAGTGTATTTGGGTCGGCACAGCCTTGGTTATGTATATATGTCATCTATCAGTCTGCATTGGAAATGAGAAGGGATTTGCCGCTTTATTCCCGGTGACACGTCTGTGAGCTGCGCGGCATCTGCTCTATATCCATAGCTGCTCTTCTGTATCATCTGCCGGAGTGTGAATGACAATAACGCGCCCGGCGTCGTCTCCCCGTGAGACCTGACCTCACTCTGAGGTTTGGATACGCAGGTAATTAGCGGGTGTGTCACTTTTTCCATGCAGGTGGAACCATAAATATGGAAGATGTGTAGATACATCTCATCCAGACTCACCATTCACCTCTGAGAAATTGCAGTCATTTCAAAAATTTTCCAACAATAAACCTCAGTGATGGAAAAAGTTTCCTTCACATGATACCAAAGGAACAAAAACTGATGGCAACCAATGAGTGATTTGCTTTAAAGGGCCGGTACACCTAAAATCTGCAGTGAGCACAGATAACCATCAACTGTATGTCTCTCCAGTGTAGTATGTACCATTGTGAGGTTTATAGGATCATACACACATAATATGTTCTGTATAACCTTTTCATCTGCAGTTACATCCTGTATTATACTCCAGAGCTGCACTCACTATTCTGCTGCTGGTGCAGTCACTGTGTACATACATGACATTACTTATCCTGTACTGATCCTGAGTTACATCCTGTATTATACCCCAGAGCTGCACTCACTATTCTGCTGCTGGTGCAGTCACTGTGTACATACATGACATTACTTATCCTGTACTGATCCTGAGTTACATCCTGTATTATACTCCAGAGCTGCACTCACTATTCTGCTGCTGGTGCATTCACTGTGTACATACATGACATTACTTATCCTGTACTGATCCTGAGTTACATCCTGTATTATACACCAGAGCTGCACTCACTATTCTGCTGGTGGTGCAGTCACTGTGTACATACATGACAATACTTATCCTGTACTGATCCTGAGTTACATTCTGTATTATACCCCGGAGCTGCACTCACTATTCTGCTGCTGGTGCAGTCACTGTGTACATACATGACATTACTTATCCTGTACTGATCCTGGGTTACATCCTGTATTATACCCCAGAGCTGCACTCACTATTCTGCTGCTAGTGCAGTCACTGTGTACATACATGACATTACTTATCCTGTACTGATCCTGGGTTACATCCTGTATTATACTCCAGAGCTGCACTCACTATTCTGCTGCTGGTGCAGTCACTGTGTACATACATGACATTACTTATCCTGTACTGATCCTGGGTTACATCCTGTATTATACTCCAGAGCTGCACTCACTATTCTGCTGCTGGTGCAGTCACTGTGTACATACATGACATTACTTATCCTGTACTGATCCTGAGTTACATCCCAGCAGAAATAGTGAGTTGCAGCTCTGGACGTATAATACGGATGTAACTAGGATCAGTACAGGATAAGTAATGTGTATGTCCCCCCCAAGTTGCACGCGCGATGGGAGTGACGGGTATAGTGTAACGTCATTACGGAATATTCAGTAACAGGTACCAGCAGAATAGTGAGGCCAGCTTGGGAGTAAATAACAGGTGTACTCAGGATCAGTACAGGATAAGTAATGTCATGTATGTACACAGTGACTGCAACAGCAGCAGAATAATAACATCTCTGCTTTTGTTTTCAGTTTATTAAACTTTTTGTATTTTTTGCTGTTTTACTCTCTGGCAGCAGAACAACGCACTGGATTTATTAACGTTGTTTAAATTAAGTTGCAACCTTGGGATGTTGTTCAGAATGTTGCGACCTACGAGCGGTTCATAACATGTGGATTAAGGAGGAATATACTCATTAGGGAGAGTGAGAAGCGCTACTGGAATTTGAATTGCAGAAAAATTACCAACCTCGACGTGCCGGGCTGTGCCATTCTTCATAACACCCTGAGATGCAGAGTCCTGTTACCGATCCTCCTCACATGGCCACTGGGTATTTATATGTGAAAAATGGGGATCCCTTGTTGTTGAATCTTAATTTTTTACAGCTTTTTTCAGAAACAGTGCCACCATTATTCAAGGGTTGTGTATGGTACTGGCAGCTTATCTGCATTCACTTCAGTATATTTAATAGATCTACCTCACAATCCTCCGATAAACCAGGGACATTACTCATAGATCCAGACACTGGGACTGTGTATCTTATATGTTACCATGCCTCCTTTTTTTAAAAAAGGCTCTGGGGGGCTTACCAGAGTGCCTCAGTGCTGGATGACTTTTACAGTGGCACTGAGCACCTCCTCTACTTCTATGTCAGGTTATAGCAGGGCAGAGGGAGGGGGAAGTGTGAGGGAGAAGGGGCGACAGGGCAACACATGTGAAACAGCCTGTGAATCTGCAGTACAGAGGGGCTCTGGTTACTCCCCATAGGGCTTGCAGAATCATTCTTAGCAATTCATAATGTTACAAGTGTTGAATGGTGAAGAAGGGGGCATGGATAAGAACATAAGAAGATACCACAGTCCCGGTGCCTGGACTGGAGTTTCTAATCCTGATGGACTTTTGATACGATCAGATTTCGGCATAGACTCGCCAGTAGCAGGAAACCCAGAGATGGACTGTTCACGGCCGGATTTTTAAAGGAGACTACATGGGGCTCGAGCACGGGGCCCCCACCATACTTTCACTTTTTAGGGGCCCTCACCATTTTCCGGACAGTCACGTCAGCATCTCAGCTGAGTCTTCTGTGCTGTGTGGCAATGCGCAAGGGCCCCCGTGGCCACCCGCAACACAGACATATGGGTACTAGGAGACAGCTGTGTGGAGACCAGCTGCCTTCGCTGGGGAGATAGCGCGGATTCGCCTTTTTCTACCAGGGGACTGGCGCGCTAACTCCTAAGTTAAGGGGGCTGGTGGCTGTATACTCAGGGGAGGCTGCAGGCTATATACTACAGGGTGCTGGCACAGGTATATATACACAGGGGGCTGGCAGACTAGTATACCTTCCAAACACATGTGGTGGAAGGGCCCCCACCAGTTTTGCGCTCCAGGGGCCCCCATCCACCTTAATCCGGCTCTGGGAAGAGTGTAGTCAATTTGTCCTAGACAACCGCTTTAAGCTATGGATATTTGTGAGATTAGTTAGAGGCTTATTATAATTTAAAGGGCACCGTCATCAGCAATTGGGCTTATAAACCTAGCAGTATGAATTGTCGACGTGGGTAACACCTTTCAGTTTGGTCGCTACATAGTAGCGCAGGGGTGGCCTTAATCCGAAAATCAGCATTTGACTGAGAGTGAAATTGGGTTGGTATAAAGTCAAGAGTGTGGAAGTGACCATGAAGTCAGGAGGTGGAGCTCTGAGCTTCTCCTCTTGTGGATTGACAGCAATGTATCGGACTCAGAGAGGTTAGTGATGTCAAGGAATGCTGGACCATCCGTTCAATGAAGAAACTCTGGGACGAGAGGAGAGCTGACGTTCAGTGGTAAATCTCCACCTCCTTACTTTATACAACCAATGTACATCTCCTCAAAGTTGAGTTTTCTGATGATGATGTCACCAACACCGGACCAGAATGAAAAAACAGATCATGGAAGGTTTTCATCCGCTGCTTCACACATATGATAGTGGTAATTAGGTCTATTCTCTGCTGCAGTTCCCTTATTTAAGGTGGATCTCCCCCATAATGCATCCTGTACGTTGAAAGGATAATCATATTGATGAGTTATCATCAAAAATAGATAAGGTTTGAACACTCGGGGCCCCTACATATCTCTAATGTGGGGGCCGCCCACTTTATCGATAGCAACAATTATCCTATAGTAGATTCTCATGTTACTAATTGGAAAACTAGATAAGAGTTCCAGTGTGAAGTTTCCCTTTAATCTATTGATAACGCAGAATTGTATAATCATACAAGTGCAGAGCTTGGTATGAGGAGATACAATTGCATATGATACATTGTTCATCAGGGTGTTGTTATGGCCTCCTTTTATCAAGCCCCTTATTATGTGCGAGGGTCGGGAATGAAGGATCGCTGGTCTACGCCAATCAGTATCACATGATAGAGATTATTTCGGTTTTTCACTGGATGGCGGCTCCCCAGCGTGTACTGGGATCCTCCTCATATTCTCCCACTCACTCACCTCCGCTGAGTTGATAATTAAGCGTGATTATGAAAAGGCCGGTCAACATAAAACCCCATTAGGAAGCCTGTACAGATCACACTCAATCATCATGACGCATGCCGAGAACGCGTTTATGAATTTTGCCGCTATTAGTCTCCTGCCTTGATCAAAACGAACGTATTGTGATCATTGATGGCGAAATACCTGGGAGCGGCTCCAGAAGACTGGACCCCGTATCAACCAAGGATATGTGCACAGTCCGTGCTACCGGATAATGTCATCACAATAATTTCGTTAAGGGGGATGTTCTACTTCAAAATGCTTTTAGTACCCGCGACAAATACGATCCATTTACTAGATAGTGCAGGAGCAAATTGTGAATGAAGTCTGGAGACCCATTCCGCGTGCTCACTTGACCAGCCCATTTGATTCATTATGCAACTGGCTTATCTGTCCTGTGGGGCACATACTAGGAGAGGAGATTGAAGTACTTTCAATTTTTTCTCATTTGGGTAGTTCAAATGCGGTGGGAAGGTGGTAACATATATCAGCTGTTATAACCTAAAGGGGAACCGTCCCGCTTGGTTTTACCCCACTAGGACGACAGCCCCTCAGTCTTGTCTAGAATTCCCTGCTTTTGAATGTGGAACATAGGACCAAGCACCTTAATCTTCCAAAGATAGCGCAAAATATGACCTCCTCTACCCATATTTACACTGAGATGTATCTAAAACACTCTGAGTTTTTCAGAGCTAGTCTTGTCACTTCAGGCAGACTCTGCCTTTGGGCTAATAGCCCTTGACCAGGCTTTTTTGTGTGGGGTTATGTAAAGGGACATACTACCCACCAGATAAAACGGATTGTAAACCAAGCCACTGAATACTGGTTGTGCCCACCTATGGGCAGATTCACTCTCTTTAAGCTTCAGTATTGCCCGTTGTGGTTAAGAAACAAAGGCTTCTGTAAAAATTTATGACAAATGAAATCTGGGAGATCCATGCTTCATTAACACTTACGCGCAGTCTGAGCCCTCGGACTGATTTCTATTAACGCGAAAAGTTTTTTTTTGTTTTAAACCACGGCCATACAAAGAAGCATAAAAGAGGCAGAGCCGAAAGGGTAAGGCGCACACACCAGATGCTCAGTGTGCTTGGTTTACAACATTCATCCTGGTGGTAGGTGCCTGTAAAGACAAAGAGTCTCATCTGTTGAGTGTGTCAACTGCCACTGGGTTCTGATTTTGCTTAACAACCACACAGCCCTTCGAAAGTATTTACTGTTTTTTACTGCGGGATCAAAAAAGGCTTCGTTTTATTATTTAACCACTTCTGACAATTTGTTACCTTATTATCTATAGGAACTGAAGGATGTCCTGAGCATGATGACAGAGTTCCTTTAAGTTTTTACAAGTGATTGCGGGCTGCGACCTTGATGCATGACGAAAACAGACGGTGCTGGGGGGACATTACTTATCCTGTACTGATCCTGAGTTACATCCTGTATTATACCCCAGAGCTGCACTCACTATTCTGCTGCTGGTGCAGTCACTGTGTACATACATGACATTACTTATCCTGTACTGATCCTGAGTTACATCCTGTATTATACTCCAGAGCTGCACTCACTATTCCGCTGGTGGAGTCACTGTGTACATACATGACATTACTTATCCTGTAGAGATAAGCTGTGACATCATCTATTGTCAGTAGTGATGTAATGATTGGTCAGTGTTATCTATATAGAGGTCATTGTAAAGAAGGGGGAGGAGATAAGCTGTGACATAATCAAAAATCTAGGTTGAAGCACAGATTCATCCCCTTTTTCCATATTTTCTCACGACTCGATGGGGACATACTTAGGTGTAATCTTTGTTGATAGATAGAACGCAGCTTTTATTTATGAGTTGGGTTACGTATGAGAACACTTGCTTAGTAGAGGGACCTTTCAGGTGCTTGTGCTGTAACAAACCCTTTTATATTTATATTTTAGATCTCACATCGAGGAGAAAAAACACACAAGCGGCTCCAGTCATCGCCGGCAGTCGACTCTGTTTTGAAAAGAACGTCCAAAGCCGAATGTTGCGCGGTGGAAACATACCAAAAAGTGCAGAGGGATTACAAAAGACACCTGATAATTAACTCCAAATCAAAACAACATCTGGTTAACTGCTTCCTGATCCTCATATAATGCTCCGCTTACATATGCTGGAATATTTTGGCACGCACACTCCAAATCTCTGGCAAATAAGAGATAAAATGCACACAATTTACAACAGATTTTCCTTTCCTTCGCTCTTAAAAAAATTGAGATCTGTAGATTTTTGGCTCAATTTTTGCCGACCTATTAAATAATTAGCGGTTTTATTTACATTTCCAATAATAAAAACATTAAACGTTTTATTTTCTTTTTTTAATGGACAGAGTTATACAAATATTTTTTCTTTAGTTTTATATGGTTTGTATATTTTAACCCTATAAGGACCAGGCCATTTTCGGTTCTTTTGCTTTTCCATTTTAAACACCCCCACTTTTTGATTTTCCCGTGTAAAGAGCTGTATGAGGGCCTTCTTTCTGCGTAATGAATAATAACTTCTTAGTGTCAGTATTATATATACCATGTCATGTACTGGGAATCAGGGAAAAAATTCCTGCTGTTTTTAAATTGATGAAAAAAACACATTGATTTTTCCTTTAATTCTTTTAATTCCTTTAGTCATTTATATCCCTTTCATTAGGTTTTAATAGACATTAAAAAAAATCAGAACCTTTCGCACAAATTTTCTTTTGCTGTGTCGTCCAATTCTTACACTAATACAGTATACACTATACTGTAAGTGACTGTTGTATTTTTAGGGGCGCAGTGTGGAGATGCTGCACGGAACTGAAGACATCTTCTGGTAAATTCAACAGTGATTGTTATAGTTCTATTCCTGATGGAGAAGGATCCTGTAAGGTACTAGATACCAATAATGTCTGACTACTAGTGTGTGAGACGGTGTCAGCGACAGTGCTTCGTGAGGATTTTGTTAATAACTAATCAGGTTTTAGATTTTCTTTAAAGTGGTGTATGTAAATTCAGTGGGCTGGATACAGGAGGAGAATAAAGCTAGTATTTTTCCTTTTTCTTATTTTTGTGGCTGGGGGGGGTTGGCTGTGCCCTCTCCATACAAGGTAGGTGTTTGCTACATATTGCAGCAAACACCCACAGACAAGGGTGGGCACCACCATATTGGTTTAGATCTCTATATTGGCATAGATCCTCATCGGGGATCAGCGTTCTGTTACCATGACAGCCTCGGGTAATGGAGGTTGTCTTGTTTTAACTAGTGACATGATGTGGAAAATTCCCCATATACTTCCATACTGTACTATGGTAGTGTATGGTAGGATCAATCAGACAAGCTAGGGTTAGACCACCCTTAGGGGTCTGAAAAATAGTAAAAAAGAGAATAATAATAAAAAAGCTAAGGCTACACTACGCCCCTGTAATCTCTGAAATTTTACCTCCATCCATGGCCTCGCAGCATTTTTTTGCCATTATTCAGACGCAGTAACTCGGCTCGTTGCTGAAAAGTCCAAGAAGTTACTGCCCATGTGGGCACAAGCTAAATAGCTGAAGAGTGCTGCGGGGCCACACACTGAGGCAATTCTGTAGAGGCTACAGGGGCGTGGTGTAGCCTCTGTCCCCGATGCTGTTATGGACTACTCCACACCCGGTAGCCTCAGAGGTTCCTGAACATAAACGACACATAAAGTTTTTAGTTAGTTATGGTTAAATGTTTAGATAAAGGCAGTGTCAGGACCATCAAAGCCGCCACTAGGAAGTTTGGGGCCCCTAACTTGCAAATTTTGTGGGCCCTCCCACAAAATGATTATCCGGTCCTATGTGCACAGTAAGTTACTGCACCTGAGAAGGGAGGAGGGTTTCTGTGACTTGGGGCCCCTTCTCCACCTTGGGCCCCCCTGAACACAGTCCCACTAAACCCCCCCTGATGGCAGCCCTGGAGATCAGTAGACAGAAAGATATCTACCACAGGATGATGATAGGTTTTCTGTAAAGGACATCGATCACCAGATCAAGGATTGTAAACCAAACATACAGACATACTGGTGTGCACCCCCTCTGGCAGGATCTGCTCTTCTTTTAGCTACGTATGTCCTTGTTTTTAAGAAAAAAAAAAGGCTTTTAAAATTATGCAAATGAACCATAGGAGTTAATGGAGCCTGGAGCCCCTCAGGCTCATTTGCATAATTTTAAAAGCCCTTTTTTTTCTCAAAAACAAGGGCAAAAGAAGCTAAAGGAAGAGTATATCCTGCCAGAGGGGGCGCACACCAGTATGTCTGTATGCTGGGTTTACAATCCTTGATCCAGTGTTCGATGCCCTTTAAGGTTTTTTATTTTGGATCCATAGAGATTTTTTCCTTTCTTCGTGAACCTGCGTGTCATGAGACGACACTGCTGCAGCCAGCTCCGCGCGTAGAGAGCCTAGAACTGTGGGACATGTTTCCTGCATGAATAACTTCCTAACAATCTGCTGAAGGAGTCATTTTGTATCAGGCTGAAACCCCAAACCAAAATCATTTTAATTTGCCAAGCACCTGTGAGAGAATGCAGCTGCGCGGCCCTGAGAAAACAATGAGGACTGTGACAGTCCATTAATATAACGCAGCAGCTAGATTTGTTTGGGGAAGTCATTGATATAAAATTACACCAGAGAGCACAGTGGCCTTCCTGCAGCCTGTTAGGACGAGGCTCAACGTCACCGCAATCTAAGGATTATCTATAGCGGGGACAGAAATCTACTGCACGTTCTCATGGAATCTCACTGCCGTTTACCCTTTAGCTGCCAGAATTTCTTGCCAATGATTGCGTCACGGGCAAAGAATCTTATAGACACAAATCCCATGAAGAACACGGACACACAGGACGGGAGAAGGTGGAATATTTGCAACACCAGAGATGTCACAGGAGGTAACCAGAATTACGTCAGACAGGTGACCAGATTATATAGAAATCCAACTTTTAGGCTACATTCACACTGCCGCATGGGGGACGTATATATACGGCTGACATATACACGGCCAATATACGTCCCCATAGACGTCAATGGGTGCACGGCAATGGGCACACGTGCGGCACCGTACCGCTCTGTACCCTGTGAAAAGATAGGACATGTCCTATCTTTTTACGGCATACGGCACCGTGCGCCATATATCCCTATGGAGAGGGGGGAGAGGGTGAGCAGCGCTCTCCCCCTCCTCCTCTCAGCGTACTGCTGCCGCGTGCCCGCCGTGCTACGGCATGGCGGGCAATGGCAGTGTGAATATAGCCTTAGTTTGTATAAACCCTATTTCATTTTCTTCTCCGTAAAGCCCGAGCCACCAAGACGACTTCTGTAAAATTTGCAAATAAATTCTCTCATTTCTAAATTTATTCAAAGCAAATAAATTGAAAAACTAGAAAAGAAACATTTAGGAACGATCCAGAAATATCCAAGAAAAATAGGTCACATGACTTTTCTGCCACCTCTCAATGTTAGTAAACATCAATGAGCCCTCAAAGGATTTTTGTTGGAGTTGCACCTCAGCCTTCAGAATCAGTATTTTTAATGCTGTCTCCACTCTTTAGTATGTCAGGTGGAATGACGGGGCCCCCTGACACTGGGGGCCCCATAGCGGCTGCTGTGGCTAATACCACTGTAGTTACGCCCCTAAATCACAGCAAGCAGAGATCTAGAAAATTGCAAGGAATTGATACAGAAAGTATATTGGAAAATTGTATAATTTGTTATTTCCTTACATAAATGTATTGATTATTTGCTGAAAGAGGACAACCCCTTCAAGTTATGCCACCGGTTCTGTCTTGTACTGAGCTACACTCATTATTCTGCTGATGGACTCACTGTGTACATCCTGTGTACATACTGTGTACTGATCCTGAGTTACATCCTGTATTATACTCCAGAGCTGCACTCACTATTCTGCTACTGGTGCAGTCACTGTGTACATACATGACATTACTTATCCTGTACTGATCCTGAGTTACATTCTGTATTATACTCCAGAGCTGCACTCACTATTCTGCTGCTGGTGCAGTCACTGTGTATATACATGACATTACTTATCCTGTACTGATCCTGAGTTACATCCTGTATTATACTTCAGAGCTGCACTCACTATTCTGCTGCTGGTGCAGTCACTGTGTACATACATGACATTACTTATCCTGTACTGACCCTGAGTTACATCCTGTATTATACCCCAGAGCTGCACTCACTATTCTGCTGCTGGTGCAGTCACTGTGTACATACATGACATTACTTATCCTGTACTGATCCTGAGTTACATGCTGTATTATACCCCAGAGCTGCACTCACTATTCTGCTGCTGGTGCAGTCACTGTGTACATACATGACATTACTTATCCTTATTGGTTATTGATGACTGATAGAATACTGTATATTTATAATGGATTATTTTCTGGTATTTTATTGGATTACCTGTGGTTGTAATTAGTCCTTCATACTGGGCTATGACAAGAGATGATGACAGTATGACTTGTACAGTATATGTGTTTGGTTCCTTTATGTGCTAATTTTTTCCTCTTTTAGGGGGGTCATGGTATTTTGCACACTTTAGGTGAAATGAAACCTGAAAAGGGATGTACAGAAAAATGGAGATAACTCTTCCTTCACTGAAGTGGAACCCAGTAGATGTAACAACCTCTGCAATCGCTGTCTGTTTCCTGTCAGACTGATTAAGTTTCATTGTCCCGGTTCCAAGTGTAGGAATCAGTGACGTCCCATGGGGCACAGCATGTGACAACCGGCTTACACAGTCATAGACTTTACCGCAACTCTCACAGCTTCCTCCATCCAAGAGCAAACACGTAAGATAGATGGCGGCGCCCCCAGAGTAATGGAGGGCGAGGAGGAGGAAAAGTAATAGTGGGCTAATGGTTTACATTTTTTTTTAAATGTAAATTTGTATATATTCCTATTATAGATTTACATCTATCTATCTATCTATCTATCTATCTATCTATCTATCTAGGGACAAAAGAAATCAAGTTGGTCCAGAAGCGGAGTAGGGGTCAATTATGTGGGAGGAGGTGATACATTGTCGACTTGACGGCGGGTTGGGAGCAAGTGTCAACTTAAGAACAAACGGGGGTCGGGGGGGGGGCTTGGAAAGTAGAGGGCCGTGGGACTGAGGTGCGTTGTATGTAGAAGGGGGGGGGGGGCGCGGGGCGGGCTGCGTGGGGGGCTGTGTAAGGCTGACATAACGTTCACAGGCAGGAGGCTCCCAAGGGGGAAAGACAAGATTCTTAAATTTAAGCTGTCACATGCTCTTATTCACTTTATTACAAATTATTATTAAAAAAATACATCATATTTACAGCTGTCCTCTGTATTGGTGTATACAATTTTGGTTGCCCCTGGATATGACCGTAAAATCTTCTGACTATGGTCACATTCTTCTCATGAATAGCTTCTCTTGTCTGCACCAGCTTCAGTGCTCTCTGCTTTCTTCCCCTCCATCCCTCATTGGTAGTGGGGTCGCGGGGGGCTCAGCACGAGGGGGAGGGGAGTGCACAGCCTGCCGGCAATGCAACAGCGTGCAGGAGATTTTACGTCTCAAGCTAACAGGCAAAATAAGGTTTTTTATAGAAGGAGGGTCGCTACTAGCAGAGCGTGAGAGGATGCTGGCCATCTCTCATCTTTGAATCCGTCTCATGTCTCTTTCTTGTTGTCATATACTAGTGAATGTTCCGAAAGTTAATAAAAGTGTATATAAAACCCTTACCGGGGGCAGATAATCTAAGCACATGTTGTAAGCACACAGCAGGGGTCTCACAGCACAGAGATGGGGATCATGATAGGTTGTCCCGGGCCCACAAGCTAGAGAGTCGGGCCTCGGCCGGCATCGTACACTCTGAAATATTACCAACTTTTGACCATCACTGAGTGATAGGGGGATCTAAAACACCATACAACAAACTGAGTAAGTCGTGACATTCACAAAGGGGGGGGGGGGGGCGTTGGTTCGTGGTCACCGCCTCTTTCTCTCGGGCCGCCTGTGCGCTGGTCTCCATGTACTACGGCGGGCAGTTACTGCGGCGCACGGAGAGGAGTGCAGGGGATGAGTGCAGCTCACCCCCGGGTCCCCTCTCCATCAGTAATATACAGTGCACTTCTGCCGTATCACTGGAAAAGATATGACATGTCCTATCTTTGGTGCCCGGGCTATCGGAGCGGGGGGGGTACGGGAGGGAGGTGCCGGGTCTGGGGTCTCGTCATTCTCGTTGGCGATCTCTGAGGGACGTCGCGTCCATATAGATGAAATGGAGCAGAAAGTATGCATTCAGGTGGTCGTCGGCTCTCCATCACTCTCATGGAGCGAAGCGAGGGGGTCCGCTTTTGGTACAGTTGGACCCCATTAGCCCCGAGGGGGCGGTGGGTGGGGGGGGGGTGGGGGGGGTGGATGTTGTTTTATCTTTGGGTGGTGTCTCAACAAAAGAGGGCGGGGGGGGCGAGCTGATGGTGTGGGCGTTAAGGGGGGGGATTTGGCACGATGGGGGGGGGGGGGGGGGGGGGTCGGGGTGTGGGGAGGTGGGGCGGGGGGGGGGGAGGGGGGGGGGGGGGGGGGGGGGGGACGGGGGGGGGGGGGGGGTGGGGGGGGTGGGGGGGTTGGGGCACCTTTCGACAACCCCGGGGGGGTGCGGCCACCCCACCGCGGACCCGCGGTGGGGCGGGGGGGTGGAGGTGCTGTGACTGGAAACATCTCCTCGTATGAACGGAAGCATCCACTCGTGGATGGGGGATAGGTAGATCATATTAATAATAACTTTCCCACATTACTCACTTTTTAGTACTATAGAGGCTGAACCTCCTGGGCGTCATCTACACAACTTGAGCAGAATTTTCATTTATATGCCTTGACGATAGAAAACAATGATTGCGGATACATCCCCTCCAAAAGTGGTCCCCCCAAGGGGGGGGGGGGGGGGCGGGGGGGGGGAGGGGGTGGGTGGGTGGGGGGGGGGGGTGGGGGGGGGGGGGGGGGGAGGTGGGGTGGGGGTGGGGGGGGGGGGAGGAGAGGAGGGGGAGGGGGAGGGGTAAAAGAGAAATAAGGGGCGGGATAGAAAAGAGAAGCATGGAGGGTGCGAGGAGCGTGGCGAGGGAGGGGGGGGGGGGGGCAGGGGGTGTGTGGGGGATGGGGGGGGGGGGGGAGAAAGAAAAAGGTCGAGGGGTGGACGGCAGGGCATCGGACTGGAGGGGGGGGAGAGTGAAAGGAAGGGTGGGGAGTAGGGAGGGAGAGGGGAAGGGAGGGGAGGGGGGAGGACGGGGAAGGGGAGAGTGGGAGTGGGGACGTTGGGGGGGGTGGGCCGGGGAACATGGGAGGGGAGGGGGGGGTAGGGGGGGGGGGTGGGGGGGCGGGGGGAGGGGGGGGGGGGGCGCGGGTGCCGGGGGCGCGGTGGGGGGGTGGGGGGGGGGGAGGGAGGGTGGGGGTAGTGGGGCTCAAGAGGGGGCGTATTGGGGGCGGGGGGGGGGGCGGGGCGGGGGGTCCCCCCGCACGGTGAGTGCACCTAGGCAAACTTTGGGGTTAGGTGATGTGTATATGTAGATGGCAGAACTTATCCATTTCAGTCCGTTCTCAGGATTAGTGGGGGCCGTTATAGGGTGATCACTATCCTAGGGTGACGATCCATCATTTTACG
This sequence comes from Engystomops pustulosus, assembly GCA_019512145.1. Lineage (NCBI taxonomy): Eukaryota > Metazoa > Chordata > Amphibia > Anura > Leptodactylidae > Engystomops > Engystomops pustulosus. Next base: position 93,731,876 of record CM033649.1, on the reverse strand, counting down.
GAAAGTGAGATACCCCTTTAAGGTGGTTGATCATCGTGGTAACGCCGGGCCGAGAGTCCTGAACTGGCCGGCTGTCCGGCAGAACCATCTCCTCCGGTCTTCAATCCCTAAAGAATAATGAAGGCCATTTAAGGATCCTTTCTTTGTTATTTTTCTTTTCATGCCTGCGCCTAGATACTTTCATTACTTTGGTCTTCCCTCGCCCCCTCTTTGGTCGATTTACTATTTAATAGTTTAATAGAGCTTCCTACTCCACTCCCAACCAAAGCGCTGCATTGAGAATTTCTATTAAACCCTGTTGTCTCCTTGCGCCTGTCAGAACACGTTGCTGCTGTATTGCCGCGTTGGAGAAGTTTTACCAGAGTGGAAGAGGGGAAAACGCAGAGGGCGGGGGGGGGCAAGGGGGGCAAGGACGCGGCGGCGGAACGAGCGGGAGGACGGTGGAGGGGGGGGGGGTGGAGCCGGGGGGGGGGGGGGGGGAGGTGGGGGGGGGGGGTCAAAGTGGGGGGGGGGGCGGCAAGAAAGACAGCGGGATGGGAAAGGAGGGAGGTAAAGAAGAACCCGCTCCGACGCATCCCCGGGTCCTCGTCGCCACCTTTCTTTTTCTCATCCCCGCTCCTAGTGGCTGCCCCTTTTTTTATTTGAGGGAGCGCTTATGGCATAGTTCATGTCCTTACCACACATTTCAGCAGCTTTAGATGTTGTTGGAGTAAAATGTATAATGTAAATCACGATCAGATTGTGATACTATTCGAGACAACTGATCGGGTCTGTAATGTTATTCTCAATTTGTTCATGTGAGTACTTGCCATTGTTGGATCAGAAAAAATACATGTGCATTGATCTTATAATTGAGATATCGACAGGTGAAAAAATCAATGTGCAGGGAGTTTCGGAATACTATACGTGATCCAGAGATCGCATTATTAGCTGTGGGGGGTTTGTAGGGTGTTTGTATTTAACACTGGGCACCGTCTCTACTATAATATCTTATCTGAAAGGGGTTGCCAAGGAAAGTGAACCAGGATGAGTTTCGCCACCGAAATGGTACAAAAACCCTAAGAAATCAACAGTAGTAAATCTATCGGAGAACCTCCTTTCATAATCCTATTTCACCTCGTTTTTCCACTATCATCATGGCTTCCAATCGATGTCACCAGGTCCACCTTCCAACCCACTCAATTACTGACTGCAGTCCAGGGGTGTGCAGGTCCGGGTCCGGCCTGTGGACTTCACAAGAAGAGTCATATTATGGAACGAATGTACGGGGTCCCGAGGGTTGAGGTCTAAATTTGTTTGGGCACCAGTTGGTGTGCAGACACTTTCCCCCCCGTCTAATCCCATCCATCCGAATTTTTCATTGGCAACTTTCCCATCCCCCTTCACCCGGCGACAGGACGCTGGGTCACAATTTGCAAAGTTTCCTTCTCGAGAGCTGTGCAACCCTTAGTAGAGGAACACAAACAACGCCCCTAAGAGCTCCTCCCTGTCCATTCGAACATCCAGTTAATTGTATCCACCTGGTGTGAGTTAGACCGGGGAAATCGCAGATTACGTCAGTGCCGTCTTCTGGGGGGGGGGGTCCTTTTGTCTTTATGTTCACTATCGGCCGGGTGAAGAGGGAGAAAGATTTTTAGTCTTGCGTCTGGTGCTTGTAAAAGTCATCCTAGACGTGGGGTGATAGACTGAATGATTCAGCGTGAGTGCGTGCGGGATCGTACTACCAGGTGACTATCTACCCTACTACGCCAGGGGTTCATACTATCACTTCACAGTTCAGGAGCTTGTTAACGCCTTAGAACGTGGAATGCTTGGCTGGCGATATAGGAGGTCAGTCACTGGAACGGTGTTGACAAATATGGAGTTGTGAACTGTTCAACGGTAGCTAATAGAAGGTCTCACAACTCGACACCTAAAACATCTCTGCTATCAGCTTGCCATATAAAGTCGCGAGGTGATAATGGCCAATGTTGTGACCGTCATCTCTCCTGACCATGTTTCACAACTCACCATTGTTACAATACAGTAAGCAGAAGCTACTAATAAGTCCAAATAACAGATGGAAATGCACAACAGTGATCCTGCAACGCCCTAACAAGTTGGCTGGCAGGATGACCCCTGGGTGTCCCTTCATTCCATTAATAGTACAGGATTGTGGGAATTGCTGAACTTGCACTCAGACAGTGATTAAGGGGCCGGGGATGCAAGGAGCGCTGTGCTGACAATTTCTGACAACTCCCATACTACTGAATGGTATACAACCTGTGCTCCATGTGTTACAGAGATCGTAAACCCTTGTTCTCCACGATTGCAGGGGGTCCCGTAACGTAACCGTACGTTCTCCAGATTGCAGGGGGTCCCGTTCTCATGATTGAGGGTGGGTCTCAGTCAGATCCCTCACTGATCACTTTGTTATCTTGCAAACTTGATACAAACCCCTTCATAATCATTTTCCAAAGAAATTCTATCAATACAATAGTCATCAATAGCTGATTCTGGGGGTCCAATAAACTGTTTCCCGCAAACCGTAAGCTGTCGAGTGTCTGCCTAAGCCGAACATCTGGAGGCCAGGAATTGATTGATTTCATGATGTCCTGCAGCAGGCCAGAAGCCCAAAACCCTGTGGATAATGTCATCAATGGCAACTACCCGGGAAAAAAAACCTCCTTTAAAAGCAGGGTTTTCCCACTATAGGGTTGCAGGCATAAACATCCTACTGACCCTACCATGTCAATTCTATAGCCTTTTCTCATGGTACACATGACGCAGACAGGGAGCCGGCGCCCTCTCTATCAGGCTTACCTACTTCGGCGCCCCCACCCTTAACTATACCCTGGAGTTGGTTTCCTCTTAATATCCTCCGACATGCAGACCAAGGCCTGCGACGTGATTGCAGAAATGCACGTCCACTTACCTACCACCATTCCTTCACCTTCCCCCCTTGGTCCTACCGCTTCTCGTAGACAAGAAGATGGGCTATGGTAGAGGGGGGAAACGCGATTGGTCCAAAGGATGGGAACAGGAATAGCGCTATAAAATCCTGCCGAGGTATTTGCTACCCTGTATTCGTACTCGGGTCTTGGGTTAGAGAAGTCGTTCACGCCCTGGGACACTAGTCCCTTGGCTTTGGTTCGTGGGCAGCTTTCTTTTCACCCTCGCCCCTACCGGATGGGCTGGAAACTCTCAACCTTTCTGTTGATGGTCTTCGCCTGTTTCCCCTTCGTTCATTGATGCCTCACGTTTAAATTCTCCTCTTCTTCCTTTAACCCCCAGGTTCTTCCTGTGGGATCGGATGGGGCTGGCCCCTGGAGGGGGAGTAATAACCCTTCTCCGGGGTACAGTCACCCAGCCGTGCCGGATCGCATCTTCTGTCCTCGCCGTTAAATGTCAATACATTAAGATGTGCCTTTTTGTGCCGGGGATGGCGAAGGAGAGGGTACTGAAAAAAGGGATATCAGATGTACGTTCTTCGCTACATAGTTCCCCTTGAGAGAAGGGTAAATGTAGGAGTGTAGGTTAGAGCACGGGGGATCCTCCCAAGGGGAGTAGTGGCTCGAGTATCGAGCAATTAGGGTCAATAATCTTCATTTGCTGTTGTCCTTGACTGTTCATATCTATCAGACATTTAACCATCTTGTGAGGAGGGTGTCAATATTAAATTCTACGGAAATAAAACCTTTTCATATAACCAACCCCTCGCGAGGTCCTTCGTTTCTTGTCTTTGTATGTCTGGCCCCTCTGGAGGAGCTCTAGTAGTCTGCAACCTAAAAAGACCCAGATTTCAGCAATTCATAGTATGAGGCCGTGCACCGAGGCACGCATTCTACGTACCTCTTTACACAACTCCCCGTTTTTCTTCTGCCTCTCCTTACCCGGTTTTACGCTTATCTACCTTTCCGTTAGGGCTTCGGCATCCGCCCTGCTCTGTCCCCCTCCCAAGTTCTTCTGACTAATTATTTTGACTCCGTGAAGGGTCCCCAAGTAGGTATTTCCCACTTATGCCTCTGTCCCTGTCCTTCTTATCCCTGTTACTGATCTGATGTTACATCCTGTATTATAAAACCGGCCAGAACTGCCCTCACTATTCTGCTTGTGGTGCAGTCACTGGGGTGTACATACCATACATTACTTTCCTGTCTGATCCTGAGTTACTCCTGTATTATACCCAGATCTGCACTCACTTATTCTGCTGCTGGTGCCAGTCAACTGTGTACCTCATGACATTACTTATCCTGTACTGATCCTGAGGTTACATCCTGTATTATACTCCAGAGCTGGCACTCACTATTCTGCTGCTGGTGCAGTCACTGGTACATACAGGACATTACTTATCCTGTACTGTCCGAGTTACATCCTGTAATATACCCAGAGCTGCACTCCCTATTCGCTGCTGGTGCAGTCCACTGTGTACTACTGACATTACTTAGAGCCTGTACTGATCCTGATTACATCCTGTATAATACTCCAGAGCTGCACTCACTATTCTGCTGGTGGTGCGTTCCTGTGTACAACATGACGATACTATCCTGTACTGATCCGGTACTCTGTTTATACTCCAGAGCTGCACTCACTATTCTGCTGCTGATGCAGTCACTGTGTCATACATGACATTACTTATCCTGTACTGATCCTGAGTTTACATCCTGTATATACTCCAGGCTGCACTCACTATTTGCTGCTGGTGCAGTCACTGTTGTCCATACCATGCTTACTTATCCTGTACGATCCTAGTACATCCTGTATCCCAGAGCTGCACTCACATATTCTCTGCTGGTGCAGTCACTGTGTACATCAGACATTACTTATCCTGTACGATCCTGATTACATCGTATGTATACCCCAGACGGCTGCACCATTTCTTGCTGCGTGCAGTCACGTGTACATACATGACATTACTTACTACATCGACTACTGAGTTACTCCTGTATTATACTCCAGAGCTGCCTCACTATTCTGCTGCGTGCAGTCATGTGTACATACATGACATTACTTATCCTGTACTATCCTGAGTTAATCCGTATTACTCCAGAGCTGCACTCACTATTCTGCTGCTGGTGCAGTCACTGTGTACATACATACTTACTTTATCCTGATAACTTAATACCAAGCTGCCACTCACTATTCTGCTGCTGGTGCAGTCACTGTACATACATGACATTACTATCCTGTACTGACCTGAGTTACATCCTGATTATACCCAGAGCTGCACTCACTAGTTTCTGCGCTGGTGCAGTCAATGTTAATACATGACATTACTTATCCTGTACTGATCCTGAGTTACATCCTGTATTATACTCAAGTGCACCACTATTCTGCTGCTGGTGCGTCACTGGTACATACATGACATTAATTATCCTGTACTGATCCTGATTTACATCCTGTATTATACCCAGAGCTGCACTCACTCTTCTGCTGTGGTGCAGTCAACTGTTTACATACAGACATACTTATCCTGTACTGATCCTGAGTTACATCCTGTATTATACCCAGAGCTGCACTCACTAATTCTGCTGGTGCAGTCACTGTGTACATACATGACATACTTATCCGTACTGTCCTGAGTACAACCCTGATTATACTCAAAGAGCTGTACCACTATTCGCTGCTGGTGCAGTCACTGTGTACATACATGACATTACTTATCCTGTACTGATCCTGAGTTACATCCTGTATTATACCCCAGCTGCACTCACTATTCTGCTGCTGGTGCAGTCACTGTGTACATACACTGACATTATTTATCCTGTACTGATCCTGAGTTACATCCGATTACTCCAGAGCTGCACTCACTTCTGCTGCTGTGCAGTCACTGTGTACATACATGACATTACTTATCCTGTACTGATCCTGTTTACATCCTGTATTATACTCCAGAGCTGTACTCATGATTCTGCTGCTGGGTGCAGTCACTGTGTACCTACATGACATTACTTATCCTGTACTGATCCTGAGTACATCTGTATTATACTCCAGAGCTGCACTCACATTCTGCTGCTGGTGCAGTCACTGTGTAATACCATGACATTACTTATCCTGTAATGATCCGAGTTACATCCGTATTATACCCAGAGCTGCACTCACTTTCTGCTGCTGGTGAGTCCACTGTGTACATACATAACATTACTTATCCTGTACTGATCCTAGTTACATCCTGTATTATACTCCAGAGCTGCACTACTATTCTGCTGGTGCAGTCACTGTGTACAACATGACATTACTTATCCTGTACTGATCCTGAGTTACATCCTGTATTATAACCCCAGAGCTGCACTCCTATTTCTGCTGCTGGTGCAGTCATGTGTACATACATGACATTCTTAATCCTGTACTGATCCTGAGTTACATCCGTGATTTAGCCCCAGAACTGCACTCACTATTCTGCTGCTGGTTGCAGTCACTGGTCATACATGACATTACTTATCCTGTACTGATCCTGAGTTACATCCTGATTATACCCCAGAGCTGCTACCTATTCTGCTGCTGGTGCAGTCACTGGTACATAATGACATTACTTATCCTGTAATGATCCTGAGTTACATCCTGTATTATCCCAGAGCTGGACTCACTATTGCTGCTGTGGTGCAGTCACTGTGTACATACATGACATTAACTTATCCTGTACTGATCCGAGTTAACATCCTGTATTATACCCAGAGCTGCCTCACTATTCTGCTGCTGGTGCAGTCACTGTGTACATACAGGCATTACTTATCCTGTACTGATCCTGAGTTACATCCTGTAATATTATGAGACTCGGTTTAATCTAAATTCAATACAGAAAACATAGGATGGATAGTAATTGAAGGGGTATTCCCTTCTTTCAGGACCTACATCTATTGCACAGTATGGTATATCCCTTTAATTGTTGCTGTCAGAACACTGGATACAGTGTTTAATGTGCCGCCTATTCCACCTACCTTCTCCAGCTACAATAACTATGAACAATAGAACATACTCCAAACCTTTCCAAAAAATTTTCATGCTGTAAAATGACCCCTAAAATATTATTATGTACGATGGAGCAATGGTGCTGAACTCATCCAACAGGCTCCTAGATATGTGCAATGCCAAAAGAGCAACCTAGTAAGAAGTCCTATAGAGAGGAGTCAGGGAAGCTCTCCATAGCAACGCTCTATAACTGTGCTCGCCTGAATTTTACAGTGTGAAGGGAAATATCGCCCCCTGCTGATATAAGGAAGAACAAGGGTAAATATATTTATGAGTTGTTTTATTTAACTGAAAACAGTGTTTTTTTGTTACAAAATATTAGAGTAACTATATAGATGTAATAATAAAAAGTCAAGTCACATTGTAAATGCATTACTTATACTATATTATGTTCCAATTATTAGTCACTGTGTACATACATGACATTACTTATCCTGTACTGATCCTGAGTTACATCCTGTATTCTGTGTGGCATTCACTTTGTGTAACTACATGGACATACTTATCCTGTACTGATCCTGAGTTACATCCTGTATTATACACCAGAGCTCACTCACTATTCTGCTGCTGGTGCAGCATCACTGTGTACATACATGACATTACTTATCCTGTACTGATCCTGAGTTACATCCTGTATATACCCCCAGAGCTGCACTCACTATTCTGCTGCTGGTGCAGTCACTGTGTACATACATGACATTACTTATCCTGTACTGACCTGAGTTACATCCTGTATTATACTCCAGAGCTGCACCACTATTCTGCTGCTGGTGCAGTCACTGTGTACATATACATGACATTACTTATCCTGTACTGATCCTGAGTTACATCCTGTATATATACTCCAGACTGCACTCACTATTCTGCTGCTGGTGCAGTCACTGTGTACATACATGACATTACTTATCCTGTACTGATCCTGAGTTACATCATATATTATAACCCAGAGCTGCACTCACTATTCTGCTGAATAAGTCACTGGCCCAAATTTATTAAAGAGTTTGCATCAGTTTTCTGTCTGACTTTGCACTGAAAAGAAAAAATGTTACCTAAAGGGGTGTGTTAATGCTTAGCGCCACAAGGGAGTTTCCTTAGAGAGTTTGCGCCACATGTATTACAGACGTGCGCCACAATAAACAAAGTGCATGAAACAAAATGGTGCAGACTTCCGCAGCCATGCAGGGGGCACCAGATTCATGAAGACCCGGCGCCAGTTTTGATTAATCTGGCGTGGGCTCTGTACCCTCCACAGAAAAACTGCACACGGTACAGATTATGTGGCCCTCTGTGTACATACATGACATTATGTACTCACTATTCTGCTGGTGTGTATATACACTATCCTGATGCTGAGATCAACATTAGAGTTTTCAAGGGAATGTGTAAAACCTATCCATTCCATTATGTGACGACAATATAACCACTACTTTCAGACTCTGTCCGGCCAAGTTATTACAAGTTTGATACAACTCCTGTGTTACAATGTAGCTCTTACAGTCCTGTTCCCGCCTCACTAGATTTTAGCTGGAGACCCTATCTATAGAACGTGTTGCATAAGCCATATTTTCAGGACAGAGAATGATGGGAACAGGTGCAGATGGGGTTAGACAAATCTGAAACCATCTGGACATCTAATGGGATCTACTCTGGGGAGATATCCCGCATGGGTGCCTCAGCAATTCTCTTCATTTCCTGTGAATCTAAGTTTTAAAATTTTAAAATATATAAATCTGCTCGACTATGCCCCTTTCTCTTCTTCCTCACTGTCTGGAAGTAAGACAACTGGCTGCAGTAGTACAGCGGTCCATATAATGGGGCACATTTACTCACCCGTCCCATCGCAATCTCCGAGGTACGTTGTCCGACGAGGATTCAGAGCGTCTGCGATTTACTAAGATCGTGAGTCCAATTTCCTGCATGTGTCGCTTCCCCGCTCAGGTCCGATGGAGTTCACAATTTTCTTCCTGGTGTATGAGTGCATGGCTTGGGACACAATTTTGAATGTTAAATCCTGCGCTGAGTCCGAATCAGTTGGGTTGTCCGACGGCCACGCCCCCCGAATTGTGTTGCATGAAAATTGTCGCGATTGCGCCAACATCCAATTGCATGCGCCAAAAACCCCAGGTAAATGCGGCGCAAAATGGAAAGAGTCGGGAAACCCGTCAAAAATGCGGTTCGCGGACCCTTAGTAAATGTGCCCCATTGTCTCTTACTCATACAAAGAGTCCATTCCTAAAAAGTCGGGGGTCTGTTATTGATTTCTTTTTTTAAGGCTTCACATTCCACCTCTGGATAGACCATAAATATACTGAACCCAGGAAACTCCTTGGAGCCATTATAACCCTATATCATCTTGATAATGGATATAAATAGGTGGTTGTCACAGCCCCGCCTACTGCTCCTACCATACAGATAGTGGCTGTTGTTTACAGCCCTGACCCATTCCTGTTATCGATTCCCATTGAGGAAGGACAAATTCCACTTTAAACAATGAAGGTAGAAAAGGTTCACTTAACATTCCAAGGATCTGACGGATGGGAGAAGGTGACCAACCCTCTAAGTGTAGTCGGTGACTAATGTAGTATTTTTGAAGGTGTTTCTTACGACTCACCAAATGCAAAGTCAGTGAATGGAAACAATACTGCGGATTCCTTATATGGCGTGAGGATGGAGGCACCCAAATAATAGCTACAATCCATTGGACCTTCCGCATTAGGTCTCTGCTAATCTAGAATAATCCCTTATAGTAGAATGTAATCGAGTGCAACATCTGCACCAGGATCCTACGACAAATGGAATCAATGTGGATGAAATTATAAATTCCCCAGAATTCTTATTAGGATTAGATTAGAAAGGACAAAATATTGGGGCTCATTTACTAAGGGTCAGAACGCCGCACTTTCGTCGGGTTTCCCGAATATATCCGATTTGTGCCCTGGGATTTTGGCGCACGTGATCGGATTGTGGCGTATCGGCGCCAGCTTTCAGGCAACAGAAATGGGGAAGCGTGGCCGTCAGACAAAAAACGATCTGTGTCGCAAGACAATGCACCCACATACACCGGGAAGAAGAAGGTGAACTCCGGCGGACCTCGGCGCAGCAGCGACACCTGCAGGAACTCGGGCGCACGACGTTAGTGAATCCCGGCAGACCTGAATCCTCGTCGGACAACGCACCGCAGGATCGCGACAGTAAATGTGTAAGTAAATGTGCCCCAATGTATCATTCCAATGGAAACCCTATAGATCAGTGATGGCGAACCTTTTAGAGCCTGAGTGCCCAAACTTCAACCAAAAGCCACTTATTTAAAAGTAATTTATTTCTCCTTGTTCTTTGACAACTTTCAGTTGTTCAGCCTCCTAAAGACACCAACACAGTGTGAAAGGAGGAGGGCAAATTTGCCTAGAGTTGTAGGAAGATTCTGCAGGATATCTTTGAGTCCTGTCTGGTGAACTTCATGCTGGGGTGATGGCCTGGGTGCCCAAATAGAGGGCTACGAGTGCCGCCTCTGGCACCAGTGCCATAGGTTCGCCACCACTGCTATAGATTATGTACTATAGACATCATTGTATAACCTCCTGATCCTGTACCTTGTCTATCCACTAACCCTCTTCTATCCGCGCTGGCCGTCTATCTGCCACGTACTGCGATGTTTATCATTCGGATGATGAGACTTTAAGGGATTCTCTACTTTAAAGCTTCATTGTAACAATGTTGAAAATTAATTCGTAAGGGTAATATCTGATCAGCTGCAGAAGAAATCCAGGTCACCGGCAGCGCATGAGAGGGAAATTAAAATTCCTGAGAATTCATTAGACTTAATGGTATTGCTTGGGCGTTTATCTTACACCTTATGTCCCGGGAATCGTGAGAAGAAGGATCAAAATGCCACAGTCCATAGAAGATGGATGTTTACATAGGAGACTTTTGGCACCAGTTTCGGATGACATTGTGGAAGCTGTGATATAATAAAATATCCAAAAAATAAGATTGTAAAAAATTGATTTATCTTCCAGGATTGTAGCTTTTCCAGGATAGCCCCATAGTGACCCTATTATCGCACTACAACAGTGATTACGCCTCTGTATGCTGTATACACACTGTCCGTGACATGCCCACATGGACGAACAAACTGTTTACATCTGATGAAAAGGAGAATTTCTGTAAATGACCATATAATCAACCCGGACGACTGTTTCATCTCCGCAGATGTTTGAGGCTAAAAGACAATTGTAAGAAGACAAGTTTGTCATTGCCATAAACCAGAAGATAATACGTAATCCATAGCTTCCCCTGTGGGACAGCCGCCTCCAAATGCACAAAAAACATCTTATCTCTGACTAATACGGTAAACAGCGCTGCACGCCTGTCTACTTTACCTCCCCCTGGCCCACGGCTCAACTCCTCCAGCTGTCAACGCCGGTTCTACGTGTTCTCTTCCCGTTTTTCCAGCACTCAGGTTATTATTACTATTGGCCGGAGCTAAGAGAAGTGAAGTAACTATAGTCACCACCGGATTACAAATGTGCAGTTATTGTTCTCATATACTGAACCAATATGACAACAATGTGTGTTACGCAGAACGAATGACACGTACAACACACACTAACTCTGCCAAATTAGCACAGTGGTTATACCAACTATGTTATATATACTGCATACTAAGCATAGGTAGACATACTACACTAAAATTACTACTGTAAGACAGCCCCAATGTACAAGAATATAACTACTATAATACTGCCCCCTATGTACAAGAATATAACTACTATAATACTGCCCCCTATGTACAAGATATAACTACTATAATAGCAGCCCCCTATGTCCAAAATATAACTATAGTGATACGGCCCCCTATGATCAGGAATAATAACTACTATATACTGGTCCCCTATGTAACAGGAATAGAACTATATAATACTGCCGCCCTAGTGTACAGGATATAACTACTATAAATACTCTCCCCCTATTACAAGGAATATAACGGTACCATAATACTGAGCCACCCTAGTACAAAGAATAACTACTATAATACCAGCTAACACCGTCCCCCTAATTACCTACTACTCGATACCCTCACTCCCATGTACATATGAACTACATATTATATACTGCCTCCCCTATGTACAGGAATATAACTACTATAATATGCCCCCTATGTACACAGGAATACTAACTACTATTAATACTGTGCCCCCTAATGTACAGAGTATATACTGGTATACTGCATGCACAATATACTGACTGTACTAGCTTCGCAACCCCTTTACAGCGAATATACTAAACAGCTATAATATACTGCCGCCCCCTAGTACAAGAGATATAAAATACTATAATACTGACCAGTATGCATAAGAAAAATCACTAACTGTAGCCAATGTAGAGTTGTACAGAGAAGTTTATGAGAAGTCTCACTTCCTGCACTTGCTGTTTTCCGTTTTTTTTTACACAGAATTACAGATCTTGTGGTTAAATCACAGATGTATTGAAGCAACAACAGCAGGAACCAGCTACAACTAGAAATTACAGGGTTTGTCATGTCTTTTGTGGCTGGTGGACAGGTGTCTCGTCCTGTGAGGTCACTGGCGGCTGGAGGCTACAGTCCTCAGCTATTACATGCCAGCACAGCTACTATAATATTACAGCATCATAAGGACAGCAGAAGGTCCTTACGTTACTAATACGAGGTTAAGGTGAACGTCCTATAGCTGAAGTGTAGCAGAGGATAGCGCGATCTCTTATAGAGATGGCTGTGTTATAAAGCGTTGCGCTCTATTCGTGGTAACTAAGATCTGATGGAGAATCGGCACTCTACTATCCTCGCTGGATAATGATTTATGACTTCTTACACTGCTGAGGAATGTAGACGCTCCTTATATCACTGTGATTATAGATGTGGATGAGATGCTCTTATATCACTGCGGTTAGTGTTTGGAGATCGGTCCTCTTATGAAATCATCATGCTCGAGGTAGATAAGATGGATGATATCTCTTCTCTTCTTACTAAATGCACTGTGGAGGTGTAATAGAGTGTGAATGATATCGGCCTTCCTCTTATAAGTCACACTGACTGGAGTGTAATCAGATGTGATGATCTCGGGCCGACTCCTCTTATATCAACGCTGTTCTTATGTATTTTTGTACTAAGATGTGATGATATCGGCTCTCTTACACTGCTGGTTGATAAATTGATAACTATGCACTCTTATATCACTGCTGAGGAGTAATACACTGTGTGTTATACTACGCTGTGCATGCTCTCGGCTCCTTATCTCTCCCTTGAGTTTCGTTTGGATGTGCGCTTCACTCCGTTGTTCATCTGCTACTGCTAAAAAGGTCCTGATGACCTTCGGTCTCTTCATCTTTTTGCATGTTGCTTGAGTACTACTAGGTTTTCCTCGTGCTATGACCGTCACGTCCTCTTATATCACTGGCTTGATGTGAATAATATGTGTATATATCGTCTCCTCTTATTCACAGTGCGAGTGTAAAAGAGGTGATGATATTCAGCCTCCTTTATACACTGCTGGAGTGAATAAATGTGATGATATGGCCGGCTCCTCTCTATATCACTGCTGGGGTGTATAATGATTGGTATGATATCGGTCCGTCCTCTTATTCACTCATGCTGGGTGTAATAAGATGTGATGATATTGGCTCCTGCCTTCTTATATCACTCTTGGAGTGTAATAAGATGTGTGATATGTCAGGCTGGCCTCCGTCTTATACATCACTCCTGCGGAGTTGTAATAAGTATGTGATGAATATCAAGGCGATCCTCTTCTATTCCACTGCTGGAGGTTACTAGATGTTTGTATATTATGGCCCATATCATTGGGAGTGTACGAAAGCCTGTGATGATACTGCCAGCTCGCAGCTCTAGATCGGAAGGATCTTTATCACTGCTTGAGTGACATAAGTTGGATGATTGCTCGAGCCAGCTCCTCTGTATTATCACTGACTGGAGTGTAGGAAGATGTGATGCATATCGGCGCGCTCCTCTTATTATCATGCTGTGTTTGTTACTGAGGAAGTGTATTAAAGACCGTTTCGCAGATGATGATCGAAGCGCGCTCCTGGTCTATAGTCACTGCTGGTAGTCCTGTATAAGACTTGGTTGCTGTGATGATATATGGCGCTACCTCTTATATCACGTGTGAAGTGTTGTGATATGAGTCGTGATATCGGCTCCGCTCCTCTTATATCACTGGCGGTAGTGTAATAGTGATGTGATGGATATCCTGCTCCTCTTAGATCATCCTTGCGGAGTGTAATAAAATATGTGATGATATCGGCCCTGCTCCGTCTTGATACAATGCATGCTTTGTATATAATAGTGTGAATATCGCGCTGTCTCCTCTTTCACTGCGTGGAGTTGTCAATGATGCTCGTCTTTGTCGATAGATATACGGCTCCTCTTCATATCACTGCTGAGTGTAATAAGATGTCGATGATATGCCGGCCGTCTCCTATATTCATGCCTGTGCAGTGAACAATGATGGTCGGATGATGATCGCGGCCCGCCATCCTCGTTAATACTGTGGAGGTATAAGATGTGATGATTCGGCCCTTCCTCTTTACGAGCACTGCTGGGATTGTCTGAATAAGATGTGATGAATTATCGGCGTCTCCTCTTATATCACTGCTGGAGGTGTAAGTAAGATGTGATGATACGGCCCGCTCCTCTTAAATGATGCTGGAGTGTAATAAGATGTGATGATATCGGTCCTCTCCTTAGATCACTCTGGAGTGTAATAAGAGGTGGTGATATGCTCTTATCTCACTGCGGGGGCTCCGATCTTGTGTCTGATAGCTACCTGATCATGCTGGGAGTGGTGGAATAAGATGTGATTGATTTATCGGCGTTGCCTTTATATATCACTGCTGGAGTGTAATAAGATGTATGCATTCCGTGCATCTCTTATATCACTGCTGGCAGTTGTAATAAGATTGTGTGATATCGTTTCCGCCTCTATATACTATCACTGGGCTGAGTGTATGCAAGATGTGATGTACCGGCCCTCCTCTTATATCACTGCTGGAGTGTATCAGACTGTGATGTATCGGCTCCCTCCTCTTATATCACTGCTGGAGGTGTAATAAGTGTGATGCATATCGGTCTCGCTCTCTTAGTCACTGTTGGGTGTAAATAACAGTGATGTGAGTACGGATGCGCCTACCTCTTATAATCACTGCTGGAGTGGTAATAAGAATGGTGATGTATCGCCAGCTCCTCTTATTCACTACTGCATGGATTGTTAATAAGATGTGGATGATACTCGGCTCGCTCCGTCTTGATACACTGGAGGTAATAAGACTGGTGTGATAATCGGCTTCCTCTCTTATATTCATCGCTGGCAGTGTAATAATCGATGGGGTGATCATCTGCTCTCTCTTATATCTGATGGAGGGTAATTAAGAATGTGTGATTATCGGCTCGCTCCTCTATAGCAACTGCTGGACCGGTGTAATAGATGTGATGATATCCAGGCTCTCTCTCTTAGATCACTGCTGAAGTTTGTAATAAGATGTGATGAGATCGTCCTCCTCTTATATCAACTGCTGGGTGTAATATAAGAATGGTAGCTATGTATGGTGCCGCTCCTCCTCTTTATATCACTGCGGGTCGTAATAGATGTGATTGAATATCGCCCTCCTCTTATATCACGTGACTGGAGTGTTAATAAGATGTGATGATATCGGACACCTCCTCTTATGATCACTGCTGGAGTGTAATAGGATGTAGATATCGGCGTCTATCCTCTTTATCAACTGCCTGGAGTGGCATAATAAGATGTGATATATCGTCCGCGCCTCTTTATAACACTGCCTGGATAGTGTAATACACAACAAAAAAAAGGGGGGATCGTGATGATACGGTACCTTCTATATATCACTGCTGGAGTGTAATAGATGTGATGATATCGGCTCCTTCCGCTTTATCACTGCTGGATTGTAATAAGATAGTGATGAATCGGCTCCGCCCTTATATCACACTGGCATGTAGTATAAGATGTGATGATATCGGCCGCTTTCCGGTCTTATGATACTGGCTGGAGTGGGTAAAAGATGTTGATCATATCGGCTCTCCTCATTATTACACGGTGGACTTTGGAGTGTAATAAGATGTGCTGATATACGGCTCCTCTTATATCATGACATTACTTATCCTGTACTGATCCTGAGTTACATCCTGTATTATACTCCAGAGCTGCACTCACTATTCTGCTGCTGGTGCAGTCACTGTGTACATACATGACATTACTTATCCTCTACTGATCCTGAGTTACATCCTGTATATACCCCCAGAGCTGCACTCACTATTCTGCTGCTGGTGCAGTCACTGTGTACATACATGACATTACTTATCCTCTACTGATCCTGAGTTACATCCTGTATTATACTCCAGAGCTGCACTCACTATTCTGCTGTTGCAATCTGCTTGTTAGAGAAAATGATCTGATCTGTAATATTTCTGTGTGATTTTTCCATAAACATAAACCATAGTGTGTTAACCCCTCTTCCCCGCACACCTCCATCTATACATTAGACTCTAGCAGAGGTGTCAGTCCTCCCTCACTACACGGAGAGTATATGAGGATACAGGTGGAGTTATACATTGCACATACATGGAGTACACTTAAGCCCCAGTCAATGGCTGTACAGGAGATGTTGAGTGAACTGAGTGTAGGATTAGACAGGTGACAGCTGCCAGGCATGGAGTATACTGTGAGCGCGGCTCCGATGGCTCTCCTACCAGATGTCAGCTCATGGGGACCATATACTAGGCAGTGCTGTACCTCTGGTGTCCGCAGATTGACATGTACTCGCCTCCCCTCCCACTTACTCATCGGTAATAGTCCCACTTATGCGAGGGAATTCTTGGGTCATATCAGCTTGGATGACACGGTAATGACTGCAGAGAGGCAGGAGCCGTGTCCCAACAGGCCACACGGCACTTGGCTGCGGATCACTCCTCCTATAATTTAGTCTTCTAGTTACGACACGTCCATCGCTACCACATTACATAATGGATAAGGTATAGATGGAGGATCTGAGTACAGGAGGAGAGGCCGCGCACCCGACTCCTGCACCCTAAGATGTATAACCCCATGTAAAGCCATTGTTAGGTGGTGGAACATTGGTAAATATTCCAAAATTGTCTCATTCTGGAGGACCTGCCTTGTCCTACCGAAAATAGACTATTTATTAAACAGAATGGATATTCTGTAATACTCAAATCATCCTACGGGGGCACCGCAGACAAACTCAGCACTTAGAGCCCATCAATGGGGCACATTTACGCCAAATCACGGTTTTCCGCCGGGTTTCCCAAATTTTTCCGTTTTGCGTCGAATTCCGCCGGCTTTCACGAAACAAAAATCTGGGGAGGAGTGGGGGCGTGGCCGTCGGAAAACCCGCTGGATTCGGAAAAGCAGCGGAATTTCAAAAATTGTGTCGGAAAAATAGCACTCACATACACTAAGATGGAGAAGGTGAACTCCGGCAGACCTCAGCGCAGCAGTGACACCTAGTGGTCGGAGAACGCGCCGCCGGATCGCGACTGGACTGGGTAAGTAAATCTGCCCCATTGTCTCAGCAGGGTAATATATTTTTTAAAAAAATTATATTATTACAGTGTTGATTCCAATTCAGAAAGTTGGGTGAGAACGGATATTGGTACATCAGTGGGTATTTCTTGGCTCTGGGGATCAGCTGTTCAGATGCCACGACTTGGGGTAGAGAGCTGTGCAGTGGTCATGCTGCAGTTCTCAAGCTCGGGCCTTTATCAAGTGCATCTCTCTAGGGCAGCAGACAACGGAGCTTACAAATAAGGACCAAAAGGTTAAAAACATGAGCTGCTGGCTGCTTGCAGACACCACTAGAGGGAGCTGACTGCATACAGTATATACAGAGAGCTCAATAACATTACATTACAGTATACAGAAAGCTCCCTCTAGTGGTGGCAGAAGGTAGACTCTATGCTATTCTATAAATCCATGTTTGTGCTTTGTCGGGGCAAACGCGGCTCTAATCCTTATAAAGATGTATTAAAAGTTAATTAGCGCAGCATTTAAATGGAGGGTTTATGAAAGAAGGAGATTCAAGATGTAGAGTCATACTGCCCAGCCCTACTGCCCCTGCTCCATACCAAGATAGAACTGCCATTCAGGAGTCCAGGAGAGTCCTGCGTAGGATTTAAAGTAAATCTACCACCAGCATGAAAGACTGTATGCAAATGAGGCTGGGGGGCTCCATTAACACCTATGCCGCCTGGAGCCCCTCAGGCTCATTTGCATACAATCCTTCATCCTGGTGTTAGATGCCCTTTAAGGTGGTATTCCAGACATATAACTACTAATGACCTTATCCATGGGAGGGGGACAGGGTGTCAGCAATTGTATGTAAAATCCACACTGGAGGGATGACTTGTCACCATGTGCGGCCCAGACGTCTCAGCGTGACAAAAGGATCCTCCTAACAATGGCTCATTGTTATCACAGCTACAGACGTATAGTACAGCAACCCCCAAGACTGCTAAAGGGGTTTTCCAAGCCAAAAGCTAAATAAATGTACCAAAAAATGCACACAAAAAAAAAAGAGATTCTGATACATTCTGAATACATTTCTCAGCCCTTTTCAGGATCTCTGCTTGCTGTCAGTGATCCAGGCTGCACTTATACGCTTCACGGCCGATCTGCTGCAGATGTATCCAGTCTAGATAATCTCGCCATCCTGTGCTACAATGTATCGGTCCAATATATCCATTAGCTTGCGGTTTTATATAAGGACTGTGGTGTTGGCAGCCTACATAACAGGAAGCTCCAGCTCCATGTCCTGCATAAATGGATAAG
Organism: Engystomops pustulosus; assembly: GCA_019512145.1. Taxonomy (NCBI): domain Eukaryota; kingdom Metazoa; phylum Chordata; class Amphibia; order Anura; family Leptodactylidae; genus Engystomops; species Engystomops pustulosus. The sequence goes on along the minus strand of CM033649.1, from coordinate 93,713,073 downwards.
AATTTACACATTTTGAAAACTTTTGTACATTCTGGTCTCTGTATGGGGGCAGCCATCTTGCCCAGGTGCTGGTGTTTGCAGCACGTAGCAACTTGCTTTACAGCCGTCATACACACAATATAGTCTAGTGATAACCTCTATGGGAGAGGGTTGTGGGCATGCTCTGGGTATTCGGGTCATACTACTTCCGGTATGGATGTTATAAAAGTGGAGAGTTTTATTTTTAATTTATTTAAAACCTTCCCGACCACCCGTAGGTTTTCTGGTTGTCCCATTCAATTCATGAGAACATAGAGTGTAAACCACTGGAGAATCTAATCTGCAAACAGTTAGAGTCCTCACCCTGCTGTGCTCTTAGCTCTTTGCTTTGAGCTTCTCTAGAGTCCCTTACCCTCGGCTCTGAGTGACTGCTGTATCAAACAAGAAGATTACTACAGCTATTATTCAGAGCATAGGCAAGAGGCTGTGGAGTAGTTCTTTGCAGAGAGCTGAGAGCACAGCAGTGTCAGGACAACTAACACTATCCCTGTCTTCTATTTTATCCACTGCTTAAGTTGAGATGCTCTGGTGAGATGACAACACGCGCCTTGTGTGTCCTTGCGTGTCCATTGGCAAACAGTTAAAAGTACACAGGTACACAGAGTCCTCACACTGCTGTGCTCTTAGCTTTGAGCTTCTCTAGAGTCCCTTACCTCTGCTCTGAGTGACTGCTGTAGAATCAAACAAGAAGACTACTACAGCTCTTACTCAGAGCAGAGGCAAGCGGCTGTGGAGTAGTTCTATGCAGAGAGCTGAGAGCACAGCAGTGTCAGGACAGCTAACACTGTATCTGTGTCTTCTGGACGTCTTCTAGTGAGTGTGACAGTGTCCTGGGGGCTATGGCCGGCAGGGGTGGACCTCGCCACGGTTCATTATTCGTGTCACAGCCACCACTAGTGATGGCGCCTCCCGAGGGATTCCCCGCTTGTCGTGTTGCCTTTGGCTTTCTTGGAATCCTTCTGCTTCCTGTGAATGTTGGATCCCACCTACGGGCCGATCCTTAGGGGGGGATATCTTCAAGGGCTTCACATAATAAAAGCTTTCACAGGACTTCTCCGCGCTGCTGTGTAATTGCATCCTCCTCTCTCTCCGTCTTACAGACCATGGAGATGGTTTCACTTATGATGACTGTGTGGTCTGTGTCTGCCGCGGCCCCCGCTGAGCAGCATTTCCCCTCTCTGGGCTCCCTCCACTCTTCTTCTCATGCGATTCTTCCCTTCTCTTTCCTGTACAATTGGCGCTACCCTTATTAACCCATTGGTTACTGTCCGGAGTTGGACTTGAAAACCCTATGTGGAGGCTCCTAAGGATGGGACCAAATCCCTGGCGTCAGAATATGGGACTAAATGTCCCCCGGAGCTTCCCTGTGCCAAGTCCAAGCTCCCAGTGACTTCTACAAGACCTCTGGAACGGCTTATATAGCACAATACAGGGCCGCTTAGGGGGGCTTACGGTCACCTGACCTGTTTGTTCTACTGATTGCCGGGGGTTCGGGGTGTTTGTTTCCCTGTGATTGAACATTTATCTCCTATCCTGTGGTCTTTGAAGGTAAAATTTCTTTAATCATGACTATTCTTACGTACATTTAAAGGGTTAAAGGGAACCTGTTATCAGATTTTACCCCAGTAAACCAGCAGCCCCATCAGCTATGGTATCATAAGAGTGAAATCTGCAAAGGATGTTATGTAAAATCTCATCTATTTAGCTATATAAAAAATCTAATTTAAGCAAATATGACTCTTTTTATCCCATTTTCTCACAAGATGAGTCAAGTTTAGGGGTCGTAGTGGAAGTGTCACTTTAGATACCCTTATCTTCTGTTCTGTAGCACCTAGAAACAAGCTACCGATGTCATATTAAAGATAGGAAACACATCTATTCACATCCCCGGTTCTGTGAGCTACAGAGCTAGACCTACATGCAGTTACAGAATTGGTGGGAACTGAATCTTTGTCTGCAGATCACATTTCCAACTATGTCTTCAGCTGCCTGTATCTCTGGTTGTGTGGATCACAAAACCATAAGCCTGATGTGATCTGAAAGACCAAAATGCATGTTTCTGGTGCTATTGATAAAGAAGATAAGGGCTTCAGAAGGGACACTATGCCTGTAACCACAAAACATGACTCACCTCATGTGAAAATGCAGTCATATTTGCTTGTTTTTGGAGGTTTTTTTTTTAATAGGAAAATGGGCGAGGATTAACATAAAAGAGGAATGAAAGGCTTCTAGTTTAGTGGGGTAAAACCTGGTCACAGGTTCCCTTTAAGTTCTCTGTGTGACTTGGGAAGATCCGAGTGAATTATGCAGAATATACAAGTGATGCTTCCTGGGGATGTAATCGGCCTCCTTCCTAAGTAAGAGAACGGTCTCCTGTAAGTCGCCATTTGGCAACCACCACATAAGTCCACGTTTTACCGAAAATATAGACCGTATAAGGTCCAAAGAAGCTGGGAGTATGTGGAGATCATACAACTATGGGCTACAGAAAAACGTACGATAAAGCACAGAGCGTGGACCGCCCTCCTGCTACAGGACTGTAGTAAAGTGTTTCGGATAGGACGTTAATGTCTGGGCTTTCTGTGAGGCTTACAGAGGTTGAGAGCTCACTGCAATGTTAGTAAATACAGATGTAATGGAGCCTCAAGCTTTCATCTCTCTGGGACCCCGATATGTGAAGATCATGTGAGAACGAGGCAGAAGGTGAACCCTGGCACTGGCCTTGCCTCAAGTAAGTAACGTCCTGATCTTCTCCCTTCTAGGTGGCCCATTCCCCCCCCCCCCCCTCCCCAATCCTTCTCTTATCTCTGTTGGGTCCTCCATAAACTCTACAAGATCTGTTCTTTACAATAATAATAATTCTTTATTTAAAAAGTGCACACAGATTACGAAGCGCTGCACAGATTTTTCCAAATTGGTCCCTGTCCCCACAATCTAAACAACTTAACAGTATGTTTTGGAGTGTGGGAGGAAACCGGAGGACCCGGAGGAAACCCATGCAAACACGGAGAGAACATACAAACTCTTTGCAGATGTTGACCTGGGTGGGATTCGAACCCAGCGCTGCAAGGTAGAAGTGCTAACCACTAAGTCAATGTGCCGCTCATTACAACAAGGCCATGTGCGGTACGCTGGAGGTTCAGTACTAAGCTGCCCCGGGCTTTCCTTCACCTGCCAGAAGATAACCTGGAGAGACAGGGTGGTCCTCCCCTGCTCCTCCATGATCCCGGAGAGGAGAAGATACATTGTCCCACTGTGTTATATGAAAAGTTCTGTAGACCAAACCCGATAAGACTCCACAGCCTGGCAGCTAAGTCATAAAGACCTCGGAGTCCAGCGGCTAGATAGAGCCATGACCCCATGTATGGCCCACAAAAGGCTCACACTGTACCCCGGTCTCCGAAAGAGTGGGAATATCTTCCATGAGTTTTTCCACCATGTCCGTATGTATACACAGAGGACAATACTGGGTATAGCATCTGATACACAAGATGTGTCAATATTTCATACCTAGGGAAGCGGAATGTAAGAACATACTCTGTTGGGATGGCCATCATGTAATACCACACCTGACCTGTAGTGGTTACTACAGGTCAATGACTAGTTGCCATCAATGTATTCTGGAGCTATCCTCTCTGCCTGGAGGAGCTGAGGCCTGCAAGGTGGAACTAAGATTATCTCACATCAAGGGCTAACCCCCTCACCTCCAGGTCACATGTCTTTATAACGTTAAGATACCTTCACAATTAACAATTCCATTAATGAAACAAGTAAGTAATTCAGAGGTAAACAGGAAAATCAAGTTGAGGGTAATTTGGTATGTATCAAACATTACTTACTACAATTATAAAAATATAATAAACCGTACTATTCAAGTGAGAAACTTAGCATTTGCCAATTATCCTGTACTGATCCTGAGTTACATCTTGTATTATACTCCAGAGCTGCACTCACTATTCTGCTGCTGGTGCAGTCACTGTGTACATACATGACATTACTTATCCTGTACTGATCCTGATTACACATCCTTGTATTACTCCAGAGCTGCACTCACTATTCTGCTGCTGGTGCAGTCACGTGTGTACATAATGACATTAACTTATCTGTACTGATCCTGAGTTCATCCTGTATTATACTCCAGAGCTGCACTCCTATCTTCTGCTGCTGGTGCCGCACTGTGTACATACCTGACATTACTTACCTGTACTGATCCTGATTTACATCCTGTTTATACTACCCAGAGCGCACTACACTATTCTGCTGCTGGTGCAGTCACTGGGTAACTACATGACATTACTTACCTGTACTGATGCTGAATTACGTCCTGTATTATACCCCCGAGCTGCACTCACTATTTTCTGCTGCTGGTGCCGTCACTGTGTACATACATGCATTACTTATCCTGTACTGACTGAGTTACATCCTGTATTATACCCAGAGCTGCAACTCACTATTCTGCTGGTGCAGTCACGGTGTACATGACATTACTTATCCTGTACTGATCCTGATTTCATCCTGTCATTATACCCCAGAGCTGCACTCACTATCTGCTGCTGGTGCAGTCACTGTGAATACATGACATTACTTATCCTGTACTGATCCTGAGTTACATCCTGTATTATACTTCAGAGCTGCACTCACTATTCTGCTGCTGGTGCAGTCACTGTGTACATACATGACATACTTTCCCTGTACTGAGTCCTGAGTTACCCATCCTGTACTATAACTCCAGGGCTGCACTCACTATTCTGCTGCTGTGTGCAGTCACTGTGTACATACATGACATACTTATCCTGTACTGATCTCTAGTTCCATCCTGTATTATACCCAGAGCTGCACTCACTATTTCGCTGCTGTGTGCAGTCACTGTGTAACTAAGGACTTATTATCCTGTAATGATCCTGAGTTACATCCTTATTATACTCCAGAGCTCACTCACTATTCTGGCTGCTGGTGCCGTCACTGGTCATACATGACATTACTTATCCTGTACTGATCCTGAGTTACACACATCGTACTCCGACTGCACTCACTAACTGCTGGTGCATCACGGTGTGCATCATTACATTACTTCCTTACGTGATCCGAGTACCAAATCCTGTATTTACTCCATAGCTGCACTCACATACTGCTGGTTGTAGTCACTGTGTACATACATGACATTACTTAATCCTTACTGATCCTGAGTTACATCCTGTATTATACTCCAGGCTGGCAGCACTCACTATTCTGCTGCTGGTGCAGTCACTGTGTACAACATGACTTACTTATCCTGTACTGATCCTGAGTTATATCCTGTATTATCCCCCAAGCTGCACTCACTATCTGCTGTCTGGTGCATCACTGTGTACATACATGACATTACTTATCCCTGTACTGATTCCAATTACATCCTGTATTATACTCCAGAGCTGCCACTCACTATTCTGCTGCTGGTGCATTCACTGTGTACATACATGCATTACTTATCCTGTCGATCCTGATTACAATCCTGTATTATACCCAGATCTGCACTTACTTCTGCTGCTGGTGCAGTACTGTGTACACATGTTCTTTCCTGTACTGATCCGAGTACATCCTGTAATACCCCAGAGTGCACTCACTATTCTGCTGCTGGTGCAGTCACTGTGTACATACTGACTTACTTCCTGTACTGATCCTGCAGTTACATCCTGTAGATCTTTTATTTTATATAAATAAAAAAACAATACAAAAACCAAACATATATATTACAAAATATATACATATCTTACCTGCTGGTCCAGCCACATGCACTCCTAGCAAAAATAATAATTTAACTACACCAAATGTAAATAAACACAAATACTACAACCCCCAACCCAACCGATTGTCACACCCCTCAACAACCAATAAACAATAAGACAAGCCACAACCACAAATAACCTAAATGACTATAAATATACATAAACCCACCCCACAACCCTCTAATAACAAACCACCCCACACCATTTTTTTTTTTTTTTAACACACAACACATAATACACACACCACTACACTAAACTAGATCCCCGCCCGCCCCTCCCCTTCCCTCCCCCCCCCCAGACACTGGTCTAAGCGTTCCAAAAGGTTTTGCGTTAAGTAGTCCGGTACCAGTGCACCAGGGTCATGCATGAGTCCCACCACATCACCCCACCCCTCAATCACCCCCCGATCCAACCTAAGCCTATGTCCCAAACCCCACATATATACGATCATATACAATAATTACATTATTTCAACAAACATAACAAAAAACAGAAATGCCAATAATCTAAACAACATACTCCACACCACATAAAGCCCAGCTTCGGCGCCTGCAAGCCCTCACATCACTAGCAACAATACAAACGCTCAGATATAAAAGCAAAATCTACTGTTCACTTCAGCCCAACCGCCAGGGAGAGATGACAGACTAAGGGACACTAAAGGAGAACCCCCTCCAAAGGAGAGGCCCTCCCCCGTGCCCACCCTCCACTCCCAGAAGCGCACCTTCACCAGGTCACCCGAATGTTCCTAACCACCCATCCACCGTAGGATTTTACCTGCGTCGATACTAAACAAACGCCGTTCGTTCCACTGTGGTACCTTACCACTAGGCTAACTGGATAACGTGCATCGGGTCCCCCGGCCACCCGCAGGCCTCTTGAATGCTCCATAGGCCCACTCCGCATATGAGAGCTGCGCTAACCCAGGCCAATGGTGAAGCACCCCCCGTTGTAAGCACCTCTGTGTTAAAGGGGCACTTGAAGGCAGGCACGTGGTCCATGCCTCTCCAGCAGGCCACCGCACTCCCTCCCGGGACAACCCCTTTCCTCAAGCTCTCCTACACTTCAGATTGTCCTCACACACAGTTTTCCATGAGCAAAGCGCCAATAGTCACGTCCAAAACTTCAAAGGGGATCCTGATGGAATTCAATAAACTCAAACCCACCCCCAGATCCCGACTTGGGCAATCCCTGAGGGCCAAGGCTTCTTTGCCATGGGTCAACGAAACCCTCTGTCAGGACTTTCCTCCGACAAGGTCCTGATCTCCCCTCCAGAGACCCCACCGGCGAATCACCTTCAGAACCGGTGGTAGCTTAAGCCGGAAGATGCCCATGTGGTGTGCGAAGTATCCTTCACTTGCCTCTCCTGTCTCCCATTCCTGGAAGAAAGGGCCGAAACCATCCCCTGCAGGAGTATACCCACGGAGGAGCCCCTCTCTTTCCAGAGGTTTGCTACATTGATCTTAGAAAAGGTATTCACTAGAACACACCACAGGGTTGACCATACCAACCCTCCTTGTCTCCTCGGGCGGTAAGTAACCTCCCTCTGATAAGGTTTCAGCCTATTCCCCCATAACAGCTGGAAGAACAGACTGTAGACCCGAGTCCAAGGGGTTCTGGCAACATGACACACACTGCCCATATAATTCAGTAACGGGAGCAGGTAAGTTTTGATCAGATTAACCCTTTCTCTTGAGGTCAAAGACCAACCTTCCACTGGTCCACCTTCTGAGCGCGATCTTAAGCCTGCCATCCCATTTTTGCATGGGGTAAACCCCCCCTGGCCGAATCGATCCCGAGAAAACTTTGGCGGAGAGTCCTGGGGGGGCCCCCTACCTGGAGTGTCGGGAGATCAAGCCTGATACCCCTCATCCAGCCAGGACTCTCACACTTATCCACGGTTGATCTTGGAACCAGAAACCTCTGAGTAGCGGTAACCTCTAGAACATCACCACATTGCGCCTTCCGTCGGCCTCCCCCCCGAGACACGAAAACGGGTTGACATCAGCGGCATCTACGCTAACCCCCTTTGAGTGGCTTTCCGGTGCTGCCCGGATCAGTCCCGACTCACCACCACCGCAACGTCAAGACCCCTCCAACGCAAGGAATGGTGGGGTCAAATGCAAAGCACGTATAAAAGTCGGGCTCAAGGACAACCCCTGGCGAACACCAGACCCGACCTCAAAAGAGCGGCAAATCCAACAACGTCACAAGCGGGACGAAACTCTTGCCCACTGCCTTACAAAAACCTTTAGCCATTGACAAACCCACCCGGCAGGCCATACCTCAGCAAGGAAGCCAGAGGACTCGTGGTTAACCCGATCAAAACGACTTTGCCTGATCAGGACAGCAAGTACCCCTCCAGTACCACCCTGCCTGCCAACTGCCTCGTCCCCGACATCAAAGAACAGCACTTAAATGTACTGGCGGCCCTGGAACAGAGCATTGCTGGGTAACCGACTAAGGAGCGCTGGCGCAAAATGCAACCAGCCGCTTAACAGCACCGTTTGCCAACCTTCTGTCCGTTTGAGACAAGCGCCATGGGACGCCAGGTCTACAATCGAATCGGTTCCTACCCTTTGACAGATTGATCAGAGGCCAGGACCTCCTCATTGACTCGGGCATAGCGCCCGAGGAAAGACACTCATTGAAGACCCATCAAGAGGGACCAGGGCGTTCCTTAAGGTCTTTTATAGAACTCAGATGTTTAGCCATCCTGGCCTGCCGATTTCTTGAGGTCGCGCCCTTCAAGCAAGTCGCCCGGCTGACCTTCCTCTTCCCTATCATACTCAAGTGTCATCAATCCATGTTGTCAGAGTCTCCCCTTACATTTATACTGCGCTCCAATAATTCATGGGGTGAGCAGGACACTTCCTAGAATGTAATCCGACACTGAACAAGCAGGAGAAGCAGCACAAATGCAAAACAGAGGGAGCACAACAGTCTGGCCTATCTCAATGTCCTGCGCTACTTCAACCCTTAGTGCTCATCTGCAATCTGCGGGAAAACCTCACAGCAATAGCGCCCCCACCTGGCAAATGAATGAGACCCTATTGTAATCAATTAGTTGTCCCTGCAATGAATTGACATGACGGGTCCTCCAGAGAGTTATTTCTTACTTTCTGGGGCAACACTGGGTTTGTCACATCTGGACGGATATTCGCCTGCAGAATGGATGACTGGGGACTCCCTGCAATCTGATATCGATGACCTATTCCTATGGAAAGGCCATCAGCATCAATTCACTGGAAGAGCCCTTAGGAAGGGAACTATAAGAGGTGATAAATGGAGCAATGTCACATGGGCAGTACAAGTGGCATATAGAACATCCACACTGGTAAAGGATGGTGCAGGGAGGTCATAGAGCTACAATAAGACTGATAAGATGCCCCTGACCCCATTAATGTCACATATCACCAGTGCCGAGACCCTGCAGATACATCTCCATCACTTACAGCTCCTTATAAGCCACCAACTAGATTACTGGCCCTTTAAGACTACTTCAAGCTCCCATTCCCAAATGTGCAGAGATATGTTATCATGGAGACGTCTCTTCTCTCCCACAATTTAACCATAAGTCAGGGACAGCTCTGGTCACGTCACACGGACAGCGCTAGGTCCTAGCAGTGAGGAGGATAATGATGTATAGATATATAGATCCTGCACTGACACATGGTGTAATGTAGGGTATATTATAAGTAATATAGAGCACAGGCCACAAGGGGGTGATAAACAGGAAGGGTTTTTGGGGTCATTACCTTAACACAGCACTAGTTAGAGGCCTTTAAACCAGTAGCGCTTGAGTCCCTATGACAACACTTCATGCTCTATACATAGTAGGTTCTCCATTTACACAGAGACCTTAAATTTGCGACTTTAAAGGAGCCCTATGGGAATCTAGCAGGCCGGAAGTTCTGGGGAGGGGGTCATAGGACAGTGGTCTCATCGGACAAGGGAACAACACAAAAGTGAAGGCCGGTGGTCTGAGGAGGTCACTCATTGGACTTCACATTCACGGCCACAGATTAAAGGGGTCTTCCAGTTTTAGTATTGGGGAACATAATTAAAATATACGTCTGTGATTTTTCACTTTAATCTAGCAGCAGAAGGGATCTGCAGTACCACACACAACCCAGGAGGGGGTGATGTTTCTTCTAATATACGGTAGCGCTACAATACCCTACCCTTGCCCCACAGTGTAGGGAACAGAATAATTAGCCATGGAAGGTGCTATGCCAGCCTCATGATACCCAGAGGATCTAACACAAGCCAAATGGTTTCTCCCATATCTTCTTTCTACCACCCCAACTCCTATCAATTGTTTCCCAAGTACCCCCCCCCCCCCCCCCCCCCCCCCGACAAGTAACCCTCCTACTGAACGATGGAAGGCTCCGTGCAGCAGCCAAATGCAACAATTCTGAAATATAAACCCATATTTCACAGTCCTGCTGCTCCTCCTACAGGATGGATACTCTCCATGTAAGAATAATCTTTATTTATACAGCACCATCAAATTCTGTACAGAATCTGGGGAACATATACAAATAAAATAAGGCCGTGTAATAACAGAGTACTAACAGTCATATGGAATAGAATATCTTGATTAAAGGGTTAACATTAATGGTAATTGTTTAAAGGGGTCAGCAAGTTAAGAAGCAAACCCAAAAATCTTAATAATAATCTACAAACCAGAACAGCTTCAGAGAGCCCCCCCCCCCCTCCCTGGAGGACCGAGTGCAACTTTACATTACACAGATAAGCCATTGATGTCTATTTGTAGCACTTCCTTATCCCTGTGCTGGTGCTGTTTTTGGTTAGAAAACCCAGTGTTGTTAGTGAAAAGACGATTGTAAGAAGATTACACGTCTTATACCCACAGGACAGTAGACAACACCAGGATCAGAGGGGAATAGACTGCCGGGACCCGTAGCTTGCTGCTCAGCCATCAACCCCATGAACAGAGAATGGTGACATGTTCATGTTACTCCATTCATTAGGAAGACAACATCCCCGTTCTCATAATTGAGAAGGCCCACCAGAGTCCGGACACCCACATGTATGAGAAAGTTAAACTTCAATACTGGTTAACATTTTTAAACCAGGGCGCCTGTTGGGTCTGACTGCAGTGATCCATCAGTACAGGGGTCTCTAGTACTAACACCCTATCATAGAGGCGTCCTCACACATGTGCAGCGCCGCTCCATTCATCATGGGGATCCCCTCCTCATAATCTGCAGGGACCTCCATGAGAATGAGGGTCTCTAGTACAACGTGTGAGCACCCCCTTTCCCCTTCTGTACTGTAGCGGACTGTACCCCACTAGTGAAAGTGGCAGCATCGAACCTTCATAGCACCGCTCCATTCATCCTGGGGACCAATAGTGTAAGTAGAATCTGCACATATTCACGGCACCGCTCCATTCACCCTAGACCCTCCCCCTAAATCTGCACGGACCTCCATGAGAATGGGGGTCTATAGTACAATGTGTGAGCACCCCCTTTCCCCTTCTGTAGTGCGCTGTACCCCACTAGTGAGCTGCATCTAACCTTCATAGCACCGCTCCATTCACTCAGGGGACCCCCATGATGATCTGCAGGGGCCTCCATGAGAATGGGGGTCTATAATACAACGTGTGAACACCCCCTTTCCTCTTCCATAGTGCACTGTACCCCACTAATGAGCAGCATCAAACCTTCATAGCAGCGCTCCATTCACCCTGGGGATCTCCTCCCGATGCTCTGCAGGAGCCCCAGTAATCCCGGTGAGGACCCCATTACATCGAGACGTTCATCCCGGGTCACTTGTCTCCGGACCACCAGTCCCCCCCATTCCGGCACATAGGGGGCCACAGCCACCATCACGCACACTTCACTCCTAACTTTACCAAAAGTTTACAACATTTTCCATGGCTCCATAGAGGAGTCACGTGACCAGACAGGGGTCCCTTGTCACATGACACAACCGTTATCACCCCTCTTTTAGAAATACGCCCCCCCGGTGATGGTGCGGCGCCCACATCCCCTGCCTGCCACGGACACCGGTGCCACAGACCCCAGCAGGGGGTTGTTATCACCCCATCTCCACCATAGAACTCGCCCACAGGGCACCCAACCACCCAGTGCCCCCCCTCAGGTACCTCACCCCCTCCCTGCCCCCCACCTTTATGTGCAGGTCCCTCCTCCAGCCTCCCCTCCCCCTTCATGTACCCCCTGTCACAATTATCATGTCCCCCTGTCAGTCTCACCGAACTGGGACGGAGCTCTGTCCCAAACCGCGTTCCGCCGCAAGGTCCCGGTGGTAGGCGGCGCTAATCACTCCACCTCCGCCTGCCTCTCCACCGACTGCCTATACCGGAAGTGCTGCGCTCTGTCTGACGTCACTTCCGCCAGGCAGTGCGGACGCTATGACACCTTTTAGAGGCGGGGCTTACGCGCAGATGGGCGGGTCCAGGCGTGGCTGTTGCCCATCCGGTTTACTAGTGGCTGAGAAGTCCTTGGTGGGCGTATTTAGCAGGCTGGGGGAGGGGGCCCTCACGGGTCACGTGGTGCAGTGTAAACAGCCTCCTGCGGCACCATGGATCCGATTATCATCATCATTATTATCATTATTATCATTATTATTATTATTATGATGTAACATAGTCTTAGGAGTATATTCACACACGCAGGGTTTTTGCACACTTTAAAATGAGGAGCAATAATTGATTGCAGCCAGTGTTATGTATTGTCCCTGTACAGATGTGTAATCAGACCTTTATGTATCTTTATAGTAGCAGCAGGACTGTGAAATAAGTGTTTATTGTTGCAATGGGGAATGTCCTCACATGTCCTCCCTGTGCTCTCTGCAGCCAGTGGTATGTATTGTCCTTGGAGAGATGTGTAATACTAGCAGCAGGACTGTGAAATATGGGTTTATATTTCAAAATTGTTGCATTTGGCTGCTGCACAGACCCTTCCATCTAAGTAACAGCTGTAACAGGCTTCTGGTTGGATACTACAGTAGTAAATTAAAGGGGAGAGGGGGTTTGGAAAAGTTTATTGTTGAGCTAGGAGGATATTACCCTAATGCACATGGAGAATCAGCAATCCGGGAATGTAAATCAATATTTCACAGTCCTGCTGCTACTAACCACATACAGAAAGATCTGATCACGCATCTCTCCAGGGACAATACATAACACTGGCTGCAGTCTGTATGGTCAAAGCTGCTGACAGGTTCCCTATAAATCTCATTTATGCTATTACATTAGATTAGAGTTTGCAATGACTACTGATATGGCCCTGGCTTCATACACATGGGAAGTATCTACATGTGCAAGGGAATAGTCACCAACAGGGATGATGGTGGAGTTGCATCAGGTGGTCATAAGGCGTCTTCTCCCCGTATGAGACCAGTACTATGAACAATATAATAGTTGGGGTCCTGGTACAGGTTTTGCACTGGGGTCAAGCAACAGCATGTTGCTTGTCTCTTTGCGCTGTTTACCTGCAGCGTTCAATTACTTAGAAGTAGGGAGGCGTTACCAGAGCCCCTCCATGCTGTAGCTTCACAGACTGTTACACTGTGAAGGGTACTGAGGGGCCGACATTGAAACAGGGTGTGAAGCTACAGCACGATAGTGCTCTGGTAACACCCCCAGGAGCCCTTTAGGCTCATTAGCATCATTTTAGAAGGAAGGAGGCCATGGATAACAAATACAGGCAGTCCCCGGGTTACATACAAGATAAGGTCTGTAGGTTTGTTCTTAAGTTGAATTTGTATGTAAGTCGGAACTATATATTTTATCATTGTAATCCCAGCCAGAACTTTTTTGGTCTCTGTGACAATTGGATTTTAAAAATGTTGGGTTGTCATAAGAATCAATATTAACACTAAATCCTCATTACAGACACCTGTGATAACTGTTACAGCTGATTATTGTAGCCTAGGACTAAAGTACAATAAATTACCAATATCCAGAGGTCCGTTTGTAACTAGGGGTCGTATGTAAGTCGAGTGTTCTTAAGTAGGGGACCGCCTGTATAAGAAGATTCCCACAATCACAGTGCCCCTGGTTTGTCATGATGGATTTGATTATATATGTCCTTTAAACTTTTTGTTCATTATTATGCTAATAAACGTTTTTTAAAATGCAAATATAGAATGATTTAATAAGCAGACGTATGACACATGGCGGCGGGTAAACTATGTACAAAACTCAGTCGTGAATCTGTCCCAGCAAGCGAAAAAAAAATCATCGTCCGAGAAGTTGAAATAATAACAATAAAGGCAGTGAAAAAAGAAATGACAAATATTAATCTTCAGACTGAGATTTAACACGACGTCACACTCCGTCCTGTCTGTCCGTGTCGGAAACTGCGCACCACATGTCTTTGAAGTTCAAGGCGGCGCCAGTCATCCTATGGAAGATGTCCCTAATGTCATCGCAGGTCGTCTCGAAGTGAGTGGTGGCATCATAGGATCGAGAGATGAAAATCTGAGAAAAGATTGAATGGGATCAGGTTAGTAGTCCCTCAGTGACCTCTACAGGATCACTATTAGTATTACGCAGCGCTGCACAAAGCTTGTCAGATCAGTCCCTGTCCCCATGTGGCTCACAATCTAATCACCCTACCAGTATGTTTTGGAGTGTGGGAGGAAACAGGAGGACCCAGAGGAAACCCACGCAAACACAGAGAGAACATACAGACTATTTGCAGATGTTGACCCTGGATGGAACTTGAACCCAGGTCCACAGTGCTGCAAGGCTATAGTGCTAACCACTAAGCCACCGTGTTGCCCAATGGATATGCAATGACAGTCAACATATAGGGGCCCTGACAACCCCTTTAAGATACAGTTCTGATCTCTCACCTGGTTTTTCGTTCCGTCATGTTTCGGGATATACTGGTCACTGATGGACACAAACCTGTAAAAAAAAAATAGACAATATTTATTGGTAGATTTGGAAATTTTTTTCACCTCTGATTGGATTATAATGGAATTGCATGAAGTTCAATGGTATAAAATATTGCACAGGATAGAGGATAAGTGTCTAATGGGTGTATGCTAGGCCCTGTACCCCAGATCATGAGAAATGGGGACCCATAGGGTTCTCTAAAGGGCTCTATGCAAATGGGGCACTAATGTGTATGCACTCCATTCACATTTACTAATGCAGACATGTCAGGAGAGGTGAGGGTTATTCTTTAAAGGGAACCAAAATCAAAAATGATTTTACCACGGCCATGCATAAATCCAGGCACCCTGACTGTGGTCATTTTATATTTATCATCCATGGCCTCCTTCCATCTAAGATAAAATTATAGTGGTGTGTTACCAGCATCCCTCCAGGCTGTAGCTTCACAGGATGTTACACTGTGCAGGAGCACTTCCCTCCATCCCACTATGTGAAATTATCGCAGGCGGAGTGTGGTGGGCAAGACAGTGTAACAGCCATGAAGCTGTAGCACGGAGGGGGTCTGGTAACGCCACCAGAGTCCAGTTTGACTTATTAGCATAATTATAAAATTTGACTTTAGAAGGAAGGAGGTCTTGGATGACAAATAGAAGAAGTGACAGTCACGGTGCCTGGATCTATGAGTAAGTGTCCCTGGTTTATCAGGATGGTAGATTTCCTTTAAGGGATATGTAAACTTGACAGCCGCAGACGATCTATGGATGTAAATGTCTCAGCATGTTCTCAATAATGGAGACATACAGCCGTCAAGGGGACCAGATTATTTCTGTTCGTCCTTGCTTCTCTATTTGAACATGACAGTCTCTTCTTGGAATGGCTGATAACAGAGAACAATACACTGCATTGAACTGCAGCTATTTCAGACCATTGAAATCTATTGCCTTCTTTTCAGGAAAATATAAAAGAAAATTGGTCCGAGGATCGTGGCTTTGAAGTGTCATACCCTGCTTCTTCCAAAACCAGAGGGTGTCAGAGTATTCCTGCTCGGTGTTCACAGCTCACCCCAGGCTCGGTGACTCATTCCCGCTCTACTTCCTGGATTCCAGTGAAGTTCTAGGAAATTTTCTGCCCACACGTATTTCATGAGTACAAATAAAAATCTTAAAGGTTTTATGAGATAAAAAAAAGGGCGTTATCCCTTGTTAAACAGCGCCACCTATGTCTGGAGGCAGGGCTTGGTATTGAATGACAGCTTAAATCATTGTATAAATGACAGTCTAGCGCCATTAAAAAAAAGTTTTTGACCTTTACTTTATCTTTCGCCATTGAAAGTCTGTGAACTGACCCTCAACTATTCCCAGACACAAAGCGGATAGACGCAAGCGAGATAACGCTCGGCAAAAGTTCACTTTGCAGAACACAACTTGTGGAGGCACATAGGCACATTGGGGCACATTTACTTACCCGGTCTGGAGGAGATCCAGAAAGTGCATTGTCCGACGACAATGCACTCAATAAGATCGTGCGCCCGATATCCTTCATGTGTCTCTTCCCCGCTCAGGTCCACAGGAGTTCACCATCTTCCTCCCAGTGCATGTAAGTGCATGGCTTGCTACACAATTTTTAAGTTAAATCCCGCGGTTTGTCCGAATCTGTTGGATCGTCCGACTGCCCGCCCCCTGATTTCAGCCACATGAAAGCCATCGCGATTGCGACTAAATCCGATCGCGTGCGACACAATCGCATGCTAAATACCGGTCCCAGCGGCGCGATCCTCGAGAAACGTCGTAAAACCCACAGAAATGCGGCCCATGAAAAGGGTCGTGCAAGGACTGTGGATAGCTGATAGATCTAAAATTGTTGAGGGGCCAGTCACAAGAACCCCCCCCCCGACACGAGGGGTAAGACCATGTGCCACCTGCCTTGAGCATAGGTAATAGATTTTTGTTGCCTAGGACAAACCTTCTGGACTCCAGCCTGATACATTTTAGCTGCACTGACACATTGGGGCTCATTTACTAAGGGTCGCGTGCTGCTCACTTTTGTTGGACTGTTCACCTTTTTCGGGGATTACCTGGCTTGCACAGTATTTAAGAAGTGTCTGCGCTTGGGCTGTGTCACACGGGTTGCTTCCCTGCAACACAAACCGGGGGGTGCGTCGGATGATCCGATTGATGCGGACTGAGCGTGGGATTTAAGTTTTAAATGAATGCACCCCAAAAAAGAAGGTGAACTCTGTTGGACCTGAGCAGGGAAGCGACACATGTAGGATATCGGGCGCACAATCTTAGTGAATCGCAGCACAGTGCATTATACACGGACAATGCACTTTCGGTGAACTCCATCGGCCGGGTAAGTAAATGTGCCCCACTGTAGCAAATAGAACAAGATATATGTCTGTGCTGCTGATGCGTTTAGGACAAAAAAGATCATGGGCACTTTATACAACTGGAGCTAATCCAATATGGTCCCCAAAACATAGGCAATGCCCTCTGCCTCCCCCTGCCCCAGACTCATTGGTCCAACTTACTTCTGATCCACGGGCTCCAGTAGTTCCAGGGCTGGATGGATTTCACTCTCTGGATTCTCAGTTTCTACCGTTGTGCTAATAATAGCAACATATTTCCCATCTGATGCCACACAGTGTGAACAGGACACCATGCACACGTAGATATCTGAGCAGGAAGAATACAAGATAGATTGCATTTAGTGCCTGCGTACATCTCCTATGGTGTATACATGTCCTAGGCAGAACTATGCATCTCCATGGTTACAGACTACAACACTGTGTGCAGTCTGATCTTACAGTCAGGTTGGAAAAGTGCTCATGACCTTTAATTTTACCTGATTTTCTGTTGACTTGCGTCTGGGGAATTATGATTTGGCAAGATGTGCATTCATTGGTGTTCCTGATTGGATGGCTGAGGATGCAGATGACTCTTATCACTTGTCCAACTTTCTTAACTTGATCGGGGACGTAGCTGGGGTCACAGATTAACTGTTTGCAGTGTGCGATCTGCAAAATAATAATAATAATCTTTATATAGCGCCATCAAATTCCATAGCGGTACCACACAAGGGGTAAATTATAGTTAGGGCATAAGGAGGAGCAGTCAAATATGAAATCAGAAATAAAATCTGCTTTAAATGTAAAACACTATTATTAGGACTATTAAAGAACTGAAGGGCCTGCCACATCTCACGTAATTAACAGGTTATGAAATACAATAGAACAATGCGGCCCACACCCATCACCTGCCAGCACATGCATGAAACCAGACTACAGGGATTCTGCCAAGATATCCAAATCTACATCTACCAAAATCTTTTTCCATTATTTTGCTAAAGTTAAGGTGGGCTCTAGACAGTTTTTCTGATTCTGACAAGGTGGTCTCTAGACAGAATCAGTCTCCTTCCCCTTCTGACTACTTCTGGTGGGTGGACTCTAGACATAATCAGTTTCCACTTCCTGTCTGACAAATACTTGAGGTGGGATCTATACAGAATCAGTCTCCTTCCCCATCTAGCATCAGCTGGGCAGGGGAGGGGCACTGTATAGAATCAGTCGCCCTTCCTGTCTGACAACTACTTGAGGTAGGCTCTAGACATAATCAGTCTCCTTCCCCCTCTGGCAGCAGCTGGGGGAGGGCTCTGGATAGAATCAGTCTCCTGCCCCTGCTGACATCTGACAATATAGCCTTTAGTGCCGTGAGCTGGCCTTGTATAGTGGATAAATAAGAGGTGAGGAACTACTTACCTCTCCCTCTGACTTGATGCCAACCACTTTCCCCTTCTCCATCAATATCTCGTCCACAGGTTTATTGATCATATAAATCCCACCGTACAAAGCGCTCAGTCTAAGGGGATAGAGGAGACCCAGAGAGATGAGCACAGGTTTAGATTCCACCTTGAACACAACATATGAACAAACCCATAGGAAAAATGCTGATGTCATCACATTTTGATGACTGTAGAACCTACTTATACATTAACGATATACCTCGGTTCTGGGCAGTAACCTCACCTGGCAAACCCTTGCGGCAGCTCTCCGAGCCCATACAGGGGGTAGAGATAAGGACTTTTGCTATACTTTGCCAGGGACTCACAGTACAGCTTGATTCGATTTATGGTCTCCAGACATGGCTGATCCAAGTAGCTGCAGAGAAGAAGCAAATCATCTAGATTACAAATAACATTAACCATTACACGATATCTCTCCACAAACTGAAAAGCTGCTGCTGCCACTAGGGGGCGCTTACTGTATACTGTTAGAATATTTACATTAACATAACTGATACTCCCAATAATAGTACAAATATTATGATGTGGTTTTACTTAAGGACACCCGACCTACAGACGACCCCCAGTTAAAGACGGACCCCTCTGCCCCCTATGACCTCTGGTGAAGCTTTCTGGATGTTACTACAGTTGTAAATTGCAATAATCAGTTGTATAGTGTCTGTAATGAAGATTTATTCATAATCCTTGGTCCTATTACAGCACAAAAATTTGAAACTCCAATTGGCATTGGGGCGCAAAAAAAATTTGTCTAGAACTACAATGATAAAATATACAGTTTCGACTTACATACAAATTCAACTTAAGAAAAAACCTATAGACCCTATCCTGTACGTAACCTGGGGACTGCCTGTACTAACTGTTGTTCTAATTGATTCTATGACTAACCTGAAAAGAACCTGTCAGCAGGTGTGACCATGTAGACTGAAGCCTGTGTTATCTATTGTCCCTGGAGAGATGTGTAATTAGATCTCTGTATATGTTGTTAGTAGCAGCTGAACTGTGAACTATGGCTTTATATTCCAGGATGCTAGCTTTTCCAAGAACTCTGGAGATGGGTTCTAACACTGCTGTGCTCTGTGCAGCCAGTTTTATGTACTGTTCCTGAAGAGATGTGTAACCATACCTTTGAGTGTGTTGTTAGTAGCAGCAGGACTGTGAAATATGGATTTATATTCCAATATTGTAATAGCTTGAAGTATGCTGGGGTGTATCCTCACACTGCTGTGCTCTAAGCTCTCTGCACTGAACTGATCCACTGCTCTTCCTTCTGTAGCAAACTTCTGGTTGAATACTATAGGAGTCAGTCACATAGGAGAGGGATGGTGGAGATGGCTCAATGCAGAGAGCAGTGTGAGCAGTGATATTCCCTGTGGCTGGACAACCACCAATCTTATATAGTCCATTCAGTGCTGACAGTATCAGTCTTTTGACTGACACATCCCCATGGGAAAGGGGAGTGTAAGTGTGTGTCTCCAGGAGGAATAACAGAGGAATAACGCTGAGTTCTAATGTTAAAAAAAGGTAAAACTACAGGTTGTTCCTATAAAGTTTCACCTTTTTTAAAAAATTAGAACCAATCACAACCAATTCTCTTTGATACAAATTGCCTTTAAGACCACTTCTACCTACTCATCCGTCCTGTACAACGCCACCGCATGCCCGGTAAATGCCATCACGTCCGGTCCAAGATCAAATTTCCTGTAAACCTCTCGCATGCTAATTTTCCTGGGATCTATATCATGGTGAGTCTTGACATCGTGTTCATTGAAATTTAAGACAAATAGTAAGAATTTACGGAAACGCCTCTTTTCGAACATCCCCATTAAATCTGAAAGCAGAGATAAGGAGACTAAGCATTGGTTTATTACCCAGGAGAAAGTTAAACCTTTGGGTGATGCCAACAGCGTCCCCTTACCAGAGACCAAGGCCTCCTCCTCAGTGCAGGGCACCTTGTGGATCTTCCCGGATTTGTACACATAACTTCCATCCACTACTTTGAAATCCATATATCGGGTGACTTCTGTGTATAACAACATCTTCACCAGCTGACCTAACAGAGGCAGAGATAGAGGGAGTTGTGTATAAAAACTGGAATTTAAAGTGTTGAATATTCAGATATTCACATCTTAAAATTCTGAAAAGAACTCAATTAAACCTAATTTGTCTACATTAGAAATGCTTTACAATCCTCTGTTATCCATCATTTCAGGATTAATAGGGGCAGATGAAATGTTCTTTAGAATATAACTACTATAATACTGCCCCCTATGTACAAGAATATAACTACTATAATACTGCCCCCTATGTACAAGAATATAACTACTATAATACTGCCCCTGTGTATAAGAATATAACTACTATAATACTGACCCCTGTGTATAAGAATATAACTCCTATAATTAGAAATATTAAGTTTCTGGTAGTGTTACCTCCTCCAGGGGTGTGATTGATGCACTTTCTCCTCCGTAGTAATTATTGCGATCTATGTGTAGAACCCTTTTCCCATTCACAGACATTATCCCGGACAACACACATTCCTATAGATGAGATAGGAAAGTAAGTAATAAAGTGCTTTATTCTTTTTACTAGCTGTAAGTACACTTCTGCATCACTCGGCTTTCCTACAGATATTATAATTTGTGTGACTATATTTTCACTACACTTAGATTTTGAATGTCATTCCCAGACCTTATGGGAGAAGAGGTCACATGATATGATTTCTAGGGGATAACTGCAATCTGGGGACCTTTAGATTAAAGGGGTTGTCCTATTTATTCTTTCTTTTATTTTTACTGCACTAAAATGACAGCTCTTATAATGTTGTAGTAAGGAATAATGATGAATATTTACTCCACATTTCCCGCAGCCTGCACCATTGTTGTTGTTGTCATGAAGCAAATAAGGCTAATCCGTCTTCCCTGACATCTTGGATTGATGTATAAGCCTGTGACGGTGTCTGAAATCCCTGAAGCAGATTAACCCTGAGGGCCTCCATGATCTGCCTGTGATGTCACCCACGTGTGTGTGGGGGGGTCCTGCAGGGGTGACCAGGAGATGTGACTGTGTAGGAGGAATGGATGGATATAGGATAAACTATACAACTGCAGCGAAAGAAGCATCTAATCTAGGAGAATTGTAAAGGAATATTCTGCTTTAATAAAAATTAAAGGGAACCTACCACCACGATTCTACCGATAAAGGTAGAACAGGTGGTAGGTGGATGTATGGGACGCGAGGATAGCCCTTTTTAGAGCTAATCCCTACATCTTTTAAAAATCTTTAATACCCTAATATGTAAATTTTCTAAAGCGGCTACTGGGGCGTGGAGTAGCCGGACAGGAAGCTACACGTTGCAGCTACTCCACGCCCCAGTAGTCTCTTTTCTCCCCTTACCCTGAAATCTTTGTCAGGCAGCTCCTCGTAGCTGCATGCCCCCATCCAAGAAGCCGGAGTTCTGTGCATGCGCAGTAGCTCCGGCTTCGGATTGTTGTTGTTGTCATGAAGCAAATAAGGCTAATCCGTCTTCCCTGACATCTTGGATTGATGTATAAGCCTGTGACGGTGTCTGAAATCCCTGAAGCAGATTAACCCTGAGGGCCTCCATGATCTGCCTGTGATGTCACCCACGTGTGTGTGGGGGGGTCCTGCAGGGGTGACCAGGAGATGTGACTGTGTAGGAGGAATGGATGGATATATGATAAACTATACAACTGCAGCGAAAGAAGCATCTAATCTAGGAGAATTGTAAAGGAATATTCTGCTTTAATAAAAATTAAAGGGAACCTACCACCACGATTCTACTGATAAAGGTAGAACAGGTGGTAGGTGGATGTATGGGACGCGAGGATAGCCCTTTTTAGAGCTAATCCCTACATCTTTTAAAAATCTTTAATACCCTAATATGTAAATTTTCTAAAGCGGCTACTGGGGCGTGGAGTAGCCGGACAGCAAGCTACACGTTGCAGCTACTCCACGCCCCAGTAGTCTCTTTTCTCCCCTTACCCTGAAATCTTCGTCAGGCAGCTCCTCGTAGCTGCGTGCCCTCATCCGAGAAGCCGGAGTTCTGTGCATGCGCAGTAGCTCCGGCTTCGGAGCAGTGGTCTTTAAAAAGATAGCGGGGACGTGAGAATTAGCTCTAAAAAGGGCTATCCTCACGTCCCATACATCCACCTACCACCCGTTCTACCTTTATAGGTAGAATCATGGTCGTAGGTTCCCTTTAGGCAAATATAATGTTAAAGGGGTGTTCCAGGCTAACAACATTGATAATAAATCCACAGAATAAGAGTTGAATGTCAGATTGGTGGGGGTAAAACAACCTGCACCCTGTTCTCAGCAGCTGATACACAGAGAACAGAACAGGAAGCAGACAGCGCTGTTTTCAGTGTAGTGGTCAGACCAGGTCACTGCAGATTAACTCCTATTCATTAGAATGGAAGCCACTACACAGAGTAGGGCGCTGTCTGCTTCCTGTTAATTTGTATATCAGATCTGTGGGGGTAAAGTGAGGGCCTATGATCAGGAAAGGCTATAAACATTTTATTTTATAAACCCCCCTTTAATTTAGGCTCTTTGGTGGTTGTCAGGGTTGAGACGATAAAGTTTAAATATTGTATAACCAAAAGTTCTACCACAAAACAACATCATTCTATTATATTTGAGAAGGCCTCAGAGCCTGTCCTTGTCCTCCATAGCAACCAATCAGAGCTCAGCTTTTGTTTCTCCACAGCACTATAAGAAATGAAAGCTGAGCCTTGATTGGTTGTGAAGGGCAACATGGACAATCTTACCATTAGAGACCCTTCATGTTTCTACTTCTTGTCAAATAAAGATCTGGCCTTTTTATCTGTGCTTCAGATGTTTGGGGGAGATTTTTAAAACTGTCTAGAAGACACACTGCAGGACAAAACATTTTTGGGTACTTAAAGGAGTTGTCCAGTAACATCAATTACTTGATGTTACTGGACAACCCTTTAACGTTATCCACTGAATAGGGGCTAATTTTCTAACCGGTGGGGGTCCCAGAGGTGGGCCTCCCACATAGCATGATATTGGGGGTCCCCAAATAAATAGAGCAGATGGTTGTGCATGAACTCCTCTGTTCATCTCTATGGGCTGACGGAGATGCTTGAGTGCAGTTCTCGGTCACTTCTATCGGTGCTGTGGACACATCCGTGTTACAGTTATATTTATCCGAGGTACAAGAGACCCCTGTTCTTGTGATCCTTTCTTTTGGAACCCCCACAAATCGGCAAGTTTCCATAGGATAGGGGGTAACTGTATGTTACCGGAATACCTCTTTAGTTTGTGAGACACATCGAGAAAAAGGATTGTCTGACATATACAGTGCTCACTCCCCAAAAAACACATCATAATAACTTCTATAGAGGTTCTGCAGCAGCCGGGCTCTATGTGATGTTATATGGCAATAATCTCCCATGTCCATAAATACAAAAACTACAGGGAATAGGTAAAAGTGGGACAACTTGCTTTGCATCACATAACATTGACCTAATTTTGTCATCTTGTTATATAAATTCTCCATGTGAGGCCACGTGCACAGGGCTGTAATATGGCTCATTGCAAGTTATAGGGAACCATAATATGCCAACCTTACCGAGCTAATGTACCACAATATACCACCAATTTAATTCTGTAGCCTAAAGGAAAAAAAGGTAGCCCGTTTTATGGGATTTCCCCTAGGAACATTGTTTTTAGAGAAGAACTTTGTAATATTGTGCAGTACTGTGCACCATATGGCGGTACATATGGTATAGAAGTATTATATGCCACCTTGCTATTTGAAACCAGAGTAAAAAGCTTCCCAGGATCCAGTTGCTTGTTACAATTTTCCAGTAGATCCTATTGGGGACACAGTTCTCTTACCTTCAGCCCCGTTCCCAGCACAATGACATCATACTCTTCCTCCATGCCAGAGAGATGGGTCTGTTCCTCACATTCGTGGCTACCTGTGTTATTGTATGGGACAGTCTGTTGTACTAAGCTGATCTGCCAGACGCTGATAAGCCACCAGCTTTCAGACTGTCACTAGCACCAGTGACCCAAAGCCGGGCCTGTAATCCCGATAAATCACACGCATAGGGTGCTGTCCCCTTGCAGTGCGCAAATGGAGACCAATTTATTCATAGATTATATATATTTTATTGTTATGAGACTCGGTTTAATCTAAATTCAATACAGAAAACATAGGATGGATAGTAATTGAAGGGTATGCCTTCTTCAGGGACCACATCTATTGCACAGTATGGTATAATCTCCCTTTAAGTGTTTGCTGTCAAACACTGGATACAGTGTTTAATGTTGCCGCCTATTCCACCTACCTTCTCCAGCTACAATAACTATGAACAATAGAACATACTCCAAACCTTTCCAAAAATTTTCAGCTGTAAATGACCCTAAATTTATTATGTACGATGGAGCATGGTGGTGAACTCATCCCCAGGCTCCTAGATATGTGCCTGCCAAAAGAGCAACCTAGTAAGAAGTCCTAAGAGAGGCGTCAGGGAAGCTCTCCATAGCAACGCTCTATAACTGTGCGCGCTGAATTTTACATGTGAGGGAATACGCCCCCTTCTGATATAAGGAAGAACAAGGGTAAATAATTTATGAGTTTTGTTTTATTTACTGAAACCAGTGTTTTTTTGTTACAAAATATTAGAGTACTATATAGATGTAATAATAAAAGTCAAGTCACTTGTAAATGCATTACTTAACTATATTATGTTTCCAATTTTAGTCCACTGTGTACATACATTACATTATATCCTGTAACTGATCCTGAGTTCATCCTGTATTGTACCCAGAGCTGCACTCACTATTCTGCTGCTGGTGCAGTCACTGTGTTACATACATGACATTACTGATCCTGTACTGATCTATTTACATCCCTTATTATACCCCAGAGCTGCACTCACTATTCTGCTGCTGTGGCAGTCACTGTGTACATACATGACATTACTTACCTGTACGGATCCTGAGTTTACATCCTGATTTATACCCCAGAGCTGCACTCACTATTCTGCTGCTGGTGCAATCACTGTGTCATACATGACATTACTTATCCTGTCTGATCCTGAGTTACATCCTGTATTAGACTCCAGAGTTGCACTCACTATTCTGCTGCTGGTGCAAGTCACTGTGTACATAATGACATTCTTATCCTGTACTGATCCTGAGTTCCATCTGTATTATACTCCAAGCTGCATCACTATTCTGCTGCGGTGCAGTCACTGTGTACATACATGACATTACTTATCCTGTATGATCCTGAGTTACATCCTGTTATATACCCCAGAACTGCACTCACTATTCTGCTGCGGTGCAGTCACTGTGTACATACATGACATTACTTATCCTGTACCTGATCCTGAGTTACATCCTTATTAACCCCAGAGTCCACATCATATTCTGCTGTTGGAGGAGTCACTGTGAATACCATGACATTACTTATCCTGTACTGTCCTGAGTACTCCTGTATTATACCCAGAGCTTGCACTCACTATTCTGCTGGTGGTGCAGTCACTGTGAACATACACCACTTACTTATCCTTTACTGATCCTGATTTACATCCTGTTTATACCCCAGGCTGCATTCACTATTCTGCTGCTGGTGCAGTCACTGTGTACATACATGAAATTCTTATCCTGTACTGATCCTGAGTTACATCCTGTATTATACCCCAGAGCGGCACTCCCTATTCTGCTGGTGGAGTCACTGGGGCACATTCACTAAGATTGTGCACCCGATATCCTGTATATGTTTGCTTCCCCACTCTGAGTTCACATCTTTTGTTATCGCGTGCGCCAAAATCCAGTGCAGACACCTGTTAAATACCTGTGTCAAGTTGTGTAATCCCTGACAAAAAGGTGCACAGTCGCAAAGTAGTCACGACCGCACCTTTAGTAAATGAGCTCCACTTTGTACGTACATGACATTACTTATCCTGTCTGATCCTTGAGTTACATCCTTTGTAACCCCAGACTGACTCACTATTCTGCTGCTGGTGCAGTCACTGTGTACTACATGACATTACTTATCCTGTACTGATCCTAGTCTTACTCCTGTATTATACTCCAGGGCTGCACTAACTTTCTGCTGCTGGTGCGCAGTCACTGTGTCATACATGACATTACTTATCCTGTACTGATCCTGAGTTACATCCTGTATTATACCCCCATGGCTGCACTCACTACTGCTCCGGGTGCAGTTACGTGGTACATACATTACATTACTTATCCTGTACTGATCCTGAGTTACATCCTGTATTATACCCCAGAGTTGCACTCGCTATTCTGCTCTGGTTGCAGTCACTGTGTACAATCATAACATTACTTATCCTGTACTGATCCTGAGTTCATCCTGTATTATACCCCAGAGCTGCACTCACTATTCTGCTGGTGGTGCAGTCACTGTGTACATACACGACTTACTTATCCTGTACTGATCCTGAGTTACATCCTGTATTATACCCAGAGCTGCACTCACATTCTGCTGCTGGTGCAGTCACCTGTTACATACTGACATTACTATCCTGTATGATCCCTGAGTTACATCCTGTTATACCCCAGAGCTTCAACTCACTATCTCTGCTGGTGCAGTCACTGTGTACATACATGACATTACTTATCCTGTACTGACCTGAGTTACATCCTGTATTATACCCAAGCTGCACTCACTATCTGCTGGGGGTGCAGTCACTTGTGTACATACACTACATTACTTATCCTGTACGGATCCTGAGTTACATCGTGTATTTAACTGACAGGGTATATATGGGTCCACCGGGGGTTGGCCACAAGAAGGGCATTACACTATGTGGGGAGCCATTAAGGTTAAATAGTACTATGCTTGAGGGGCAATAGGCTTGAACAATTTTTGTCCCTTTTCTTTCCACAAAAGTTGGGAGTGAGTCACTGGGGGATATGTATTGCCGTGTTGGTCTTTAGTAAAATGGACTGTTTTTAAACTGTGCCAGTTAACCCATTAACGACCTGGCCCTTTGCTTTCATTTCCATTTTTCATTCCCCACCTTCAAAATCTCTAACTTTTCTAGTTTTACATGTACAAGAGCTCTGTGAGGGCTTGTTTTCTGCATACAAATTGCGCAAATAACTTTTTCATACTTGGTGTACGGAGCTGTTTTGTGATGTTTTCAATGCTATCATTTTAGAACTGTACGACAACCGTTTCAATCACTTTTAATTGAATTTTGTATATTTTTCAAATGGCAAAAAAGTGTAATTATGGAATTTGCGCTATTTTCCGTAAATGGTTAAACGCAGTAGAGAACAGTTATTATATTTGATAAACCGGGCATTTTCGACGCGGCGGTACCTGTTGTGTTTTTATGTTTTTTACTGTTTATTTATATTTATAATCAGTTCTAGGAAAAAGGCGGGATTTGAATCTCTATGTTTTTTATTATAAATTTTTAAAAACTTTTTCATTTTATTATTTTACTGTTACACCAAGACTTACCGGCTATGAGAGGGCTCAGCCGTGAGCCCTCCATGTACCCACACCAGACAAGCACAGGGATTAACACCTTAATGACGCGCGCCGTTACGGTGTTAATCCCTATGCTTGATCTGGTTGCATTATAAAATGGGCGAGTCGTACTCTGCACAACCTATTAGTTTGTGTAGTTTGCTGCTCCACAATATTGAAACCTCTCTGTGCACGGGCTTTTTCTGTTTTAGTTACCGACGCGACGCCCTTTTTCGGCAGAATGTAAAACTGCCTATGAGTTAAAATTATCTAAAAAATGTATTGCACTGCATTTCAGGTAAAAATTACTCCTGTTTTCTGGCATAGACAGACATTTCCCCCATTGTGTAACATACATGACATTACTTCTTCTGTAGATCAAACACTATACAACCTTTGGCTGTCTATCTGCTGAGTGACCTATGTGCCTGCAATGTATACACTCTAAAAATAAATCTGCCCATTTTCAAGATGGCGACGCACATGCCTGGAGACCGCTTGTCTAGTACAAACCAAAGGTTGCAGCTTCGCCAGACATTTTCTTCTTCATAGTATCTATCATCTACATTGCTCTGGCCCGCTGTCATGGCACTGGAGACGAGGAAACGAGCTCTGTTTGACCTCTAGTGGTTAGAAGAAATGGTACTCTAAGAAACGGCGTATAAGAACATATCTGCTCTCTGATTGGAGAGATAACTGTCATTCCTCATGTATGGGCGGACGTTACTTACTTAATCGACCAGGAAAAGGCGGAACGATATGCGAAATAAAACTTCGTGATTGGTTAAGAGTTGTCAATCACCAAGTCATGGCGGAAGTAGATGATAGGGAAATACGCTATTGCTGGCAGTCCGCCGGTAATGCGTGATGTGATTGGTTGGTTTATCTGTAGGCAAGTAGGGCAAAGGTCGAGGCTGTAAACCTTGTCCGAGTGCGGCTGTCACTGAGCGCTGTTCCCGCCGCTACCTGCAGCCATGTCCGAGAAGAAGCAGCAGGTCATCACCCCCGTGAAGAACTTCTTCGCCGGGGCTTTCGGGGGAGTGTGCCTGGTTTTTGCGGACATCCCCTGGACACCATAAAGGTGAGCGCCCCCGGTATTGGTGGTGACTGAGGGGATTACACCCCACTACCCTGTGCAGGGGGCTGGGGCAGTTTTATGATAGATTCAGTGGAAATAGGTGACTTATTTGGGGGTAGGGGGTCTCTGCTGAGATGGCGTTTACCGATTGGGGGCTCGCAGGGTGGCGTATACCGAGTGGGCTGCGCAGGAGGGCGGCGGTATACAGTTGGGTGGGGCTGCGCCAGGGGGTCGGCGGTATACAGTTGGGTGGGCTGCGCAGGAGGCGGCGATGTATACAGTTGGGGGGGCTGCGCATGCGGCGGCGGTATACAGTTGGGGGGCTGGCGCAGGAGGCGGCGGTATACAGTTGGGTGGGGCTGCGCAGGAGGCGGCGGTATACAGTTGGGTGGGGCTGCGCAGGAGGCGGCGGTATACAGTTGGGGGGGCTGCGCAGGAGGCGGCGGTATACAGTTGGGGGGGCTGCGCAGGACGGTGGCGGTATACAGGTTTTTGGGGGGGGCTGGCAGGAGGCGCGCGGTATACAGTTGGGGGGGCTGCGCAGGAGGCGCGGTATACAGTTGGGGGGGCTGCGCAGGAGGCGGCGGTATGCAGTTGGGGGGGGGCTGCGCAGGAGGCGGCGGTATACAGTTGGGGGGGCTGCGCAGTGAGGCGGGCGGTCAGGATCAGTTGGGTGGGCTCAGGGCGCTGTATACAGTTGGGGGGGCTCGCGTCTTTCGCTGCTTTTATCACATTTGTTGTTATTGGGGGGCTGCGCAGGAGGCGGCGGTATAAACAGTTGGGGGGGCGTGCGCAGGAGGCGGAGCGGTATACAGTTGGGGGGGGCTGCGCAGGAGGCGGCGTAACAGTTGGGGGGGGCTGCGCAGGAGGCGGCGGTATACAGTTGGGGGGGCTGCGCAGAAGGCGACGGTATACAGTTGGGGGGGGCTGCGCAGAAGGCGACGGTATACAGTTGGGGGGGCTGCGCAGGAGGCGGCGGTATACAGTTGGGGGGGGCTGCGCAGGGGCGCGGTATAACGTTGGGGGGCTGCCAGAAGGCGACGTAACAGTGGGGGCTGCGCTGAAGGCGACGGTATCAGTGTGGGGGGCTGCGCAGGAGCGCTTAACAGTTGGGGGGGCTGAGGAGGGGCGCGGGGGCGGACGCTGTGGGCTGCGCAGGAGGGCGGCGGTACGCGGGGGCTGCGCAGGAGGCGGCGGTACGCGGGGGCTGCGCAGGAGGCGGCGGTACGCGGGCTGCGCAGGAGGCGGCGGTACGCGGGGGGCTGCGCAGGAGGCGGCGGACGGGGGCTGCGCAGGAGGCGGCGGTTAATGGTTGGGGGGGCTGGCGCATGAGGCGCGTATACAGTTGGGGGTGCGAGGAGGCGGACGGTACGCAGGGGCGGTGGTACGGGGGCTGCGCAGGAGGCGGTGTTATGGTTGGGCGGGGGCGCTGCGCAGGAGGCTCCATTAGGTATACTTGGATGGAGCTGAGGGTGGGCACCGTGCTGCTCTGCACGGATTATATTCGGTTTATAGACAGATGACAAGTCACCAGCACGCGGGCCGTGAAGAACTGGCATAGAGGTGACTCCTGTACAGTGACCTGCAGGGGGCGCTCATGTTCAGTCCAGGTTTTATAGGTAAAGGTTATGGTGGTAAGGAGCAGTTTGCAGACACAGCCTGTTGCTGTAAGTTACTTACTACTTGCAGATCTCTGCTTGCTGTCCCTACTATGGAAAGCTGAGTGACAACTTATGTGGCTGAGGTTGCTAAAATGAAAGTCTGTATAAGCGCGGCTTTTGTCATTCAGGTTCTGAAAGCGGGTTGAAATTGTACTGTACCTGTATTTTTACTGATGATGTCATTGTCTTCTTTTTTTTTTTTTCTTTTTTTTTTCTATTTTATGCTTTAGGTTCGGATTCAAACACAGCCCAAGCCGGCGCCGGGGCAGCTGCCCTTGTATGCAGGAACCTTTGACTGCTTTAAGAAACGCTTGTAAATGAGGTATCCTGATCAAGCTGCTCGATGACTGAGTGGGGTCCTCACACTGCCTGTGCTCTGAGAGCTCTCTCTGACTTCTATTTCTGCGTGCAGTAATCTCCCAGAAGGCAGGTGCAGGCAGAAAGGTAGGGCTTGTTCAAAGCTCAGTGCAGAAACTCGAGCACAGCAGTGTGAGACCCATATAGGGAAGGACATGTGATCTCATGGCATGTTTGCTTCTATCACATTTATCTTTGTGGGTATAACTGGCAATCCCTATACTATGCGGAGCATGGGAGGGGAGGGGGGGGGGATGCGACCCCAGCGATGAGACACACTGACCCCTAGAGTGAATGGTCACATGGATAACCTTTTACCAAGCTTTTCTTCTGTCTGAACTTGCAAGCTGTGTGACCATTGATATAATATTGTATGCACTTGGGTTTTGTGCCAGACCCCTTCAGGTGATGCCACCACCCCCCTGGCTCACTTAGGGTTACAAGCTTGGGAGATATCACACAGTCTTCAGAGTGTAACCCTAAAGATTTTAAAGGACATCCACCACCAGAATCGAGGATTGTAAACCAATGCGCTGACATACTGGTGTGTGCCCCCTGTGTGCAGGATCCACTTTGCTTCTTATGTTCTAATTTCAGAATAAAAGGCTTTAAATATTATGCAATGAGGCTGAGGGGCTCCAGGCTTCATTAAAACCTATTGAGCCTGGAGCCCCTCTGGTTCTTTCCATAATTTATAATCTTTTTTAAATACTTTTTAAAAAAAGAAGACCTTAAAAGAAGAGCAGATCCTACCATAGGTGGGGCGCACACCAGTATGTGGTGTACTTGGTTACAATCCTTCATCCTGTGTGGTATGTCTTTTAACCAAAGTCTACCCCCCAAAAAATCTCATTGACCAGGCAGCTATTGTCCCAACCTGGGAAGCCTTCAAACAGTATAATGAGGGGTATTCCCACAAAGTTTCAAAATAACACTTCTCTAATTCACTGTTCTTAACAAAATTACAAACCTTTTAAACAGATACATACATTTGGAGATCATCATTTTGATGAGAGCCATAAAATCCATGCTGACTTGGAGTAAGTGGCCGCCAGTGTTACCGCTCATCTCCCCCCTGGCGCAGTGACTCTTGTATAGTGGCAAGCGAACCGAGTCTATAACCAACCCGCTTCTCACTTTCTTTCCTGCAGGGCATCAAAGGTCTGTACAGGGCATGGCGGCCCCCTCATCGGGGTCACCCCATGTTCGCCGTCTGCTTTTTCGGCTTTGGTCTCGGGAAGAAGCTCCAGCAGAAACATCCAGAAGAAGTTCTCACGTAAGACCTAGACTCCTCAATGTCTGCGTCTTAGGGGGAAATTATCATGTTCCTAATTAATTTCTTCCAGATAATAAGCGATTCCCTTCCCCTCGCGTCGCACTCTTCGACTCTCTACTCGCCTCCGCCTTCTCTTGCTACTAATCGCTGCTAATTAATCCTCAGATGTTGCGCGTGGCAACCAAGGCGGCTCGTATGATGACCGTGCCGGGTCCATGTATCTATTATACATGAATATCTATTTACCCCCAGGCCCTGTCACATGAGAAGAACAGT
Source organism: Engystomops pustulosus (assembly GCA_019512145.1). NCBI lineage: Eukaryota > Metazoa > Chordata > Amphibia > Anura > Leptodactylidae > Engystomops > Engystomops pustulosus. The sequence continues at coordinate 93,680,413 of CM033649.1, read as the reverse complement.
TTGTAGGGTGGTGTTTAAAGGGTTTGTCCAGGATTAGGAGAACGGCACCACTTCTGTCCGTGGATTTTCTGGATTGCAGACCCTGTAAGTAGTTAGGTGAGCTGCAATACTGAACAATCCTATAGGTGCTGCTGTTTGTAGTAGATGGTATCTCTGTCCTGGACACCCCTTTAACGCCTCCTGAGTTGCAGTAGTGGCTGCCCCATTTTGATTTTGACGTAAGGCATCACCACCTCACTACCTGTGACTACTAAGGAGTTCGCACGCCCTCCGTTCTTAAGGGGTTTGTCAGAATGTTGCAAAAGCTTTTGAATAGAGTAGTCACTAGCCATTCGCTAAGCACATCGCTCTCTCAATGTAAGTGACGTACACTCCTCCCAGTCACTTGACGTGAACTCAGCAGAGCATTAAAGGGGTTGTCCGAACTAATCTACTCACGTCTGGTTCATGTTGTGTCACTTCACACTTTTTATTGATCCCTGGATTTTGGACACCTGCCCATTATAAGGTGCTCGCCTATCCTCTCAATGTCCAGAACGCCCAGTTAAGGTTTTTCTGTGTTATTTACATTAAACAAATGAACAAAACAAACAATGCAAAAACTTTTTCGTTAATATTCAGAGAACCGAGGCTTTTGATTCAGACCGAATGTTTCCATTCATAAGGCAAGCAGATGTAGTGTTCCAGGACAAAATATATGTCAATACGTTATAAACGCCACCGACAGTCTCTTCCTCCCCAGCCTGAAGTGGCTGTAACGGGGAACAATAATAGGCATAGTTTAGTTAGTTCCTTTAATACTATGCCTGACCCTAATGCCGTGATCTTCCGGTTGCCCCTCTGTCTTAATTGCTGCTCTTCTAGGCTTTGGGATACTGGAGGGGCATGATCCTGCCACCCCTAGCTGGGGCCGGCCGCTGTAAGGTATGTGAGCCTGGCGTCGTGTCCTTTATATTATGCGTTCTTGTTTCTTTGTACTTGTTGATCACCTTCCTTCCACCTCTGCCCGGTACAGATCCAGTCGCCTGCAGATTAGGTGATCCCAGTCTCTGTTTATAACATCCACTATATATATAACTATATTCTTGGTTGAAGGTATCCTCAGCTGTTTGCGGCCGGATGTTATCTGGGGTCTTCACGACAGCGATCATGCGCCTGGTGAGGATCAATTGTCTGTTACAGGTAAGTTGCTCGCAGGTGTAGGGTTTATGCATTACGGAGATGTAGTTCTTCCTATAGCCAGTATAGTGCGTATTGCTGACCACATTGTCAATGCACTAATATTATAGAGAATAGGGAAACATGGCTGCCCATAACTGCGCCTAATATAATAATGGAAATCTGAGTACTAATGTGGGCGCTACAAGCAATCCAGAGAACAAAAGGTGCCTAAATCTAACATTATTTGTGCAAACTGATACAAACAACATCAGTGCATGAAATAAAATCAGTAAAATTGTATCATATTTACAATAGTCCTATTTATTGCGTTTCGGGTACTCTGACTCGACCTTCCTCTCAACATACCAAAATAAAAGAAGCTGCACCTCCCCTGCCCATAGATTATATGCAGTTGAAGCTCACTCCATTAAAGGGTGTTGTTCCAAAATTCCATATTATTCCCCTATCATTGGATTGGAGATCCATGACATTTTTGGTTTCCAAAGTGGGGTGTCCCATTGTCTTAATGAATAGAGTGGCCTGGTGTGTTGTGGCCCGCCGTATTTGCTGAGATGCGTTTATACTAAAGACAGTGAATAGAGCTGCAGTGTATATACCCAACACTATCACTACACAACATTCCTCTGAGATATGTTCCCCACATCTTCTAATTAAGGATCACAGTGCTTGGGATAACCCTTTAAAGTAAATGGAGTTGAGCTGCAATACCACACACAACCTGTCGGCAAGTGTGGCACTATTTTGGAAGAAACAATTCTAATGGACACTGTTTTTAGATGTTATGAGTGTTTGAGTCCCCCACTGGCACTTCAAAATGTGAGACCATCCAGGGTGCAGCCCTTCTATATTGCTGATCATCCAACACATGATCTTTTATTCCAGATCCAGGCCAGGCCTCCAGGCACGAGGTGAAATATGCCGGACCCATGGATTGTGCCAAGCAAATCTACAGGGAAGCTGAATCAGAGGAATCCAAAGGAACATCCCTAACGCTCATGAGAGGTATGAGGGACGGGCACAGTTATATATCATCTGATGGGAGACACATGGGGAATTTCATCACACTCCAGATATCTGCAAATAACACTAGGGGGACATTACAGAGGAGCAGAACTGTTCTGTGGGGGTAGGGCAACAAAGATGAACTGTATAGGAGTTTTAATTTCGGGGGGACCCCTCCACTGTTGTTACTCATGTACTTGAGGCAATGCTGGGGGACCTAGCAGGAGCACATTGCTTGTTGGTGATGCAGGGTGATTAGACCCGCAGCCCCTTTCTGCAGATAATGAACTGGGAGCGATGTGTCATCTTTTACGTTGGATTAATTTCACATCCTAATCAGAGTCACAGCCGCACAATTCTGTAAATCCGACACTGGGAGCGTCAATGACTGATTCAAGGTCAGGCTGGTCCCTGGACATAATTGGTTCTTTATGCCGATCTCTGATCCTTCCCAGAAAACGTTACCCTTCTCTCTGTAATAAATTCTTGGAAATCGCAAATTATTAACTAAAGTAGATTTTGTGTCAAGGGGGTGGCCGTCACTTTTAAGACGGGGAATTGGCAACCGAACAACCAGTCGCTAGGATATGTAATTAATTTATGGTGGAGTGGGTGACCCTTATGGCCCAAATTCTATCTAACAAAGTTAGGTGGGGGTGCAATGCTGGTGCGTAGTTTCCCCTTCTAAATTTGTTTTGCCATGGGCGCCCTTCCTGGCCATCTGTCTTGCAGGATACTGGCAGCCGGCACAATGGAGTTGAATTATCAGCCCTACTATTCCCTCATAGAACAGAGGATGCAACATAAAACCATGTGTTTTGCTTTCTTCCCAGATCAATTGTGTCCCAGAAACGGACCCCCACCAGTAATAACGTTTTGATGGTTTCTTCTAGTGTTGTCAAGAGAGCTCCTTTAGTGGCTCTACTCATCAATTGTGGATAATCGTGTCATCTACTTTGATGACACACACTGGAAGTCATCCAGCTTTCCCAGGGCAGTACACCCATCTATGATCAGTGAGGCAGATTGGTCCTTGCAGTGTTATAGGAAAGTTGGGGTGTGACAGGTACCCCATGAGCTGTACCTACGGATCATGGGTTAATCGTTATATGGTCAGTAATGTATCCGCGGTTTGGATAATTTTGTATCTGTTGCCTCTTAAAGGGAGATATAATAAACATAATGTGTTGTCTTTTTGTCGTAGATGTCCCTCGAGTGGAATTACTTCATTGACCCTACGAGTGGCTGAAAACGCTCACCGCCAGGGGTCACAGGTAATTTGCCGGGATTAGCATCCTATCAGTATGATATGAGCGTTAATAGCTCTGCTCAGGTTGTTTCTGGTAATTTGAGTTCTTCAGTCTAGAGCTAATGACATCGGTGATTATGGGGAAGTCCAACTATTTGCTTCTCTGCTGAGCATCATCATCTGCATGAAGAACCTCTGACATCATTGAGTAGCAATGGTGATTGCTGGGGGCCCCACTGAAACAAGACCAAAATCTCCCTCCCGCCTCTCCCCTTGATAAAATCTCTTACACCATCCCCTCACATCCCATCCTTCTTAGCACAGCCAGGGGTTAGCGGAGTCCAGAGCGAATTGACATCAGCTCGACCTGGAACTCTATTTATTTGGCTAATAAGACCCTCGTTCAAGTTCAGTAGGGGTCCCCATTGGTTAGATCTGAAACAACCCCCAGATATCTTCCTATCTCAAAACTTTATCTGGGGAGCAATCTCTTTAAAGCACAGTTTGTCCCATTTTTAGTTTTACCATTTATCTCCTATCTCCGGATAGGAGATAACGGCGATTGTTGAGAATCCACACTGGGACCCCGACCAATTATGGAAATGGGGATCCCTTCTCACTAATGTGTGGGGGCTGCTATCTCTCCACTTATAGTCAGTGACTGGAGCAGCAGGACACCACTTGCTGCTCCTTTAATTAGTGAGAATAGGACCCCCATTCTCCAGGTTACTGGGGTCCTTTCTTGGATCAGTATGCTCCCGCAGTTGGACCCTCACCGATTACCTTGTTATCCCCCCCTTCTTAACTTGAAACAACCCCGTTTTAAGCTCCTTTTTGACCTCAGAGGGCTACTGCACCTGTTGGAATGTATGGGGGTCCCATATTATAACCCCTAACCCTAACCAAAAACCCCCTCCCTCAGCATTCAAGGGCATGTAATTTCATCTATATCGCCATTCTTGTAGTTCTTCCCATATATATCATATACGTATATCTGGTAGAGTGCGTGTCTCCGTCACGCTGCACTCACTATTCTGCTGCTGGTGCAGTCACTGTGTACATACATGACATTACTTATCCTGTACTGATCCTGAGTTACATCCTGTATTATACCCCAGAGCTGCACTCACTATTCTGCTGTTGGAGGAGTCACTGTGTACATACATGACATTACTTATCCTGTACTGATCCTGAGTTACATCCTGTATTATACCCCAGAGCTGCACTCACTATTCTGCTGGTGGTGCAGTCACTGTGAACATACACGACATTACTTATCCTTTACTGATCCTGAGTTACATCCTGTATTATACCCCAGAGCTGCACTCACTATTCTGCTGCTGGTGCAGTCACTGTGTACATACATGAAATTACTTATCCTGTACTGATCCTGAGTTACATCCTGTATTATACCCCAGAGCTGCACTCACTATTCTGCTGGTGGAGTCACTGGGGCACATTCACTAAGATTGTGCACCCGATATCCTGTATATGTTGCTTCCCCACTCTGAGTTCAGCATCTTTTGTTATCGCGTGCGCCAAAATCCCAGTGCAGACACCTGTTAAATACCTGTGCAAGTTGTGTAATCCCTGAAAAAAGGTGCACAGTCCGACAAAAGTGCACACCGCAACCTTTAGTAAATGAGCTCCACTTTGTACGTACATGACATTACTCTCCGGTACTGATCCTGAGATAATCCTCGTATTCACTCCAGCTGCACTCACTATTCTGCTGCTGGTCAGTACTGTGTACATACATGACCATTACTATCCTGTACTGATCCTGAGTTACATGCTTATTATACCCCAGAGCTGCACTCACTATTCTGCTGGCTGGGTGCAGTCACTGTGTATACATGAATACTTTCCTGTACTGATCCTGAGTTACATCCTTATTATACCCCAAGAGCTCACTCAAGCTATTCTGCTGCTGGTGCAGTCACTGTGTACATACATGACATTACTTATCCTGTACTGATCCTGAGTTACATCCTGTATTATACTCCAGAGCTGCACTCACTATTCCATGTCTTGAAAGTTCAGGCGGCGCCAGTCATTCTATGGAAAGATGTCCCTATGTCATCGCAGGTCGTCTCGAAGTGATTGGTGGAATCATAGGCGCGGAGAGATGAAATCTGAGAAAAGATTGAATGGGATCAGGTTCAGTGTGCCCTCAGTGCCCTCACAGGATCACTATTAGTATTCCGCAGCGCTGTACAGGCTTGTCAGAGCAGTCCCTGTCCCATGGCTTAACAAATCTAATCAACACCCAGTATGTTTTGGAGTGTGGGCTGGAAACGGAGGACCCGAGGAAACACACGCCAACCAGAGAGAACTACAGGACTATTGAGATGTGACCGCTGGACGGGACTTGAACCAAGGTCCACAGTGCTGCAAGGCATAGTGCTACCACTAAGCCACAATTTGCCAATGGTTTGTGCAATGGACATGTCAAATATAGGGCCCTGAACAACCCATTTAAGATACAGTTCTGATTCTCACCTGGTTTGTTTCGTCAGTTTCGGGATGTATATGGGCACTGAGGCCACAAAACCTTGGTAAAAAAAAATAGACAATATTTCTTGGTAGATTTGGAAATTTTTGCACCTTGATTGGGATTATAATGGAATTGCAGGTGAAGTTCAATGGTATAAAATATTGCCACAGGATAGAGGATAAGGTTTCTAAGGGTGTATGCTAGGCCTGTACCCACCAGATAATGAGAAATGGGGACCATAGGGGTTCTAGAAAGGGCCTCTAGCAAATGGAGCATACTGTGATGCACTCCATTCAATTTACTACTGCAGACAGGTCAGGAGAGGTGGGTTATTCTTAAAGGGAACCAAAATCAAAAATGATTTACCTCGGACATGCATAAATCAGGAACCCTGCCTGTGGTAATTTTATATTTATCATCATGGCTCCTTCATCTAAGATAAAATTATAGTTGGTTTGTTACCAGCATCCCTCCAGGCTTGTAGCTCACAGGATGTTACAGTGCAGGAGCACTTCCCTCCATCCCATATGTGAAATTAGCGCAGGCGGAGTGTGGTGGGCAAGACAGTGTTGACCAGCCATGAAGCTGTAGCACGGAGGGGGTCTGGTAACGCCACCAGAGTCCAGTTTCCAGTTGACTTATTAGCATTTATATAAAATTGACTAACTTTAGAAGGAAAGGATGGTCTTGGATGACAATAGAAGAGTGACAGTCACGTGCTTGGATCTATGAGTAAGTGTACCTGGTTTATCAGGATGTAGAGGTCCTTTAAGGGTATTTAAACTTGACCGAGCCGCAGACGATCTATGGATGTAAACTGTTTCAGCATGTTCTCAATAATGGAGAATACAGCCGTCCAAGGGGACCAGTTATGTCTGTTCGTCCCTGGATTCTCTATTTGAAACATGACAGTCTCTTCTTGGAATGGCCTGTTCAACAGAGAACAATACACTGCTTGAACTGCAGCTATTTCAGACCATTGAAATATATTGCCTTCTTTTCAGGAAAAATATAAAAGAAGAAATTGGTCCGAGATCGTGGGCTTTGAAAGTGTCTAACCCTGCTCTTCCAAAACCAGTGGGTGTCAGTGGATTCCTGCTCTGGTGTTCACAGTCACCCAGGTTCTGGAGACCAGTCCCGCTCTACTGCCTGGATTCAGTGAAGTTTTAGGAAATTTTCTGCCCACACGTATTTCAGAGTACCAAATAAAAATCTTAAAGGTTTTTGAGTAAAAAAAAAAGGGCGTTTAATCTTGTTAAACAGCGCCACCTATGTCTGGAGGCAGGGCTTGGTATGAATGACAGATGAAATCATTGTATAATGACAGTCTAGAGCATTAAAAAAAAGTTTTGACTTTACTTATCTTTTCGCCATTGAAAGTCTGTTGAAATGACCTCAATATTCCCAGATAACATAGCGGTTAGACGCAAGCGAGCATACGTCTCGGCAAAAAGTTCACTTTGCAGATACAAACTTGTGGAGGCACATATGCAAATTGGGGCAAATTTACTTACCCGTCTGGAGGAGATCCAGAAAGTGCATTGTCCGGACCGACAATGCACTCCAATTAAGATCGTTTGCTGCCCGATATCTTCCAGGTGTCTCTTCCCCGTTCAGGTCACAGGAGTTCACCATCTGCCTTCAGTGTCATTGTAAGTGCATGGCTGCTACACAATTTTTAAGTTAAATCCCGCGTTTGTCCGAATCTGTTGGGATGTCCGACTGCCAGCCCACTGATCCTGATTTACAGCACATGAAAGCCATCGCGATTGCGAACTAAATCAGATCGCGTCGACAAACGCATGCTAAATACCCGGTAACAGCGGCGCGATCCTCGAGACAGAAACGTCGTAAAACCACACGAAATGCGTTGGCCCATGAAAAGGCGTCGTGCAGGCTGTGGATACGATAGATCTGAAAAATTGTGAGGGCCAGTCACAAGAACCCCCCCGAAACGAGGGGTAGAACATGTGCACTGCTTGAGCATAGTAATAGATTTTGTTGCCTAGGGCAACCTTCTGGACCCAGCCTGATCGTTTTAGCGCACTGACACATTGGGCTCATTTACTAAGGGTCGCGTGCTGCTCACTTTGTGGACTGTTCACCTTTTTCGGGGAGTACTGCTTGCACAAGATCCAAGAAGTGTCTGGCTTGGGCTTGTGTACACGGGAGTGGCCGGCTCGTCCCTGCAAACACAAAAGGTGAGGGTGACGTCGATGATGCCAGTTGATGCGGACTGAGCGCAGGGAATTTAAGTTTTAATGAAGACCTCAAAAAAGATGGTGAAACTCTGTCCGGATCTGAGCGGGAAGGCAATGTAGGATGAGTCTGGAGCGCGATTTTAGTGAATCGCATCACAGTGCATTATAACACGGACCACGGCATGCTTTCGGTGGAACTCAGCGGCCAGGTAATGTATGATATGTGCCCCACTGTAGCAAATAGAAAAGTTATTGTCGTGTTCTGCTGATGGTTTAGGACAAAAAAGATCATTGGGATCACTTTTAATACAACGGAGCTAGATCCAATATGGTCCCAAAACATAGGCGAATGCCCTCTGTCCTCCCCCTGCCCCAGACTAATGGTCCAACGTACTTACTGGATCCAGGGCTTCCAGTAGTTCCAGGGCTGGATGATTCCCTCTCTGGATTCTCAGTTTCTACCGTTGGGCTAAAATAGCAACATATTCACCATCTGATGCCACACAGTGTGACAGGACACCATGCACACTAGATATCTGAGCAGGAAGATACAAGATAGATCATTAGTGCCTGCGTACACTCCTATGGTGTTATACATGTCTAGGCCGAAAGCTAATCATCCCATGGTTACAGTACTACCAACCGTGTGCAGTCTGATCTTACAGGTCATGTTGGGAAAAGTGCTCATGACTTTATTTACCCTGATTTCTGTTGACTTGCGTCTGGGGAATTATGTTTGGCAAGATGGATTCATTGGTGTTCCCTGGTTGGATGGCTGGATGCAGATGACTCTTATCACTTTCCAACTTTTCTTAACTCGATCGGGGACGTAGCTGGGGTCACAGATTAAACTGTTTTGCAGTGTGCGATCTGCAAAATAATAAGAATACTCTGTTTATAGCGCCATCAATTCCTAGCGTACACACAAAGGGGTAATTATAGTTAGGGCATAAGGAGGAGCGTCAAATATGAAATCAGAAAATAAACTGCTTTAAATGAAAACCACTATTATTAGGACTATTAACAGAACGAAGGCCTGCACACATCTCCTGGTAATTAACAGGTTATGAAATACAATGAACAATGCGGGCCCACACCACTCACCTGCCAGCATAGTGCATAAAAGCCACTCACAGGGATTTCTGCCAAGTATATCCAAATCTACATCGACACAATCTTTTTCCATTATTTGCTAAAGTTAGGTGGGTCTAGACAGTTTTTCTATTCTGACAAGGGGTCTCCTAAACAGAACAGTCTCCTTCTCCCTTCTGGACTACTTCTGGTGGGTGGACTCTGAAATCAGTTCCACTTTCCTGTCTGACAATACTGAGGTTGGGATCTATACAGAATCAGTCTCCTTCCCATCTAGCATCAGCTGGCATGGGAGGGGCCTGTATAGAATCAGTCGCCCTTCCTGTACTGGACAACTACTAGTGGGCTCTAAGACATAATCGTCTCCTTCCCCCTCTGGCGCACTTGGGGAGGGCTCTGGATGAATCGATCTCCTGCCCCTGCCTGACATCTGACAAATATGCCTTTAGTGCCGTGCGTGGCCGTGTAATAGTGGAAATAATAAGAGGTGATGAATACTTACCTCTCATCCTCTGACTTGATTGTCCAACCACTTCCCTCTCATCAATATCTCGTCACAGGTGTATTGATCATATAAATCCCACGTACAGCCGCTTATCTAAGGGGATAGAGAGACCCAGAGAGTGAGGCCCAGGTTTAGATTCACCTTGAACACAACATATGAACCAACCCATAGGAAAATTTCTGCATGTCATCACATTTTGATGACTGATAGAACCTACTTCTACATAACGATATACCTCGGTTCTCGGCGTAACCTCACCTGGCAAACCTTGCGGCACTCTCCGGCCCATAATCGGGGGTAGAGATAGGACTTTTGCTATACTTTGCCAGGGACTCCAGTACAGCTGATTGATTAGTGGTCTCCAGAATGGACTGAACAAGTAGTTGCAGAAGAAGAAGCCAAACATTATTAAAATAACATTACCATTACACGAAATTCTCTCAAGAAACTGAAAAGCTGCTCGCTTGCCAGCTAGGGGCGCTTACTGTAAAGTTAGAATATGACCATAACATACTGAACTCACATAACTAGTATCAAAATTATTCTGATTTTTGTGGTTTTACTTAAGGACAACCCGCACTCAGACGACCCCCACCTTAAGACGGACCCCTCTGCCCCCGTAATGGACCTCTGGTGAAGCTTCTGGATTGTTCTACAGTGTCAATTGCAATAATCAGTTGTATCAGTGTCTGTATGAAGATTTATTCATAATCCTTGGTCCTATACAGCCACAAATTTGAAACTCCAATTGGCATTGGGCGCAAAAAAAAATTTGTCATAGAAACAATGATAAAAATATAACAGTTTCGACTTACATACAAATCAAACTTAGAAAAAACCTATAGACCCTATCCTGTACGTAAACTGGGGATGCCGTAACTAACGGTGTTTTTCTAATTGATTCTAGACTAACACTGAAAGAACTGTCAGAGGTGTGACATGAGACTGAATCCTGTGTTATCTAGTCCCTGGAGAGATGTGTAATAGACTCTGTGTATGTGTTAGTAGCCCTGAACTGTGAACTATGGATTTTATATTCTCCAGGATGCTAAGCTTTTCCAAGACCTCTGTGAGATGGGTTCTAACACTGCTGTGTCCTGTGCAGCCAGTTTATGTTCTGCGCCTAGAGATGGGTAACCAACCTTTGGAGTGTGTTGTTATTGCAGCAGTGACTGTGAGTAGGATTTTATTTCAATATTGTAATAGACTTAGAGTATGCTGGGGTATCCTCCGCACATTGCTGTGCTCTAGCTCTCTGCACGTGAACTGATCCACTCCTCCTTCCTTCTGTAGCAAATCTCTGGTTGAATACTTAGTGAGTCAGTCACATAGGAGAGGGATGGTGGAGATGCTCAATGCAGAGTAGCAGGTGAGCAGTGATATTCCCGGGCTGGACAACCACCAATCTTTATAGTCCATTTCAGTGCCTGACATCTCAGTCTTTGACTGAACATCCAATGGAAGGGGTAGTGTAAGTGTGTGTCTCCAATAGGAATAATAGGAATAACGCTGATTCTAATTTAAAAAAGGTAAAACTACAGGTTGTTCATATAAGATTACAACCTTTTTTAAAAAAAGTAGAACCAATCACAACCAATTCTCGTTGATACAAATTGCCTTTAGCCACCGTCTCCTACCTCGTCCGTCCTAGACAAACGCACCAGCAGCCCGGTAATGCCATCACGTCCGGTCGCAGATAATTTCCCTGTAAAACCTCTCGCATGTAATTTTCCTGGTTTATCTATACATGGTGTAGTTTGAAATCGTGTTCCTTAAAATTTAAGACAAAGATAGTAAGAATTTACCGGAAACGCCTCCTTTTCGAACATCCCCAATTAAATCTGAAAGCAGATGATCAAGGAGATAAGATTGTGTTATTACCCAGGAGATATTCACCCGTGGGTTTTTTTGATGCCAACAGCGTCCCTTACCAGAGACAAGGCCTCCTCCTCAGTGTGCAGGCACCTTGTGGATCTTCCCGATTTTGACCATACTTCCATCCCTACTTTGAAATCCATATATCGGGTGCTTCTGTGTTAACAAGAACATCTATTAACAGCTGGATCTAACAGAGGCAGAGATAGAGGCTGATTTGTGTATAAAAACTGGAATTAAAGTGTTGAAATATCAGATATTCACCATCTTAAAATTCTGAAAAGATACCAATTAAACCTAGATTGTCTACATTAGAAATGTTTAAACATCCTCTGTTGTCCATCATTTCAGGATTAATAGGGGCAGATGAAATGTTCTTTAATGTGATGGTTGACAATAAATCTAAAAAGTCATATATTGTCTTCCTTTTCCTACCATTGGCCATGAGAAACTTGGGTACAAGATCAACGTTCCATTCTCTTCCTCTGCCCATAGGTTCAGGTGGACCAATCACATTAAACCTTCTATATAGCTGTAAAAAATAGAAAATAGGCACTATAATACTGTCCCCTATGTACACGAAATAAAATACCTATACTACTGCCCCCATGTACAAGAAATAACATACTAATACTGCCCCCATGTACCAGAATTAACTTTATACTACTGCCCCTATGTTACAAGAATTAACTACTATAATACTGCCCCATATGTACAAGAATATACTTTCTATAATACTGCCTCTATGTACGATAACTAATATAGCCCCTATGACTATAATAATATACGGCCCTCTGTACGGAAGATAAAACTACTATAATCATTGCCCCCTATTACCAACTAAATTGACATCGAATCTGCCGCTTGTAGGCTACACTTCTCGCATATATGATAGATACTCCACTACCTTGCTCTATCTTTTACCTTGACCATATACACGTATCTCATAAATTCGCCCCCCTACTGTTACCCACTTTACGACATACTAACTACTTACCTATACTGCCTGTATGAAATCTCCTATATCTGCCCTTTATCGTACAAAATATAACTCTATCATAATACTGCCTAGTCACAGAATAATAATTACCGATCCCTTTCTAGATACTGTCACCCCTGTACATATTTTTCGTGGCATTAATTATATCTGGCTCCACCGTCTACTACTCCCTCAATTACTGTCCTTCTATTTATCCCGCTTAGTACAAAATATAAATACTGATAATACTGCCCCCCTATGTTACAGGAATATGACTACTATAATACTGACCCCTGTGTATAAGAAGATAACTACTATAATACTGTCTATGTACAAGAATATAACTACTATAATACTGCCCTATGTACAAGAATATAACTACTATAGCTACTGCCCCCTATGTACAAGAATATAAACTACATATAATACTGCCCCCTATGTCAAAAATAACTCTCTATACTACTGCCCCCTATGTACAAAAATAACTATCTATCATACTGCCCTCTATGTACAAGAATATAACTACTATAATACTGCCCCCTATGTACAAGAATAAAACTACTCTAATACTGCCCTATGTACAAGGAATATAACTATATTAATACTGTCCCCTATGTACAGAATATAACTACTATAATACTGCCCCTATGCACAGGATATAACTACTATACTACTGCCCTATGTACAGGAATATAACTACTATAAATTGCCCCCTATTACAAGAATAACTACTATTACTACTGACCCCTGTGTATAAGATATAACTAACTATAATACTGCTCCTAGTACAAGAATATAACTACTTAATACTGACCCCTAGTACAGGAATATAACTATAAATACTGCCCCTATGTCCACGAATATAACTATATAATCTGCTCCGTATGTACAAGAATATAACTACTATAATACTGCCTCCTATGTACAGAATATAACTACTATAATACTGCCTCCTATGTACAGGAATATAACTAATAATACTGACCCCTGTGTATAATAGACATATAACTACTATAATAGCTGCTCCTATGTACAAGAGATATAATACTATAATACTGCCCCCTATGTACAAAATATGAACTACTATACTACGCCACCTATGTAAGCAATAATACTATAATACTGCCCCCTATGTACAAGAATATAACTGCTTATACTACTGCCCCCATGTACACGATATAACTACTATACTACTACTGCCCTCTATGTACAAGAATATAATACTATAATACTGCCCCCTATGTACAGAATTAACTACTATATACTGCCCCTATGTACAAGAATATAACTACTATGATACTGTCCACTATGTACAAGAATATAACTACTATAATACTGACTGCCCTATGCAACAGGGAATATAACTACATAATTACTGCCCCCTATGTACAGGAATATAACTACTTAATACTGCCCCATATGTGTACAAGATATACTACTATAATACTGCCCCCTATGTAACGAATATAACTACTATAATATCTGCCCGTGGAAAAGAATATAACTACTATAATACTGACCCTGTGTATAAGAATATAACTCCTATAATAGAATATTAAAGTTTCTGGTAGTGTTACCCTCCTCCAGGGTTGTGATTGATGCACTTTCGCTGATTGTAGAATTATTGCGATCTATGTGTAGAACCCTTTTCCATTCCAGATATCAGGACAACAACAACATTCCTATAGATGAGATAGGAAGTAAGTATAAAGTGCTTTATTCTTTTACTAGACGTAAGTACACTTCTGCATCACTCACTTCGGCTTTCCTACAGATATATAATTTGTGTGACTATATTTTCACTACACTTAGATTTTGAATGTCATTCCCAACTTATGGAGAAGAGGTCACATGATATGATTTCTAGGGGATAAACTGCACTCTGGGGACCTTTAGAGTTAAAGGGGTTTTGTCCTATTTATTCTTTCTTTATTTTACTGCACTAAAATACAGCTCTTATAATGTTGTAGTAAGGAATAATGATGAATATTTACTCCAATTTCCCGCCAGCCTGCACCATTGTTGTTGTTGTCATGAAGCAAATAAGGCATAATCCGTCTTTCCCTGACACTTGGATTGATGTTATAAGCCTGTGTACGGTGTCTGAAATCCCTGAGAGATTAACCCTGAGGGCCTCCATGACTCTGCCTGTGATGTCACCCACGTGTGTGTGGGGGGGTCCTGCAGGGGTGACCAGGAGATGTGATGTGTAGGAGGAATGGTTGGATAGGATAAACTATACAACTGAGCGAAAGAAGATCTAATCTAGGAGAATTGTAAAGGAATATCTGCTTTAAAAAAAATTAAAGGGAACCTACCACCACGATTCTACCGTATGAAAGTAGAACAGGTGGTAGGTGGATGTATGGGACGCGAGGATAGCCCTTTTAGAGCGTAATCCCTACATCTTTTAAAAATCTTTAATACCCTAATGTAAATTTCGTAAAGCGGCTACTGGGCGCGTGGAGTAGCCGGACAGGAGCTACAGCTTTGCAGCTACTCCAGCCCCAGTGTCTCTTTTCTCCCCTTACACCTGAAATCTTTGTCAGGCAGCTCCTCGTAGCTGCATGCCCCCATCCAAGAAGCCGGAGTTCTGTGCATGCGCATAGCTCCGGCTTCGGAGCAGTGGTCTTTAAAAAGATAGCGGGGACGTGATAATTAGCTCTAAAAAGGGCTATCCTCACGTCCCATACATCCACCTACCACCGTTCTAACCTTTTATAGGTAGAATCATGGTCGTAGGTTCCCTTTAGGCAATATAATGTTAAAGGGGTTCCAGGCTAACAACTTGATAATAAATCCACAGAAAAGAGTTGAATGTCAGATTGGTGGGGTAAAACAACCTGCACCCTGTTTCCGCAGCTGATACACAGAGAACAGAAAGAAGCAGACAGCGCTGTTTTCAGTGTAGTGGTCAGACCAGGTCACTGCAGATTAACTCCTATTCATTAGAATGGAAGCCACACACAGAGTAGGGCGCTGTCTGCTTCCTGTAATTTGTATATCAGATCTGTGGGGGTAAAGTGAGGCCTATGATCAGGAAAGGCTATAACATTTATTTATAAACCCCCCTTTAATTTAGCTCTTTGGGTGGTTGTCAGGGTTTGAGACGATAAGTTTAATATTGTCATAACCAAAAGTTCTACCACAAAACAACATCATTCTATTATATTTGAGAAGGCCTCAGAGCCGTCTTGTCCTCCATAGCAACCAATCAGAGCTCGCTTTTGTTTCTCCCCAGCACTATAAGAAATGAAAGCTGAGCTTGATTGGTTGTGAAGGGCAACATGGACAATCTTACCATTAGAGACCCTTCATGTTTCTACTTCTGTCAAATAAAGATTGGCCTTTTAATCTGTGCTTCAGATGTTGGGGGGAGATTTTTAAAACGGTCTAGAAGACCACACGCAGGACAAACATTTTTGGGTACTTAAAGAGTTGTCCAGATCATATACTTGATGTTACTGGACAACCCTTTAACGTTATCCACTGAATAGGGGCTAATTTTCTAACCGTGGGGTCCCAGAGGTGGGCCTCCCACATAGCATGATATTGGGGGTCCCCAATAAATAAGCAGATGGTTGTGCATGAACTCCTCGTTCATCTCTATGGGCTGACGGAGATGCTTGAGTGCAGTTCTCGGTCACTCTACTGGTGCTGTGGACACATCCGTGGTTACAGTTATATTTAATCCGAGGTACAAGAGACCCCTGTTCTTGTGATCCTTTCTTTTGGAACCCCCCACAAATCGGCAATTTCCATAGGATAGGGGGTAACTGTATGTTACCGGAATACCTCTTTAGTTGTGGACACATCGAGAAAAAGGATGTCTGACATATACAGTGCTCACTCCCCAAAAAACACATCATAATAACTTCTATAGAGGTTCTGCAGCAGCCGGGCTCTATGTGTGTTATAATGGCAATAATCTCCCATGCCATAAATACAAAAACTACAGGAAGGTAAAAGGGGACAACTTGCTTGCATCACATAACATTGACCTAATTTTGTCATCTTGTTATATAAATTCTCCATGTGAGTGCCACGTGCACAGGGGTAATATGGCTCATTGCAAGTTATACGGGAACCATAATACCAAACCTTACCGAGCTAATGTAACCACAATATACCACCAATTTTAATTCTGTAGCCCAAAGGAAAAAAAGGTAGCCCGTTTTATGGGATTTCCCCTAGTAACATGTTTTTAGAGAAGAACTTTGTAATATTGTGCAGTACTGTGCACCATATGGCGGGTGCATTGGTATATAGAAGTATTATATGCCACCTTGCTATTTGAAACCAAGTAAAAAGCTTCCCAGGATCCAGTTGCTTGTTACAATTTTCCAGTAAGATCCTATTGGGACACAGTTCTCTTACCTCAGCCCCGTTCCCAGCACAATGATCATACTCTTCCTCCAATGCCAGAGATGGGTCTGTTCCTCACATTCGTGGCTACCTGTGTTTATTGTATGGGACAGTCTGTTGTACTAAGCTGATCTGCCAGACGCTGATAAGCCACCAGCTTTCAGACTGTCACTAGCACCAGTGACCCAAAGTCCGGCCTGTAATCCCGATAAATCACCCATAGGTGTGTCCCCTTACAGTGCGCAAATGGAGACCAATTTTCATAATTATATATATTTTATGTTATGCGCTCGGTTTAATCTAAATTCATACAAGAAAAATAGGATGGATAGTAATTGAAGGGGTATTCCCTTCTTTCAGGACCTATCTATTGCACAGTATGGTATATCCCTTTAAGTTGTTGCTGTCAAACACTGGATACAGTGTTTATGTGCCGCCTATTCCACCTACCTTCTCCAGCTCACAATAACTATGAACAATAGACATATCCCAACCTTTCCAACAAAATTTCATGCTGTAAATGACCCCAAATATTATTATGTACGATGAGCAATGGTGGTGAACTCATCCAACAGGCTCCTAGATATGTGCCTGCCAAAAGAGCAACCTAGTAAGAAGTCTATAGAGAGGGTCGGGAAGCTCTCCATAGCAACGCTCTATAACTGTGCTCGCGCTGAATTTTCAGTGTGAAGGGAATAATCGCCCCCTGCTGATATAAGGAAGAACAAGGGTTAAAATATATTTATGGTTTTATTTAACTGAAACCAGTGTTTTTTTTGTTACAAAATATTAGAGAACTATATAGATGTAATATAAAAAGTCAAGTCACATTGTAAATGCATACTTTACTATATTATGTTCCAATTTTAGTCCACTGTGTACATACATGACTTACTTATCTGTAGTCCTGAGTTCAGTCCTGTATTGTACCCCAGAGCTGCACTCCACTATTCTGCTGCTGGTGCAGTCACTGTGTACATACATGACATTACTGATCTTACTGATCCTGGTTACATCCCGTATTATACCAGAGCTGCACTCACTATTCTGCTGCTGTGCAGTCAGTGTACATACATGACATTACTTACCTGTACGGATCCTGAGTTACATCCTGTATTTACCCCAGACTGCACTCACTATTCTGCTGCTGTGTGCAATCACTGTGTCATACATGACATTACTTATCCTGTACTGATCTGAGTTACATCCTGTATTAGTACTCCAAGCTTGCACTCACTATTCTGCTGCTGGTGCAAGTCACTGTGTAATACAGACATTCCTTATCCTGTATGATCTGAGTTACATCTGTATTTATCCGAGCTGCCATCACTATTCTGCTGCGGGTGCAGTCACTGTGTACATATCATGACATTACTTATCCTGTATGATCTCTGAGTTACATCCTGTATTATACCCCAGAACTTGCACTCACTATTCTGCTGTGGTGACAGTCACTGTGTACATACATGACATTACTTATCCTGTACTGATCCTGGTTACATCCGTTTATACCCCAGAGTCCTCACTATTACTGCTGTTGGGGAGTCACTGTGAATACCATACATTACTTATCCTGTACTGATCCTGAGTAATCCTTATTATACCCCAGAGCTGCACTCACTATTCTGCTGGTGGTGCAGTCACTGTGAACATACACACATTACTTATCCTTTACTGATCCTGAGTACATCCTGTATTATACCCCAGAGCTGATTCACTATTCTGCTGCTGGTGCGTCACTGTGTACATACATGAAAATTACTTATCCTGTACTGATCCTGAGTACATCCTGTATTATACCCCAGAGCTGCATCACTCTATTCTGCTGGTGAGTCACTGGGGCACATTCACTAAGATTGTGCACCCGATATCCTGTATATGTTTGCTCCCCACTCTGAGTTCAGCATCTTTTGTTATCGCGTGCGCAAAATCCAGTGCAGACACCTGTTAAATACCTGTGTCAAGTTGTTGTAATCCCTGACAAAAAGGTGCACAGTCGACAAAAGTGCAACCCGCAACCTTAGTAAATGAGCTCCACTTTGTACGTACATGACATTACTTATCCTGTACTGATCCTGAGTTAATCCTGTATATAACCCCAGAGCTGCACTCACTTCTGCTGCTGGTGCAGTCACTGTGTACTACATGACATTACTTATCCTGTACTGATCCTGAGTTACATCCTGTATTATACTCCAGGGCTGCACTAACTATTCTGCTGATGTGCAGTCCATGTTGTAATATCAGGACATTACTTATCCTGTACTGATCCTGAGTTTACATCCGGTATATACCCCCCAGGTGCTGCACTCACTATTACTGCTCCTGGTGCAGTTACTGTGTACATACATTACATTACTTATCCTGTACTGATCCGAGTCTACAACCTGTATTATACCACGAGGTTGCACTCGCTATTCTGCTGCTGGTTGCAGTCATGGTCACATACATAAACATTATTATCCTGTACTGATCTGATTCATCCGATATATTACCCGAGCTCAACTCACTATTCTGCTGGGGTGCAGTCACTGGTACATAAACGGATATTACTTATCCGTATGATCCTCGAGTACATCCTTTATTCATACTCCAGAGCTGCACTCACTATTCTGCTGCTTGGTGCAGTCAATCGCTGTTACATACATTGACAGTTAGCTATCCTGTATGATTCCTGAGTTTACGCCTGTTATACCCCAGACTGCAACTCACTATTCTGCTGTCTGGTGCAGGTCACTGTTTACATACAATGACATTACTTATCCTGTACTGATCCTGAGTTACATCCTGTATTATACTCCAGAGCTGCACTCACTATTCTGCTGGTGGTGCAGTCACTGTGTACATACACGACATTACTTATCCTGTACTGATCCTGAGTTACATCGTGTATTATACTGCAGGGTATTATATGGGTCCACCGGGGGTTGGCCACAAGAAGGGGCATTACACTATGTGGGGAGCCATTAAGGTTAAATAGTACTATGCTTGAGGGGCAATAGGCGTGACAAAATTTTTGTCCCTTTTTCTTTCCAACATAAGTTGGGAGTGAGTCACTGGGGGATATGTATTGCCGTGTTGGTCTTTAGTAAAACTGGACTGTTTTAAACTGTGCCAGATTAACCCATTAACGACCTGGCCCTTTGCTTTCATTTCCATTTTTCATTCCCCACCTTCAAAAATCTCTAACTTTTTTAGTTTTACATGTAAAGAGCTCTGTGAGGGCTTGTTTTCTGCATAACAAATTGCGCAAATAACTTTTTCATACTTTGGTGTACGGAGCTGTTTGATGATGTTTTCAATGCTATCATTTTTAGAACTGTACGACCGTTCAATCACTTTTAATTGAATTTTGTAATATTTTTCAAAATGGCAAAAAAGTGTAATTATGGAATTTGGGCGCTATTTTCCGTTAAATGGTTAAACGCAGTGAAGAACAGTTATTATATTTTGATAAACCGGGCATTTTCGGACGCGGCGGTACCTGTTGTGTTTATGATTTTTACTGTTTATTTATATTTATATCAGTTCTAGGAAAAGGGCGTGATTTGAATTTCTATGTTTTTTATTATAAATTTTTTAAAAACTTTTTTCATTTTTATTATTTTACTGTTAGCACCAAAGACTTACCGGCTATGGAGAGGGCTCAGCCCGTGAGCCCTCTCCATGTACCCACACCAGACAAGCACAGGGATTAACACCTTAATGACGCGCGCCGTTACGGTGTTAATCCCTATGCTTGATCTGGTGCAGTATAAAATGGGCGAGTCGTACTCTGCACAACCTATTAGTTGGTGTAGTTTGCTGCTCCACAATATTGAACCTCTCTGGTGCACGGGCTATTTTCTGTTTTAGTTACCGAGCGCACGCCACTTTTTCGGGCGAGAATGTAAAACTGCCTATGATTTTAAATTATCTAAATAAATGTATTGCACTGCATTTCAGGTAAAAATTACTCCTGTTTTCTGGCATAGACAGACATTTCCCCCATTGTGTACATACATGACATTACTTCTTATGTAGATCAAAATACTATATAACCTTTGGCTGTCTATCTGCTGACTTGACCTATGTGCTCTGCAATGTATACAGCTCTAAAATAAATCTGCCCATTTCAAAGATGGCGACGCACATGCCTGGAGACCGCTTGTCTAGTACACCAAAGGTTGCAGCTTCGCCAGACATTTTCTTCATAGTACTATACATCTCCATTGCTCTGGGCCCGCTGTCATGGCACTGGAGACAGGAAACAGAGCTCTGTTTGACCTCTAGTGGTTAGAAGAATGGATTACTCTAAGAAATCGGCGTATAAGAACATATCTGCTCTCTGATTGGAGGAGATAACTGTCATTCCTCATGTATGGGCGGACGTTACTTACTTATCGACCAGGAAAAGGCGGAAGATATGCGAAATAAAACTTCGTGATTGGTTAAGAGGATTGTCAATCACCAAGTCATGGCGGAAGTAGATGATAGGGAAATACGCTATTGGCTGGCAGTCGCCGGTAATGCGTGATGTGATTGGTTGGTTTATCTGTTAGGCAAAGTAGGGCAAAGGTCGAGGCTGTAAACCTTGTCCGGAGTGCGGCTGTCACTGAGCGCTGTCCCGCCGCTACCTGCAGCCATGTCCGAGAAGAAGCAGCAGGTCATCAGCCCCGTGAAGAACTTCTTCGCCGGGGGCTTCGGGGGAGTGTGCCTGGTGTTTGCCGGACATCCCCTGGACACCATAAAGGTGAGCGCCCCCGGTATTGGTGGTGACTGAGGGGAGTACACCCCGACTACGACTGTGCAGGGGGCTGGGCAGTTTTATGATAGATTCAGTGGGAAATAGGTGACTTATTTGGGGGTAGGGGGTCTCTGCTGGAGATGGCGGTATACCGAGTGGGGGCTGCGCAGGAGGTGGCGGTATACCGAGTGGGGGGGGGGCGCTGCGCAGGAGGCTCCATTAGGTATTACTTGGATGGCAGCTGAGGGTCTGCACAGTGACGCTGCTCCTGCACGGATTATATTCGGTTACATAGACAGATGACAAGTCACCAGCAGCGCGGCCTTGAAAGAACTGGCATAGAGGTGACTCCTGTACAGTGACCTGCAGGGGGCGCTCATGTTCAGTCAAAGGTTTATAGGTAAAAGGTTATGGTGGTAAGGAGCAGGTTTGCAGACACAGCTGTTGCTGTAAGTTACTTACTACTTGCAGGATCTCTGCTTGCTGTCCTACTATGGGAAAGCTGAGTGACAACTTATGTGGCTGAGGTTGCTAAATGAAAAGTCTGTATAACAGAGCGGCTTTGTCATTCAGGATTCTGGGAAAGCAGGGTTAGAAATTGTACTGTACTGTATTTTTACTGATGATGTCATTGTCTTCTTTTTTTTTCTTTTTTTTTTCTATTTTTTATGCTTTAGGTTCGGATTCAAACACAGCCCAAGCCGGCGCCGGGGCAGCTGCCCTTGTATGCAGGAACCTTTGACTGCTTTAAGAAGACGCTTGTAAATGAGGTATCCTGATCAAGCTGCTCGATGACTGAGTGGGGTCCTCACACTGCTGTGCTCTGAGAGCTCTCTCTGACTTCTATTTCTGCTGCAGTAATCTCCCAGAAGGGCAGGTGCAGCAGAAGGTAGGGCTTGTTCAGAAGCTCAGTGCAGAGAACTCGGAGCACAGCAGTGTGAGGACCCATATAGGGAAGGAGCATGTGATCTCATGTGCATGTTTGCTTCTATCACATTTATCTTTGTGGGGATAACTGGCAATCCCTATACTATGTGGGAGCATTGGTAGGGGGGGGGGGGGGGGACTGCGGCCCCAGCGATGAGACACCTGACCCCTAGAGTGAATGGTCACATGGATAACCTTTTACCAAGCTTTTCTGTCTGAACTTGCAAAGCTGTGTGACCATTGATATAATATAAAGTGTATAGCACTTGGGTTTTGTGCCAGACCCCTTCAGGTGATGCCCACCACCCCCCTGGGCTCACTTAGGGCACAAGCTTGGGAGATCTCACACAGTCTGCAAGAGTGTAACCCTAAAGATTTTAAAGGACATCCACCACCAGAATCGAGGATTGTAAACCAAGTGCGCTGACATACTGGTGTGTGCCCCCCTGTGTGTGCAGGATCCACTTTGCTTCTTATGTTCTAATTTTCAAGAATAAAAGGCTTTAAGTATTATGCAAATGAGGCTGAGGGGCTCCAGGCTTCATTAAAACCTATTGAGCCTGGAGCCCCTCTGGTTCATTTCCATAATTTTAATACTTTTTTAAATACTTTTTAAAAAAAGAGGGCATAAGACCTTAAAAGAAGAGCAGATCCTACCATAGGGGGCGCACACCAGTATGTTGGTGTACTTGGTTTACAATCCTTCATCCTGGTGGTAGATGTCTTTTAACCGGTCTACCCCCCAAAAAAATCCTCATTGACCAGGCAGCTATTGTCCAACGCTGGGAAGCCTTCAAAAGTAGAATGAAGGGGTATTCCCACAAAGTTTCAAAATAACACATTCTCTAATTCACTGTTCTTAACAAAATTACAGCTTTTAACAGATACAACATACATTTGGAGATCATCATTTTGATGAGAGCCATAAAATCCATGCTGACGTTGGAGATAAGTGGCCGCCAGTTACCGCTCATCTCCCCCCTGCAGCAGTGACTCTTGTATAGTGGCAAGCGACCGAGTCTATAACCCGCTTCTCACTTTCTTTCCTGCAGGGCATCAAAGGTCTGTACAGGGGCATGGCGGCCCCCATCATCGGGGTCACCCCAATGTTCGCCGTCTGCTTTTTCGGCTTTGGTCTCGGGAAGAAGCTCCAGCAGAAACATCCAGAAGAAGTTCTCACGTAAGACCTAAGACTCCTCAATGCTGCGTCTTAGGGGGAAATTATCATGTGCCTAATTAATTTCTTCAGATAATAAGCGATTCCCCTCGCGTGCGCGACTCTCACTCCGCTCCGCAGTTCTCTGCGTTAATTAATCGCTGCTAATTAATCCTCAGATGTTGCAGCGTGGCAACCAAGGCGGCTCGTATGATGAACGTGCCGGGGTCCATGTAATCTATTATACATGAATATCTATTTACCCCCAGGCCCTGTCACTATGATAAGAGACAAGTTTGTAGGGTGGTTGTTAAAGGGTTTGTCCAGGATTAGGGAAACGGCACCACTTCTGTCCGTGGGATTTGTCTGGTATTGCAGACCCTGTATAGTAGTTACAGGTGAGCTGCAATACTGAACACATCCTATAGGTGCTGCTGTTTGTAGTAGATGGTAATCATGTCCTGGACAACCCCTTTAACGCCCTCCTGAGTTGCAGTAGTGGCTGCCCCATTTTGAGTTTGACTGTAAGGCATCACCTCACTTACCTTGACTACTAAGGAGGTCGCACGCCCTCCGTTCTTAAAGGGGTTGTCAGATATGTTGCAAAAAGCTTTTGAATTAGAGTAGTCACTAGCCATTCACTAAGCCATCGCTCTCTCAATGTAAGTGACGTACACATCACTCCCAGTCCAACTTGACGTGAACTCAGCAGAGCATTAAAGGGGTTGTCCAGGAACTTAATACTCACAGTCTGGGTTCAGTGTTGTGTCACTTCACTTTTTATGATCCCTGGATTTTGGACACCTGCCCATTATAAGGTGCTCGCCTATCCTCTCCATGGTCCAGGAACGCCCAGTTAAAGGGGTTTTCTGTGTTTATTTACATTAAACAAATGAAACAAAACAAATGCAACTTTTTCGTTAATATTCAGAGAACCGAGGCTTTTGATTCAGACCGAAATGTTTCCATTCATAGACAGCAAGCAGATGTAGTGTCCAGGACAAAATATATGTCAATACGTTATAAAACGCCACCGACAGTCTCTTCCCCAGCCTGAAGTGGCTGATAACGGGGAACAATAGATAGGCTATAGGTTTAGTGTCCCTTTAATACTATGCCTGACCCTAATGCCGTGATCTTCCGGTTGCCCCTCTGTCTTAATTGCTGCTCTTCTAGGCTTTGGATACTGGAGGGGCATGATCCTGCCACCCCTAGCTGGGGCCGGCCGCTGTAAGGTATGTGAGCCTGGCCGTCGGTGTCCATTTATATGTCGTTCTGTTTCTTGTACTTGTATGATCACCTTCCATTCCACCTCTGCCCGGTACAGATCCAGTCTCCTGCAGATTAGGTGATCCCAGTCTCTGTTATAACATCCAACTATATATATATAACTATATTCTTGGTTGAAGGTATCCTCAGCTGTTTGCGGCCGGTATGTTATCTGGGGTCTTCACGACAGCGATCATGGCACCTGGTGAGAGGATCAAGTGTCTGTTACAGGTAAGTTGCTCGCAGGTGGTAGGTTTAGTGCATTACGGGAGATGTAGTGTCTTCCTATAGCCAGTAGATGGCGGTATTGCTGACCACATTGTCAATGCACTTAATATGTATAGAGAATAGGGGAAACATGGCTGCCCATAACTGCGCCTAATATATAATGGAAATCTGAGTACTAATGGGGCGCTAGCGAGACAATCCAGAGAAACAAAAAGGTGCCTAAAATCTAACATTATTTGCAAACTGATACAAACAACATCAGTGCATGAAATAAAATCAAGTAAAATGTGATCATATTTACAATAGTCCTATTTATGCGTTTCGGGTACTCTGACCCCTTCTCAAAATACAGACAAATAAAAGAAGCTGCACCTCACCTGCCCATAGATTATATGCAGTTTTGAAGCTCAGCTCCATTAAAGGGTGTTGTTCCAAAATTCCATATTATTCCCTATCATTTGGATTGGAGATGCCATGATCATTTTGGTTTACCAAAGTGGGGGTCCCATTGTCATTAATGAATAGAGTGGCCTGTGGTGTTTGTGAGCCGCCGTATTGCTGAAGATAGCGTTATACTAAAGACAGTGAATAGAGCTGCAGTGTATATACTCAACCTATCACTACATTCCTCTGAGATATGTTCCCCAATCTTCTAATTAAGGATCACAGTGCTTGGGATAACCCTTTAAAGTAAATGGAGTTGAGCTGCAATACCACACACAACCTGTCGGCAAGTGTGGCACTATTTTGGAAGAAAACAATTCTAATGGACAACTGTTTTAGATGTTATGAGGTGTTTGAGGTCCCCCACTGGCACTCAAAATGTGAGACCATCCAGGGTGCAGCCCTTCTATATTGCTGATCATCAAACACATGATCCCTTATTCCAGATCCAGGCCGCCACCGGAGAGGTGAAATATGCCGGACCCATGGATTGTGCCAAGCAGATCTACAGGGAAGCTGGAATCAGAGGAATCTACAAAGGAACAGTCCTAACGCTCATGAGAGGTATGAGGGACGGGCACAGTTATAGATCATCTGATGGGAGACACATGGGGAATTTCACACTGTAGATATCTGCAAATAACACTAGGGGGAGACATTACAGAGGAGGAGAAGCTGTTCTGTGGGGGTAGGGCAACAAAGATGAACTGTATAGGAGTTTTAGATTTCGGGGGGACCCTCCACTTGTTCTCATGTACTTGAGGCAATGCTGGGGGACCCTAGCAGGAGCACGTTGCTTGTTGGTGGATGCAGGTGATTAGGACCCGCAGCCCCTTCTGCAGATAATGAGACTTGGGAGCGATGTGTCATCTTTACGTTGATTAAATTTCACATCCTAATCAGAGTCACAGCCGCACAATTCTGTAAATCCGACACTGGGAGCGTCAATGACTTGATTCAAGGTCAGGCTGGTCGCTGGGACATAATTGGATTCTTTATGCCGATCTCTGATCCTTCCAGAAACGGTACCTTCTCTTCTGTAATAAATTCTTGGAAATCGCAAATTATTAACTAAAGTAGATTTTGTGTCAAGGGGGTGCCGTCACTTTAAGAACTGGGAATTTGGCAGAACCCGAGTCGCTAGGATATGTAATTAATTTATGGGTGGAGGGTGTGACCCTTATGGCCCCAATTCATCTAAAAAGTTAGGTGGGTGCAATGCTGGTGCGTTAGTTATCCCCTTCTAAATTTGTTTTGCTCAGTGGCGCCCTCCTGGCCATCTGTCATTGCAGGATACTGCAGCCGGCACAATGGAGTTGAATTATACAGCCCTACTATTCGCTCATAGACAGAGGATGCAACATAAACCAGTGTGTTTGCTTTCATTCCCAGGATCAATTGCGTCCCAGAAATCGGACCCCCACCAGTAATAAAGTTTTGATGGTTTCTAGTGTTGTCAATAGAGCTCCTTTAGTGGCTTACTAACTCAATCTGTGGATAACTGTGTCATCTACTTATGATCACACACTGGAAGTCATCCAGCTTTCCCAGGGCAGTACACCCATCTATGCACAGTGAGGCAGATTGGTCTTGCAGTGTTATAGGAAAGTTGGGTGTGACAGGTACCCCATGAGCTGTACATACGGATCATGGGTTAATCGTTATATGGTCAGTAATGTATCCTCGGTTTGGATAATTTTGTATCTGTTGCCTCGTTAAGGGAGAATAATAAACATAATGTGGTGTCTTTGTGTCTTAGATGTCCCTGCGAGTGGAATGTACTTCATGACCTACGAGTGGCTGAAGAACGTCCTCACCCCAGAGGGTCACAGGTAATTTGCCGGGATTAGCATCCTATCAGTATGATGGAGCGTTAATAGCTCTGCTCAGGGTGTTCTGGTAATTGTAGTTCTTCAGTCTAGAGCTAATGACATCGGAGAATATGGGGAAGTCCAACTATTTGCTTCTCTGCTGAGCATCATCATCTGCATGAAGAACTCTTGAGCATCATTGAGTAGCAATGGTGATTGCTGGGGCCCCTACTGATTACAAGAACCAAAATCTCCCTCCCCTCTGATAAAAATCTCATACACGAATCCCATCACATCCCATCCTCTCTAGCACAGCCAGGGGTTAGCGGAGTCCAGAGCGGAATTGAGCATCAGCTCGACCTGGAACTCTATTTATTTGGCTAATAAAGACCCTCGTTCTAAGTTCAGTAGGGGTCCCATTGGTTAGATCTGAAACAACCCGCATGATATCTCCTATCTTCAAAACTTTATCTGGAGACAATCTCTTTAAAGCACAGTTGTCCCAAGTTTTTACATTTATCTCCTATCCTCCGGATAGGAGATAACAAGGCGATTGTTGAGAATCCAACTACTGGGACCCCGACCAATTATGGAAATGGGGATCCCATTCTCACTAATGTGTGGGGCTGCTATCTCCACTTATAGTCAGTGACTGGAGCAGCAGGACACACACTTGCTGCTCCTTTAATTAGTGAGAATAGGACCCCCATTCTCCAGGTTACTGGGGTCCTTTCTTGTGATCAGTATGGCTCCCAGCAGTTGGACCCTCACCGATTACCTTGTTATCCCCTTCTTAACTTGAAACAACCCCCTTTTAAGCTCCTTTTTGACCATACAGAGGGCTACTGCACCTGTTGGGATGTATGGGGGTCCCATAGTATAAACCCTACCCCCTCCCTAGCAGTCAGCATGTAATATTCATCTATATCGGCCATTCTTAGTTCTTCCCATATATATCATATACGTATAATCTGGTTAGTAGTAGCGTGTCGTCCGTGCTCCGCAGCCACATAACCCCCACAGCTGGTTCCTCCTCGTGGCTCCCTGCCTCGGGGACGTTGCCTCCAGTAAAAGGGATAGTTGTTCATCCATTATTTGATTTAAGTGCAGTTTATTTCTTCACCCCATGAATGGAGGGACCGAGCCAGAATATCCGGTCTGACGGCTCTGCGTCGCGCTATGGGAAGGGATTGTTGTGTGCACAGATATAATTGATGTAAATAAAGTAAAACCCTATAATCAACAAGTATTACAGGCCATCCATCAGCGAGCGTGAATATTGTATTGTTTATAAAGTACATGGTGGGTGGTTTGCGGTAGGGCCGAGATTGTCACGTATCATCGCTGTATGAACATGTCCGTACCGCAAATGGCGAGTGCCCAGACTAAGATGATATTGCTGTAAATCTGTTTAGTAACCACACAAGCTGTGCGGCTGCTGTTTGGGCTCTGCAGGGATTATTTAGACTGCACTCCCGTGCCCGCAGGGCCCCCTCCCCTCGCCCCCTTCACTATGGACCAGCTGAGCAGCCAAGCGAGTTTATAAGAGAGCGGATCCATCATCCGAGCCTCTGGGTGACGTCAAGAACAGCTGGAGGCACTTCATGCTAAAGAGTTGTAGGTTCTCATGTAGGGTGGGACCACTACGAGGATGGGGACTGCATGTTAAGCAGCTCCATTGTGGAAGTTCCCAATCCAATCTCTTTGTGAAGCTGCACATTATAAATAAAGAATTATTATTTTAGCGCACACAGATTACTCAGCGCTGTACAGAGCTTGTCAGATCAGTCCCTGTCCCCAATGGGGCTCACAATCTAATCAACCTCCCAGTATGCTTTGGAGTGTGGGAGGAAACCGGAGGACCCGGAGGAAACCCACTCAAACACGGAGAAACATACAAACTCTTTACAAATGTTGACCCTGGAACTTGAACCCAGGTCCCCGGCGCTGCAAGGCTGTAGTGCTAACCACTAAGCCACCGTGCTGCCCGTAGATGTCAACATGAGCAAAATGTACATTCTAGAATTCCCTATTTTATGTGAAATCTAATCCATTTACCTATAAAAAAAAAAATCTCCAAAGTTATGTGAAATGAGCAGAGAAAAGTCATATTAACTGAGATCAGTCAAGTTTATAAGCTGCAGGGGGAGTGTCTCTTCAGATGTGTCTATCGTCAGTTCTATAGCACCTAAAACTATGCTGCTGGTGTCATATTAAAGATAAGAATCTAATCTTTCTGCTTTTTTTGTTCATGGGTCTACAGACTGTAAAAGACATTTGGAAATAAGAGCTGTAGCTAAAAATCCAATGCCCATCATGTATTAACTGTCTGTATCTCTGGTTCTGTATCTCACAGAATCACAAGCCTGATGTGATATGAAAGATGAGATTCTTATCTTTAAGGTAACACCAAAACCTTGTTTGAGGGTGGTAAAGAACCGAAAATTGGGGCAGTCTCTAAGCTTGAATGACTTTTAAGGTGATGAGATTTTACATAAAAGAGTAAATTGTAGAAAAGTACCTTTCATACCTTACCTGAAGGGGCTGATATTATGGGGTAAAATCTGGTGACCTCTTCATTTATTATACTATTGACTTTTCCCCAGGATTGTTCTTCAATATTTGACCCTATCAGGACAAAAGGGCGCTTTGTACTGTCGGCTCATGTGAGATTGTAGCAAATCCTCAGCTGTGAGAAGCCGATGCCTGGGGACCTACAGTATATGCTATGATTTGCTGTATCCCCCATCTGCCATATAACTGGCGCTCCGCCAGGGTCACACTATAAGTTCATTTGGATTTTTTTTCTCTCTCTCCCCTCCCCCTCCTTTTTCCTTCCAGTGTAAGCGAGCTGAGTATTCCTCGAATTCTCTTTGCCGGAGGAATGGCTGGAATCTTTAACTGGGCTGTGGCAATTCCCCCAGACGTGCTAAAATCTCGCTTCCAGACAGGTGGGTGTCGGCCGTGTTAATGGGAGCGTTGGATTTCATGTAATCTCTTTTCCTCCTTCTTTTTTCCACCTCTTCAAGTGCTAATAATTTCCGAGCCTCTTGTGAATTGAATTGGACTCGGCGGGGTCTGAGCGCTGATAATGGGGGCGGATGCTGAGGACCTGAGTCGCTTCCAAAAAAAATTTCAATACGCCAGATTTATAGACTGCGATATGGAGCTGCGGAGTACGAGAGTCATCCAAATGTGAACCAAACGAAGCTTCTGTCCACTCTATAGTGGTGACAGGGGTGAACTGCAGCTCAACTCCTGTTTACTTGAATAGGTGCAGAACTGCCCTCACACCCCACCCCACCCTCCCCCCAACAACGGATGAAGACTTACCAGACTAGATAACACATGGGTCACTGAACAACTGTTTCCACCGACTTAATAAGTGTTGAATTTTCAGAATACCCCTTTAAGTGCACCCTCTGCATGCAGACCACATTCATACAGTAGTAATGGATTTGGATTGCATTCCGACCTAAATTACTGCAGTGCTACTTAGACTACTTGGACTGGGATGACATTTAAAGGGGTTGTCAACTTTCAGAAATTAATTGATATCGTTTGAGTAATGAAAAGTTCTACTATTTTCCAATATACTTTCTGCGTGGTTTGTTATATCCCTGGCCATGTGATGTCACACAGGTGCACGGCTCGTTATATCCCTGGCCTTGTGATGTCACACAGGTGCACGGCTCGTTATATCCCTGGTCATGTGATGTCACTCACACAGGTGCACGGCTTCGTTATAATCCCTGTCCATGTGATTGTCACACAGTGCACGGCTCGTTATATCCTGGTCATGGGATGTCCACACAGGTGCACGCTCTGTTATAATCCCTGGCCATGTTGATGTCACACGGGTGCACCGGCTCGTTATATCCCTGGTCATGGATTCACACAGTGCACTGCTCGTTATATCCCTGGTCATGGATGTCACACATTGCCGGCTCGTTATATCCCTGGTCATGGGATGTCACAACAGGTGCACTGCTCGTTATATCCCTGGTCATGATGGATTCACACAGGCACGGCTCGTTATAATCCCTGGTCATGGATGTCACACAGGTGCACGGCTCGTTATATCCCTGGTCTCTGTGATGTCACAACAGGTGCACGGCTCGTTATATCCCTGTCTGGGATGTCCCAGTTGCCGGCCGTTATACCCCTGGTCATGGATGTCACACTGGGTGCACGTCTCGTTATATCCCTGGTCATGGATGTCACACAGGTGCACTGCTCGTTATCATCCTCATGATGTCACACAGGTGCACGCTCGTTATATCCTGGTCATGGGATGTCACACAGGTGCACGGCTCGTTATATATCCCTGGTCATGGATGTCACACAGGTGCACGGCTCGTTATATCCTGGTCATGGGATGTCAACACAGGTGCACGGCTCGTTATAATCCCTGGTATGGGATGTCACACAGGTGCACGGCTCGTTATATCCCTGGTCTGGATGGTCACACCGTTGCACGGCTCGTTATATCCCTGTCATGTGGATGTCACACAGGTGCACGGCTCGTTATATCCTTCTGGGATTCACAGGTGCACGGCTCGTATATACCCGTCAGGGATGTCACACGGTGCACGCTCGTTATACCCTGGTCATGGGATGTCACACGGTCACGCTCTAATCCTGGTCTGTGCACAGCGGTCACGCTCGTTATATCCCTGGTCATGGGGTCACACAGTGCACGGCTCGTTATATCCCTGGTCATGGGATGTCACACAGGTGCACGGCTCGTTATATCCCTGGTCATGGGATGTCACACAGGTGCACGGCTCATTAAATTAATCAGAGCTGTGTGATATAACGAGCCGCGCACCTGTGTGACATCACATGACCAGGGACCAGTGTTTACCATGAAGTGAACATAGACTCTTCCTATAGAATGACAGCAAGCGAGATCTAGAAAATCCCAAGGAATTGAACAGAAAAATGGAAAATTGTTTACATTTCATTACGCACACAATATCAATTGTCTGTTTGAAGTAGACAACCCCTTAAGGCTGTAATGTATAGTCTGCATTGTATAGCATGGATTGGTTATAGAAATGGTGCCGTACAACTGATGCCAAAGCTCCGATCCTATTGTATATTCTAAGAACAACTCCTATCCAAATAATCAGGCGAAACCTTCAGTCCACTGTCTGCAATAAGGACTTTTATATCCTTGTATCCTTCCATCAGCTCCCGCAGGAAAATATCCCAATGGATTCCGTGACGTCTTGCGTGAATTGATCCGTGAGGAAGGAATAGGATCGCTATATAAAGGCTTCAACGGCGGTATGCTCCGGGCCTTCCCAGCCATGCTGTAAGTATACCCTGTCTATTAAAGGGGTGGGATGATTGACAGGCAGCCATAAATCCTCCTCCCTAATGATATCATCCGCTCCTGTATGACCTTTACGTAAGAGTCCCACGTTTCATAATATATATAACACAGGGTATGTGATACACTGCCCCCCCCCCCCATTAATTATATGATAGTTTGCAATTCATTAGGGATTTCCATCCCGAATGATCATTGGTAATCCCGGATTATTGGATTTCCCACTTTGGCCCGCTGGAAATAATCATTAAATCCTGGTAGTTGGCACAGAATTCGGAGTGATCTGGTAATAGTACGGCTTGTAAAAAATGAGAATATAAAGGGGATCTGTCAGCTAATTAAACATGCCTTATGTGTATGTTGTTAGTAGCAGCAGGACTGTGATATATGGATTTATATTCCAGGATTGTACGGCGGGGTGGGGGGTGTCCTCATTTGCTGTTTCTCTCTGCAGACAGTGTTGTGTGTTAGTCCCTGGAGGATGTGTAATCAGACCTTTGTGTATTGTTAGTGCGCAGAACTGGTGATATGGATTTATGTTCCAGGATTGTAGCTCTCCAAGTGCGCACCGGGGCGTGTTCGTCGCTCTGTTCTGTGACTCTCTGCAACCAGTGTCTGTTATTGTCCCTGGAAACTGTGTATTCATTCCTTTGTGTGCATTGTTAGTAAAGCAGGACTGTGAGATATGGATTTATATCTCGGTATTGTGTTCCTTCAGTGCACTGGGTTTGCCTTGTTTTTGATTTTTCCATGGCGTTGAGTAAAACCTGTAGTAGACTGAAGCGTAACAAAAATAGAGCTTTAGTGTGCTCAGCAGTGTGAGGACAACCCACTAGACACTTGTACAATCTACCATCCTGGAATAATAATATCATATACAGTCCTGCGCTACCAACACATGCAAAAGAATCTGATTAAACATTTTTTCAGGGACAATACATGACTGGCTGGAAAAGTGCACAAGCACAGTAGTGTGAGGACACCCTCCAGTGTCATGGAGAATTTATAATCCTGCAATATAAATCCATAATTACAGTCCTGCTGCAACAAACAACATACACCAGTCGTGATTACACATCTCTCCAGGGTACAAACATACACTGGTAGCACAGCGCGCCACATAGTGAGGACAAATCCCTAATGCACTTGGAGAAGCTACAAATCCTGCAATATAAATCCATATATATCACAGTCCTGCTGCTACCACCAAACATACACAAAGGTGTGATTACACATCTCTCCAGGACAATGCATAACCTGGAGCACAGAGCGCAGCAGAGTGAGGACAAGCTCCTAATGCACTGGAGAGCTACAATCCTGCAAATATAAATCCATATATATCACGTCCTGCTGCTACCACAAAACTACAACTCTATTACACATCTCACCGGGACAATACATAACACTGGCTGGGTAACAAAATATAAACTGCAGCACATAGTAGCAACCACCTGAATGTCCAGCTTTCCACATACTGGAGACATTTAGGAAACTGTCATGGTGGCCACCCAGCTTTCCTAGTCCCAGATATACCTAGCAGCTGAATCGCAATCCTAATTATTTAATCCCTGTCTCATCCCCATCCTCAGGCTTGTTTCCTCGGATTTGAAGTCGCTATGAAGTCCTCAACACTGGGCTCGCCCAAACTTGTGAGAACTCCTCCAGAAAAAGCACTTACCTCCTGGCACCTTTTGGCGCTGCCACCTCCGAGTAGAAATGAACTGTTATCAACAACAACTTGCCTTACTTCTCCCCCGCCCGACGTCTGCTGCGGGGGTCTCTCCATAACGCTTCGGTTTTTTTCGGAAGTGGGGGGAAAAAAAAAACTTGAAACGCGAAAATTTCGGATCCTCCTGTGAATGTAAAGAGCTGCTCCCGACTTTATGCTGCCATGAATTAGAATCTTAATTTACAGTCAGTTTAATTTTTATCTGTTCGATTGATAAGGCAACGATCCGGCGCTGAGCGCTAATCACTCCTGGGGAGGGGCCGCCGCGGGCACGGG
>CM033649.1:93559040-93640747 GCA_019512145.1 Engystomops pustulosus | reverse complement strand
TGCAGGCTATATACACTGGGGCAGGGGCCTGCAGGCTATATACACTGAGGCAGGGGCCTGCAGGCTATATACTGGAGAGGCTGTGACCAATGCATTTCCCACCCTCGGCTTATACTCGAGTCAATAGGTTTTCCCAGTTTTTTTGTGGTAAAATTAGGGACCTCGGCTTATACTCGGGTCGGCTTATACTCGAGTATATACGGTACTTTATAACTTGCAAAGTGTAAATATCCGGAATATCTCCAGGATTGGGCTGCAGTACCAGTTCAGTGCGGGTTCAAAACTTGGGGATCCCTACAATCACCTGATACCAGAAGGATCTGGAATAATAATTCATCTATACAGACAAAATAAGTTATTACAGAGTAATAAGATATGAAACAGGAGTGAGGGCCCTGCTCACAAGAGCTTACAATCTATGAGAATCAACAAAATTGCACTTCAATATAATACAATTAGAGAACTAAAGCCACATCCTCACACTGCTGTGCTCTGTGCTCTCTTCAGTCAGTGTTAGATTATATGTAATCATATCTCTGTTTATGTTATTAGTAGCAGCAGGACTGTGAAATATAGATTTATATTCCAGCATTGTAGCTTTTTCAAGCGCACTGGAGGCGTGTCCTTACTTTAGTGCTTTGCATTTAGGATGCATCCCTAAAATTACAATCCTGGAATATTACTCTGTTATTTTTAGTCCTGCTGCTACTAACTATGTAAACGCAGTTATTGTTTCTGAAGAGAAATATGTCTATACGATCCTGCAGAGAGCACAGACTACAGCAGTGTGAGGACACACCCTCAATACAATCCTGGAATAAAAATAAATCCATCTATCACAGTTCTGCTGTTACTAACAACATCAACACAGGTATTGTTTCTGAAGGGATATGTATAGATAACACTGCAGAGAGCACAGAGTACAGCAGTGTGAGGACACACCCTCAATACAATCCTGGAATAAATATAAATCCATATATCACAGTCCTGCTGCTACTAACAACGTCAACACAGGCATTGTTTCTGAAGGGATATGTATAGATAACACTGCAGAGAGCACAGAGTACAGCAGTGTGAGGACACACCCTCAATACAATCCTGGAATAAAAATAAATCCATCTATCACAGTTCTGCTGCTACTAACAAGATACACACAGGTTTTGTTTCTGAAGAGATATGTGTATATATAACACTGCAGAGAGCACAGAGTACAGCAGTGTGAGGGCACACCCTCCATACAATCCTGGAATAAATATAAATCCATATATCACAGTCCTGCTGCTACTAACAACGTCAACACAGGTATTGTTTCTGAAGGGAAATGTATAGATAACACTGCAGAGAGTACAGAGTACAGCAGTGTGAGGACACACCCTCCATACAATCCTGGAATCAAAATAAATCCATATATCACAGTCCTGCTGCTACTAACAAGATACACAAAGGTCTGATTACACATCTCTCCAGGGACAATACATAGCACTGGCTGCAGTCTGTATGGTCACACCTGCTGACGGGTTCCTTTTCAGTATGACTATTGCACATTTAATGCCAGGCCATATATTTGAGCCGCAGAAAAGAGTAAAGAGAATGAGGAGGGGGGATTTGGGAGTTGTAGTAGATCCGGGCAGGTGACTGTAGCGCCTCCTGGTGTCACCCGCCAATGATTGGCATTAACGATTGATTAATAATGCAGCGGCCGCTCTGACAAAACACAAGACCTTGAGGGTGTAGGACACGCTGACAGCTTGTAGGGGGATTAATGGATTACGGGATTACATAAACTGCTAAGAAGCGGCAGGTGACGTCAGAGCACTTTGTGCGGAGTGAAGGGGGGGGGGGGGGCAATTACATGACAGGGGTAATTAACCCAGCTGGATGATATCCCAATTACAATTGTTTCGCTAGGCAACGAGAATGTGCGTTTCGTGCGGATTCCCTCCTGCGCTGAATGCAGACCCGGTGTAATAACAAGGCATCGGGATTGTCAGGGCGACGCTCCGCAGGGCTGCGCTATTGTGTATCCACTATATATATATATATATATATATACATTGTGTTCCAGCTCCTTTTATACCGTCATTGCAGTTTGTTTTACGCCGCATACGCTACATTCCTGAAGATCCCCAAAAATGTAAGGTCTTAAAGTGACCCTGCCTATTTAAAGGGTAGGTATCAGCCAATTTGACTATGCATTAGTAGCAACAGGACTGTGGAAAATCGATTTATATTGTAACAATGTAGCTTTTCTTAATCCACTAGGGGGCGTGTCCTCACACTGCTGTGCTCTTAGCACTCTGTAGTGAATTACTCCACAGTCCCTGTGGAAATGGGAATGT
Organism: Engystomops pustulosus; assembly: GCA_019512145.1. Lineage (NCBI taxonomy): Eukaryota > Metazoa > Chordata > Amphibia > Anura > Leptodactylidae > Engystomops > Engystomops pustulosus. The sequence continues at coordinate 93,638,408 of CM033649.1, read as the reverse complement.
GCTCTCTTCTGTCAGGAGGGAGGTGCTAGAATGTGTGCTCTAGCTAAGGACTGCCCACTTGTCAGTTTGGGATCTAATTAGCATATTTGCAGTGTGGAAAAATTTTACACTGATTGCTCAGCAGTGGTAAGTGCTACAGGAAAAAATCCAACAATGTCAGAATCGGTGGAGCGGACACTATTAAAGGAGCTAGAGGAGGGTTCTCTTTAAAGGATTGTAAACCCAGCACACTGACATACTGGTGTGCGCCCCCTCTGGCAGGATCTGCTCTTCTTTTTAAGCTTTTCATGCCCTGGCTTTTACAAAAAAATGGCTTTTAAAATTATGCAAATCAACCTTTTCTTAAAAACAAGGGCATAGGAAACCTAAAGAAGAGCAGGGGCGTTGCACACCAGTATGTCAGTGTGCTGGGTGTACAATCCTTCATCCTGGTGGTAGATGTCCGATAAGGACCCTGACCTTAGAAGTTATAGTAGAGGACAGTGGAACCTTAAAGGACATCTACCACAAGGATGAAGGATTGTAAACCAAGCACACTGACCTACAGGTGTTTGGACCCTCTGGCAGGATCCGCTCTTCTTCAAGCTCCCTATGCTCTTGTTTTTAAGAAAAAAGGTTTAAAGATTATGTAAATGAGTCTGAGGGGCTCCGGGCTCCATTGACATCTATGGAGACTGTGCCCCTCGGGTTCATTTGCATCATTTTTAAAACCTTTTTTTCATAAAAACAAGGTCATACAAAGCTAAAAGTAGGACAGATCCTCCCAGAGGAGACACACACCAGCATGCAAGTGTGCTTGGTTTACAATCCTTCATCCTGGTGGTAGATGTCCTTTAAACGCCAGGACCCTCATAATGGGTGCAGGGTTACAGGTTGGTATAACCCATCCTAATGAGAGTCTTCTTCTCATACCACGCTTGGTTCTGTGGCTTTTTGGACTGAGCTCTGGATTATGGAGAGTAAAATACATGGAGTAAAGACGATCAGAGGCTTTGGCGGGTGTCCAGGGGGAGGGATTAGAGAAAAGCCACTTTACAAATGGAATGACGGATCAGGATGTAAACTTGTGGTTCCTGGAATCCTCTGTTATGAAACTGTAACTTCCTGGATTCCGTGGTAGCTGCAGAGCATGCTGGGAGTTGTAGTTGTGTAGATGGTAGATATCTAACTCCTTTTGTTCCATATGACTGTTTGTACTCTGCAAGGTAGCATTTTACTGTAAAGCGCTATGGAATATGATGGCGCTATAGAAATAAAGATTATTATACAGATCAGCCATCAAGGAGTTGCAGTCCTGGAGCTTTGTGACTTCTGCTCAAGATTCCTTCAATCAATATTTGCTAATTAAAGGTCGCAATTGGATAAGAGTTTCAGGGTCAGTTTGCCCAAAAAGTGTCCATCTGTGCACACAGAGAGACACTCAGGAACAGCCTGTGAAGCTGCAACACAGAGGGGCTCTGGTAACACCCCCCAGAGCCTTTCATCCTCATTAGCATAATTTTACAAGCTAATTTTAGAAAGAAGGAGGCCATGGATAAGATGATTACCACAGTCCCGATGCCTGGATCTAGGAGTAAGTGTCCTTGGTTTATCAGGATGGATTTTGATGGTACAAATTTAAAAGAAAATTTTTTTAAAAAATTGTAACACGGGCCCTTTAAGGAGGATATCATAGTAAAACATTCCTCTCTTAGAATGTATCGATCAATTAATTTGGAATATTGAGCGTGTACATTATGACGGGGGGCCGGCTTGTCACCTAGTGGCCCCTTTAAATACGTCATCAGGTCACATCACATGACCGCAGGGAATTGCAGGATTTCACGAGATATCGATTCATTATGTGTATTATACCAAAAAACGTGCAGATACCACAGATGATGATCCATCGCGGGCAGCAACGTCGGAGAAAAATAAGTGACCGTTTTTAACCCATGAAACGTGTGAACGTCACATTCCTGAGATGCATACAGGTAAGGGAAATAATAAGGGAATGGCCCCCGGGGCGCGATGCCAGCGTCATGTGACTGGAAGTTTCTGAACAGAAATGTGCAGTTTTATTCCATTGCTATTGTTCTTAAAAAAAAATCAAAGCTTTTCTCCGGACACGTCTCCACTTCCAAAGACAATGGGGGATTTATCATACACCGAAACTGGATGGAAGCCCCGCCCCTCCGACACCATTGGATACATCTTTCAGGGATTCTACTCCAGTTTTCTGCTGTAAAGGACCTGATAAATGTCTCCCAATGTGTGTGACCTTAGTTCTAATGCTTAAAGGGAATAGTAAAATAGCCAGTGTTATGTATGGTCCCTGGAGAGATGTGTAATAAGACCTTAGCAGCAGGACTGTGATATATGGATTTATATTCCAGGATTGTACTGGGGGTGTGTCCTCACACCACTGTGCTCTCTGGAGCCAGTGCTATGTATTGTCCCTGGAGAGATGTGTAATCAGACCTTTGTGTATGTTGTTAGTAGCAGCAGGACTGTGAAATATGGATTTATGTTCCAGGATTGTATCTTCTCCAAGTGCACCGGGGGCGTGTCCTCACACTGCTGTGCTCTGTGCCCTCTGGAGCCAGTGTTATGTATGGCCCCTGGAGAGATGTGTAATCAGACCTTTGTGTATGTTGTTAGTGGCAGCAGGACTGTTAAATATGGATTTATTTTCTAGAATTGTAATTTCTTCAAGTGCACAGGGGGCGTGTCCTGTCACTGCTTTGCTATGTGCTCTCTGTAGTCAGTGTACATTGTTAGTAGCAGCAGGACTGTGAAATATTGATTTATGTTCCAGGTTTGTACTGGAAGTGTGTCCTCACACTGTTGTGCTCTGTGCTCTCTGGAGCCAGTCTTATGTATTCTCCCTGCTGGGGAGATATGTAATCAGACCTCTGTGTACATTGTTAGTAGCAGCAGGACTGTGAAATAAGGATTTATGTTCCAGGATTGTACAGGCGGGAGGGGTGTCCTCACACTGCTGTGCTCTCTGCAACCAGTGTTAGATATTTCCTTTGGAGATATGTGTAATCAGACCTCTGTGTACATTGTTAGTAGCAGCAGGACTGTGAAATATGGATTTATGTTCCAGGATTGTAGCTTCTCAAAGTGCCCTGGGGTCTTGTCCTCACCCTTATTTCAGTGCCCTCCTCTCTGCTCTGAGTGACGGCTTTTGCTCAGGGCAGGCGGTACCATTTTCGTGGACATTACTTGAGAATAGTTGTTTCGGAGTTTTCCATATAGTAATGGAACGATATCCTCTGGTAGGCCCTAGATTCTGTATCAGGAGTGTAAGAAAGCTGGGTGACCGCTCATCTCTACATCATATAACACTATAACAAATATAACTAAGAAAAGACAGAATTTTAAAAAAATTTTGAATTTTCTTCTGATTTATTTATTTTTTTCACATCACACATGATGTAACCATTCATAAAACATGGATTCAGTTAATGTCACAGTTTTGCAACCATCCATAGATGTAGCCAGGGCTGTGCGGACCCCTCCCCCCCCCCCCTTTACCAGTGAGGAAGTGGGGGGCATCGGCGCTGGCTGGTGACATGTCCCTCTATGGTAATATCCTGGGGAGACAGCTGACAATGGCGCTGTGCTCTCATGACAACAAATATTTGCCTTCAGTGAATAACTTGTGAAAACCGCGTGCTGCCGGGATGGGGGGGAGGAAATCTCCCTGTAGGATTTAACCCCTTTAAGACTGCAATTTTTTTTTTTTTTTAATCTGTCTGATTTCCTAATTTCATCCTGATCCTCCTGGTTCACAAAAAAAACTAAATCCATGCCGTAATCATTGAAAAGTCAGGAGGGCGACGAAATGGGGAGCATAATAGAGGACCCTCACCCCCAATCACCTACTACTTTATTTTAACCCCATAATCGCCACATCATGGGGGTTCTTTTGCGCCATAAATTTGTATATCTCTCTCTCTCTCTACCATCTCACAATCTCCCCGTGTGACCCCGGTGCTCCGCGGGACCCATATCATGCACTTCCTACACCCCCCCAACCTTTATACATCATCCTCCGATTAAATGTCATTTTCTGAATGAGCGCCACTTATTTGGCCGCCGCCGCGCGGAGATACGAGCCTCCAGCGCGTGAAGTGCTTTGGAATACGATTATCCGCCCTATCTGCAACCTTTGTTCTCCATTCAATTTAGTTTAAGAGCCCCCTGTTCCTCGGTGGGGTCTCCATGGAAACCTTACTCCTATAGCGTGCGCTCGTTGCCGAGACAAAATGCACTTCATTCAGAGAGAGAGAGAAAAAAGAAAGAGAGAAAAGAAGAAGAAAAAAAACTCATATATGTTAGGATCGCGAGACCGCCGGGTCAATGAGGGGAGAGGAGGAAGGTTCTCGTTATCACATTTTAAGCGCTTGCGATTTACATGCAGAAAAAGTGAAATAATTGTAAATGATTTTCCACTGAATGTAAAGGACGGCGCATGTTTCAGTGGAATATCCCTGGTCATGTGATGTCACACAGGTGCACGGCTCATTATATCCCTGGTCATGTGATGTCACACAGGTTGCAACGGCTCGTTATATCCCTGTCGTGAAAAGTGAAGGTGGGGTGTGTCGGGGCGCACACAGGTGCAAAACGAGGCATAAATCGTTATAGGGAGATAGATCACCTGGTCATAGTTCCTAGTGGCATCCGGGAAAGGGGGCAAAAGCAGGAACCGGATTAGAAAGATCCTGTGGTGCCCTGGGGGCTCCGCGGCGCTCTCGCTCCTCCGCATCTCCGCTCTCCGGCGGCGCTCTCCGCTCTCCTCGGCGCTCTCCCCGCTCTCACGCTCCTCCGCATCCGCGGCGCTCTCCCGCTCTCCGCTCTCAGCGGCGCTCTCCGCTCTCCCGCTCTCCGCCTCCTCAGCGGCGCCCTCCGCTCTCCCGCCGGCGCTCTCCGCTCTCCGCTCGCCCGCGGCGCTCTCCTCCTCCTCTCCGCTCTCCGGCGCTCTCCGCCCTCCGCGGCGCTCTCCGCGCGCTCTCCGCTCTCCGCTCTCGCTGCGCTCTCCGCTCTCCGCTCTCCGCGGCTCTCTCCGCTCCCCGCTCTCCGCGGCGCTCTCCGCTCTCCGCGGTCGCTCTCCGCTCCTCCGCTCTCCTGCGGCGCTCTCCCTCTCCGCGGCGCTCTCCGTCTCCGCTCTCCGCGCGCCTCTCCGCTCTCCGCTGCGACTCATCCGCTCTCCGCTCTCCGCGGCGCTCTCCGCTCTCCGCTCTCCGCTGCGCTCTCCGCTCTCCGCTCTCCTCGGCGCTCTCCGCTCTCCTGGCGCTCTCGCTCTCCGCTCTCCGCGGCTCTCTCAGCTCTCCGCGGCGCTCTCCTCTCCGCTCTCCGCGAGCTCTTCCGCTCTCAGCTCTCCGCTCTCCGCGCGCTCTCCGCTCTCCGCTCTCGCGGCGCTTCTCCTCTCTCCGCGGCGCTTCTCCGACGCGCTCTCCGCCTATCCTCTCTCCGCCTCTCCTCGGCGCTCTCCGCTCATCCGCGCGGGCTCTCGCTCTCGCTTCTCCTTCTCCGCGGCGCGCTCCGTCTCTCCGCTCTCCGCGGCGCTTCCTCCGCTCTCCGCGTCGCTCTCACGCTCTCCGCGGCGCTTCCGCTCTCCGCGGCGCTTCCGCTCTCCGCTCTCCGCGGCGCTCTCCGCTCTCCGCTATCCGCTCTCACTCTGCGCCCTCCGCTCTCCGCGGCGCTCTCCGCCTCTCGCTCTCCCGCTTCCGCGTGCGCTTCTCCGATCTACTCGCGCCTCTCCGCTCTCCCCGCTCTCCGCGGCGCTCTCCGCTCTCCCCGCGCTTCCCGCTCTCCGCTCTCCGCGGCGCTCTCCGCTCTCCGCTCTCCGCGGCGCTCTCCGCTCTCCGCGGCGCTCTCCGGCTCATCCGCTCTCCCGCGGCGCTCTCCGCCTCTCCGCTCTCCCTCTCCGCTCTCCCGCCGCGCTCTCCTCTATCCGCGGAGCTCTCCGCTCTCCGCTGCGCTCTCGCTCTCCGCTCTCGCCGCAGGCGCTCTCCGCTCTCCGCGTCTCCGCGGCGCTTCCGCTTCCGCGGCGCTCTCCGCTCTTCCGCTACTCCCTCCTCCTCCTCTCGCGCGCCTCTCGCGGCGCGCTCCGCTCTCCGCGGCGCTCTCCGCTCTCCGCGGCAGGCTTCCGCTCTCCGCGCGCTCTCCGCTCTCCGCTCTCCGCTCTCCGCGGCGCCCTCCGCTCTCCGCTCTCCGCTCTCCTCTCTCGCTCTCCGCTTGCGCGCTCCGCTTCTCCGCTCTCCGCTCTCCGCTGCGCCCTCCGCTCGCCTCTCTCCCGGCGCTCTCCGCCCTCCCTCTTCCGCTCTCCGCGGCCCTTTCTCCGCTCTCCGCTCTCCGCGGCGCTATCCGCTCTCCGCTCTCCGCTGCGCTCTCCGCTCTCCGCTCTCAGCGTCGCTCTCCGCTTCCGCGGCGCTCTCCGCTCTCCGCGAGCGCTCTCCGCTCTCCGCTCCCGCGGCGCTCTCCCGCTCTCCGGCTCTCCGCGGCGCTCTCCGCCTCTCCATTCCTCCGACGGCGCCTCTCCCGCTTCCGCGGACGTCTCCTCTCCAGGGGGTGGGGCGGGGGTGCGCTCTCCGCGGCGCTCTCCGCTCTCCCGGCGCTCAGTCCGCTCTCGCTCTCCGCTCCTCCGCGGGCTCTCCTACTCTCCGCTCTCCGCTCTCCGCGCGCTCTCCGCTCTCCGCCTCCTCCACGGTGGTCCGCGGCTCGTGTGTGTGCGCTCTCCGCTCTCCGCCGTCTCTCGCGGCGCTTCCGCCTCTCGCGGCGCTCCTCCGCTCTCCCGGCGCTCTCCGCTCTCCGCGGCGCTCTCCGCTCGCCGGTCTCTCCGCGGCGCTCGGTGCCGCCTCCGCGGCGCTCTCGCCTCCGCTCGGCCGCTCTCCGCTCTCCTCGGCGCTCGCGCTCTCCGCTCTCCCGGCGCTCTCCGCCTCTCCTCCGGCCCTCTCCGCTCTCCGCTCTCCGCTCTCCGCCGGCGCTCATCCGTGTGCTCCTACGGTCGCTCTCCGCTCTCGCGGTTACGCCGGCGCTCTCCTCTCTCCGCCGGCGCTTCCGCTCTACCCGCGGCGCGCGCACATGGGCATGTCTGCCGTGTACTATCATTCACTGTTTGGATGATACATGGTACGGGTCGGAGGGCCGATGTCTGTGCTTGAATAATATCACTGTTATGGTGATCATGGTACAGGGTCAGGAGGGCGGGATTCTTGCAGTGTAATAATATCACCTGTTCTGGTGATATACATGGTACAGGGTCAGGAGGGGCCGGGATGTCTGCAGTGTTAATATTCACATGTTATGGATGATACATGGTACAGGGTCAGGAGGGGCCGGGATGTCTGCAGTGTAAATATCCGTTATGGATGATCATGTAAGGGTCAGGAGGGCCGGGATGTCTGCAGTGTAATAAATCACATTTTTATGGATGATCATGGTACAGGGTCAGAGAGGCCGGGATGTCTGCAGTGTAATAAATCACATGTTATGGATGATACTGGTACAGGGTCAGGAGGGGCCGGGATGTCTGCCAGTGTAATAATACATGTTATGGGAATACAGGTACAGGGTCAGGAGGGGCCGGGATTCTGCAGTGTATAATAGCACATGTTATGGATGATACATGGTAGGTCAGTAGGCCGGATGTCTGCAGTGTAATAATATCACATGTTATGGATGATACATGTACAGGGTCAGGAGGGCCGGGATTCTGCAGTGTAAAATATCACATGTTATGGATGATACATGGTACGAGGTCAGAGGGCCGGGTGTCTCAGTGTAAATAATATCACATGTTATGGATGATACATGGTCAGGGTCAGGAGGGCCGGATGTCTGCATGTAATAATATCACATGTTAGGATGATACATGGTACAGGGTCAGGAGGGGCGGGATGTCTGCATGTGTATAATATCACATGTTATGGATGATACATGGTACAGGGTCAGGAGGGGCCGGGATGTCTGCAGTGTAATAATATCACATTTTATGGATGATACATGGTACAGGGTCAGGAGGCCGGGATGTCTGCAGTGTAAATATCACATGTTATGGATGATACATGGTACGGGTCAGGAGGGGCCGGGATGTCTGCATGTAATAATATCACATGTTTATGATGATACATGGTACAGGGTCAGGGGGGGCGGATGTCTGCATTGTAATATATCACATGTTATGGTGATACTGGTACAGGGTCAGGAGGGGCCGGATGTCTGCGTATAATAATATCACATGTTATGGATGATACATGGTACAGGGTCAGAGGGCTGGATGTCTGCAGTGTAATAATATCACTGTTATGATGATCATGGTACAGGGTCAGGAGGGGCCGGGATGTCTGCAGTGTAAAATATCACATGTTATGGATGATACATGGTACACGGTCGGAGGGGCCGGATGTTGCAGTTAATAATATCACTGTTATGGATGATACATGGTACAGGGTCAGGAGGGCTGGGATCTGCAGTGTAATAATATCACATGTTATGATGATACATGGTACAGGGTCAGAGGGGCCGGGATGCTGCAGTGTAAATATCACTGTTATGGTGATCCATGTACGGGTCAGGAGGGGGGGGCCGGGATGTCTGCAGTGTAATAATATCACATGTTAGGATGATACATGGTACAGGGTCAGGAGGGGCTGGGATGTCTGCAGTGTAATAATATCACATGTTGGATGATACATGGTACAGGGTCAGGAGGCGGATGTCTGCAGTGTAATATACACATGTTATGGAGATACATGTACAGGGTCAGGAGGGCCGGATGTCTGCAGTGTAATAATATCAATGTTATGGATGATACATGTACAGGGTCAGGAGGGGCCGGGATGTCTGCGTGTTATAATATCACATGTTATGATGGATACATGGTACAGGGTCAGAGGGGTGATTGTCTGCAGTGTAATAATATCACATGTTATGGATGATACATGGTACAGTGTCAGGAGGGCCGGGATGTCTGCATGTAATAATATCACATGTTATGGATGATACATGGTACAGGTCAGGAGGGGTGGATGTCTGCATGTAATAATATCACATGTTATGGAGATACATGGTCACGGGTCAGGAGGGGCGGGATGTCTGCATTATAATAAATCACGTTATGGATGATACATGGTACAGGGTCAGGAGGGTGTTCTGCAGGTAATAATATCACATGTTATGGATGATACATGGTACAGGGTCAGGAGGGGCGGATGTCTGCAGTGTAATAATATCACATGTTATGGATGATACATGGTACAGGTCAGGAGGGGCTGGATGTCTGCAGTAGTGTAATAATATCACATGTTATGGATGATACATGGTACAGGGTCAGGAGGGGGGGGGTGTCTGCAGTGTAATTATATCACATGTTATGGAGGATACATGGTACAGGGTAAGGAGGGGCTGGCATGTCCGCAGTATAATAATATCACATGTTATGGATGATACATGGTACAGGATCAGGAAGGGCTGGGATGTCTGCAGTGTAATAATATAACATGTTATGGAGGATACATGGTACAGGGTCAGGAGGGGCCAGGATGTCTGCAGTGTAATTATATCACATGTTATGGAGGATACATGGTACAGGGTAAGGAGGGGCTGGCATGTCCGCAGTATAATAATATCACATGTTATGGATGATACATGGTACAGGGTCAGGAGAGGCCCGGATGTCTGTAGTGTAATAATATCACATGTTATGGATGATACATGGTACAGGGTCAGTAGGGGGGGGATGTCTGCAGTGTAATTATATCACATATTATGGAGGATACATGGTACAGGGTCAGGAGGGGCTGGCATGTCCGCAGTATAATAATATCACATGTTATGGATGATACATGGTACAGGGTCAGGAAGGGCTGGGATGTCTGCAGTGTAATAATATAACATGTTATGGATGATACATGGTACAGGGTCAGGAGGGGCCAGGATGTCTGCAGTGTAATAATATCACATGTTATGGGTGATACATGGTACAGGGTAAGGAGGGGCTGGCATGTCCGCAGTATAATAATATCTCATGTTATGGATGATACATGGTACAGGCTCAGCAGGGGCTGGGATGCCTGCAGTGTAATAATAACACATGTTATGGATGATACATGGTACAGGGTCAGGAGGGGATGGGATATCTGCAGTGTAATAATGTCACATGTTATGTATGATACATGGTACAGGGTCAGGAGGGGCCGGGATGTCTGCAGTGTAATAATATCACATGTTATGGATGATACATGGTACAGGGTCAGGAGGGGATGGGATATCTGCAGTGTAATAATATCACATGCTATGGATGATACATGGTACAGGGTCAGTAGGGGGCTGGGATGTCTGTAGTGTAATAATATCACATGTTATGGATGATGCATGGTACAGGGTCAGTAGGGGCGGGATGTCTGCAGTGTAATTATATCACATGTTATGGAGGATACATGGTACAGGGTAAGGAGGGGCTGGCATGTCCGCAGTATAATAATATCACATGTTATGGATGATACATGGTACAGGGTCAGGAAGGGCTGGGATGTCTGCAGTGTAATAATATCACATGTTATGGATGGTACATGGTACAGGGTCAGGAGGGGCCAGGATGTCTGCAGTGTAATAATATCACATGTTATGGCTGACACATGGTACAGGGTCAGGAGGGGCCGGGATATCTGCAGTGTAATAATATCACATGTTATGGATGATACATGGTACAGGGTCAGGAGGGACTGGGATGTCTGCAGTATAATAATGTTACATGTTATGACTGATACATGGTACAGGGTCAGGAGGGTACAGGATTCTTGTAAAAATATCACATTATGGGAACTAGGTTCCTGGAATGCTCCAGGATTTATATTGACCATATTTGGAATTAACTTGCTTGAGCTTTATTGTCTTTTTTTTTTATCCTCCTCTGGATCAACTCTATGGGGCACATTTACTAAAAACAGTGCAGTGTGTACTATGTGCAGTTGCCTGTATAGTGTGTAGGGGGCGCCGGATTCATGATTTGTGGCGCCCGTTCTTTATAAATCTTGTGCTGTCTGCACTGCCCTGACAGAGTGCACCAACTTTTTCTTGGTGCACCTTTAACATGGGGCGTGCGACACATATCTGTCCGACTTTGCATGTTAAATCTGGCGCACGGTTCGACTGTGCACCGAAATGGCCATTTTAGTGTGTGGTCTTAAGGGGTTAATCCATTTCTCAGGGTGAAGCTCTTTTTCTAGTTCAATAAGTTTAAGTAGAAAACTTTTTTCGGATACACGGATTTAAGCCATAAGACGATAACATTTTTCGCCGGTCGGGGTTACGAGGAAGCGATGATGGAGAGCACTTGAAAGTGCACCTTATTAAATCCACTCCGTGAGAACATCCAGGGGGGAAAGCGAGCAAACCTGGGCGAGACATCAAAGACAGGAATCATCAAAGCGAGGAAGCGTTTTATTCCCCGGCTGAAACACTGCACCAAACGAAGCAAATCACCTCCCCGTGCGAGACCTAGAGAAGAGAGGGCGAGTTCATAGGTCTTCATGTTACATCACGACATGACAAGATACAGCATCTCCTAGAATATGTGCTCCCAGTGAATATTCAGATATTCTTCTTCAGTATTACCGGGAAATCTCGGCACCTAACAATATTTGGGACATGGGAAATTCGGAAGTGAAGTGAAATATTTATGTGATACAAAGCATTGTTTGCTAAACATACGTCCTGCCCATTTCTAAAAGACACAACCCTGACCCCTACAACATTTCATACCTCAAATCAGATCCCAAGAAATACTGCCCCATAGATAGAAACAGATTGAGGGTGCCGAAATATAGACCCCCCCAGTCCTCAGACAAAACTCTATAAATACATACAAAGACAAACCAAAAACAAATGTAGACACCACGAACAAATAGAGATACCAAAACCCCTTACAAATGTAGAGTTTGGACGAGATCTCTATACAAAGTGAGATCCCCCCATGTAAAACAAGTCCCAGACCAGATGTCTTAGACCAGTGGTTCTCAACCTGTGGGTCGGGACCCCAGCAGGGGTCGAACGACCAAAACCGGGGGTCGCCTAAAGCCATCGGAGCCGAAATTTTACTGCCTGGTCATGTGATGTCACACAGGGGATGGCACCAGTATATCAGTGTGCTGGGTTTACCACCCTTCATCCTGGTGGTAGATGTCCTTTAATTGAACTAAACTAAGACCAGCACAGAACTAGAACTACCACAATTTTAGATTTTTTGTTGGAATTGTGAGGAGAATGGGAATTGTGGGTTTCAGGTGGAGACATAAACGGCAGCAGTAATAGATCATCTCGATCTCCACCCTATATGAAAACTGATTTTGATGTCATTTTTAATAAAAACGGAGATAAGAATCTGATATTGTAGAAAATGACCCTTAATTGTGAGTTTCTACACTTCATGACATCGCACGCTGTAATCGCCCTGGAGCAGCTGCCTGGATACCACTAAATACCGGTTCCGCCACATTTCTTTCTCACGTAGCGTCCCCTGAATACATTAATTCTTGTCAGCGTGTATCTTATCCATCTGCTGTATATTGTTATCCTGTTTTATTCTTTATGTTCTGCCGGAGATGAGGGTATATCATGAGCCCATATTAAGACATGATGACACCGAGTTGCTATGGCAACCAGGAAAATGTCACTGCACATGAAGTCTTAATAATTAGGCCTCATTTTTTTTTTTCTACTTGGGTCCCAATGAAGAGATATATGAAGAGAATCCAGGGGAAATTGCCTACATGTAAAGGGAGTCTTTATAAATAAAGCTAGTTGATGTAAACAGTAAGGGTGAGGCCCTATATATCAGCTGAAACCATCATGTGGGAGAAATCCACCCAAATTGTTCCATAAAATGACTTATGTGCGGCTCAGACACTTAAGAAAAATTTAGGTAAATATAATATTATAAAATAAGTAAAACAGGGTCAGGAGGGGCCGGGATGTCTGCAGTGTAATAATATCACATGTTATGGATGATACATGGTACAGGGTCAGGAGGGTCCGGGATGTCTGCAGTGTAATAATATTACATGTTATGGATGATACATGGTACAGGGTCAGGAGGGACAGGGATGTCTGCAGTGTAATAATATCACATGTTATGGATGATACATGGTACAGGGTCAGGAGGGGCCGGGATGTCTGCAGTGTAATAATATCACATGTTATGGAGGATACATGGTACAGGGTCAGGAGGGGCCGGGATGTCTGTAGTGTAATAATATCACATGTTATGGATGATACATGGTACAGGGTAAGGAGGGTCCGGGATGTCTGCAGTGTAATAATATTACATGTTATGGATGATACATGGTACAGGGTCAGGAGGGACAGGGATGTCTGCAGTGTAATAATATCACATGTTATGGATGATACATGGTACAGGGTCAGGAGGGGCCGGGATGTCGGCAGTGTAATAATATCACATGTTATGGCTGATACATGGTACAGGGTCAGGAGGGGCCGGGATGTCTGCAGTGTAATAATATCACATGTTATGGATGGTACATGGTACAGGGTCAGGAGGGGATGGGATGCCTGCAGTGTAATAATATCACATGTTATGGATGATACATGGTACAGGGTCAGGAGGGGCCGGGATGACCGCAGTGTAATAATATCACATGTTATGGCTGATACATGGTACAGGGTCTGGAGGGGCCGGGATGTATGCAGTGTAATAATATCACATGTTAAGGATGATTCATGGTACAGGGTCAGGGGGGGCCCGGGATGTCTGCAGTGTAAAAATATCACATGTTATGGCTGACACATGGTACAGGGTCAGGAGGAACGGGGTTGTCTCCAGCGTAATAATATGAAATGTTATGGATGGTACATGGTACAGGGTCAGGAGGGGTCGGGATGTCCGCAGTTTAATAATATCACATTTTATGGATGAGAAAGGTTGGACTTGATGGACTTGCATCTTTTTCCAGTCGTATGAACTTTGTTACATGGTACAGCGTCAGGAAGGGCCAGGTTGTCCGCAGTGTAATAATATCACATGTTATCACATGTTATGGATGATATAACATGTGATACAGGGTCAGGAGGGGCCGGATGTCTGCAGTGTAATAATGTCACATGTTATGGATGATACATGGTACAGGGTCAGGAGGGGATGGGATGTCTGCAGTGTAATAATATCATGTTATGGATGGTACAGGGTCAGAAGGAGCCTGAATGTCCGCACGGTAATAATATCACATGTTATGGCAGGAACATGATGCAGGGTCAGGAGGGGCTGTGATGTCCACAGTGTAAAAATATCACTTTATGGCTGATACGCGGTAGAGGGTCAGGAGGGACTGGGATGTCTGCAGTATAATAATGTCACATGTTATGACTGATACATGGTACAGGGTCAGGAGGGTACAGGATTTTTGTAAGCAAAAATATCACGTTATGGGAACTAGGTTCCTGGAATGCTCCAGGATTTATATTGACCATATTTGGAATTAACTTGCATGAGCTTTATTGTCTTTTTTCTCCTCCTCTGGATCAACTCTATGGGGCACATTTACTAAAAACAGTGCAGTGTGTACTATGTGCAGTTGCCTGTATAGTGTGTAGGGGGCGCCGGATTCATGATTTGTGGCTCCCGTTCTTTATGAATCTGGCACCCCCTTGCACTGCCCTGACAGAGTGCACCAACTTTTTTTTTTTAGCACCTTTAACATGGGGCGTGCGGCACACACCTGTCCGACTTTGCATGTTAAATCTGGCGCACGGTTTCGACTGTGCACCGAAATGGCCATTTCAGTGCGAGGTCTTAAGGGGTTAATCCATTTCTCAGGGTGAAGCTCTTTTTCTAGTTCAATAAGTTTAAGTAGAAAACTTTTTTCGGATACACGGATTTAAGTCATAAGACGATAACATTTTTCGCCGGTCGGGGTTACGAGAAAGCGATGATGGAGAGCACTTGAAAGTGCACCTTATTAAATCCACTCCGTGAGAACATCCAGGGGGGAAAGCGAGCAAACCTGGGCGAGACATCAAAGACAGGAATCATCAAAGCGAGGAAGCGTTTTATTCCCCAGCTGCAACACTGCACCAAACGAAGCAAATCACCTCCCCGTGCGAGACCTAGAGAAGAGAGGGCGAGTTCATAGGTCTTCATGTTACATCACGACATGACAAGATACAGCATCTCCTAGAATATGTTCTTCTTCAGTATTACCGGGAAATCTCGGCACCTAACAATATTTGCCACCATTTGGGACATGGGAAATTCGGAGAAGTGAAATATTTATGTGATACAAAGCAATGTTTGCTAAACATACGTCCTGCCCATTTCTAAAAGACACAACCCTGACCCCTACAACATTTCATACCTCAAATCAGATCCCAAGAAATACTGCCCCATAGATAGAAACAGATTGAGGGTGCCGAAATATAGACCCCCCCAGTCCTCAGACAAAAGTCTATAAATACATACAAAGACAAACCAAAAACAAATGTAGACACCACGAACAAATAGAGATACCAAAACCCCTTACAAATGTAGAGTTTGTACGAGATCTCTATACAAAGTGAGATCCCCCCATGTAAAACAAGTCCCAGACCAGATGTCTTAGACCAGTGGTTCTCAACCTGTGGGTTGGGACCCCAGCAGGGGTCGAACCACCAAAACCGGGGGTCGCCTAAAGCCATCGGAGCCGAAATTTTACTGTGTTTTTACTGCGAGTTGCATGGTTTGGGGTCACCACAGCATGAGGAACTGTATTGCGGGGTCACAGCATTAGAAAGGTTGAGAACCACTGTCTTAGACAAATAAAAACCCCACACCAGACTACTAAAATAACACAGACTGAATACTTGTACCAGACATAGACATAGATATAGACAGACCTCACACTAGACTCCATCAACTAATACAGACACCAGCCTGGACACCCCAAATAAATATAGACCCCAGAACAGACTCCCTAAACAAATACAGACACTGCTCCCCTAAATAAATACTCAACTGAGGCTGACCTCCCTAAACGAATACAGACACTAGACCAGAGCCCCTAAAGAAAAATATAGACCCCAGACCAGACTGCTCCCCTAAATAAATAATCATCTCAGACCGAACTCCCTAAACTAATACAGGCACCGGACCAGAACCTTTAAAGAAATACAGATCCCAGTCCAGAATCCCAAAACAACTGGAGACCCCAGACCAGATCTTGTAAAAAAAAATATAGACCCCAGACCGAACTCCCTAAACAAATACAGACTTCACCCCTAAATAAATAATCATCTCAGATCGAACTCCCTAAACTAATACAGGCAGTCCCCAGGTTACATACAAGATAGGGTCTGTAAGTTTGTTCTTAAGTTGAATTTGTATGTAAGTCGGAACTGCATACTTTATCATTGTAAACCCAGCCAAAATTTTTTGGGTGTCTGTTACAATTGTATTTTAAAAATGTTGGGTTGTCATAAGAACGAGGATTAACACTAAAGCTTCATTACAGACACCTGTGATAACTGTTATAGCTGATTATTGTAGCCTAGGACTAAAGTACAGTAAATTACCAAAATTCAGAGGTCCGTTTGTAACTAGTGGTCGTATGTAAGTCGAGTGTTCTTAAGTAGGGGACCGCCTGTACAGGCACCAGACCAGAACCCGTAAAGAAACACAAATCCCAGTACAGAATCCCAAAACTACTACAAACCCCAGACCAGATCTCATAAAGAAAAATATAGACCCCCAGACCAAACTCCCTAAACAAATTGCAGATATCAGTACAGATTTTCTAAACTAATACAGACACCAGACCCCTAGATTACAGACCCCCCACCAGACCACAAAAATAAATGAAGATCCCAGTCTGGAGAACATCTACTAATACAGACATCAGACCGGAACCGTAAAGATCTAGACATTCCAAAAATGTCTCCCGGAACTGATGTAGACATTTACTGTACGTGTACATAATACAGAACCCCTCCCCCCCTTCCCCTGGAAAACCCCAAATAGCTAAAGCCACTTTTTGTTCCTGTAACTAGCAAACCAAACAAAATGTTTGTGTATGCGGAGAGCAAAGAACCTTTCTGGATTGTTCTAGATTTGGTGGAAGGTCTCTCTTTGATATTCTGTTAAATTATTTGGCAATATTGCCCGGATATGTGAAGATGACCAATTTCACGTAAAGCTAAATGACAACCAGTTGGAGACCCCTAAAGGTAGCCGCCATATTGGTTGTGGCATATTTTCTTGTTGGGGGAGGGGAGTCGCTGTAAGACAATTCCACTAAAGCAAATACTGCCTAATCTTCAGAGCTCTGCTCACGTCTCTGTGTGTGTTGGCATCCCTCCTTGGCAGACGCCAGTTCAGTTTCGCCACAGGGGCAGGTGTGTTCCTTCATTGTGAAACATTTGGAAAGATAACAAGACTTTGTCTGCAGGCGCCGTAACCTCTGGAGCTACGTGCGTTACGCTATCTGGCGCCACCAATGTGACCTGGGCTTTACATTTGTATCAATGATACTTTTGTCTACTGTAGTCTCCACTGCTCAACAGATTTCTTTTGGGGATACTCATTGTATAGGTGATGCCCTGGTTTCTACCCTTCAACCTACATACAGGTATCTGGACTTCTGCTGGAGGCTACTTTCAAGTTGCTACCCCTGGAGAAGTGTTCATTTAGTGGAACAAGCATAGATGGTGGTCAGTGGTCAAGCTGAGGTTGGGGTAGGTAGAGGTTCTTGCCAAAGGGAGAGGTACATAGGTGGACACTTATAGAGTAAATAAGAGACTAGATACCTTATGGATTAATCTTTTGAACATCTTTTCTGCTTAGATCCATCAGAAAAAATCTCAAAACATGGGCTACTTTGTGGATGATCTCGATTCTAGTCTGGGTTGCAGAGGTTCATGGATATAGGTATTGCTAAGTCAAAAGGGTTAAAGCCTTAGGTCATAGATGTCCACCAAGGTCAAGAGTCAAGGTAACACCAAGTCAATTGGTTAAAACCATAGGTCAAAAGTACCCACCAAGGTCAACAGTCATGGAATCGCCATGTCAAATGGGTTATAGACATAGGTCGTAAATGTCCACCAAAGTCAAGAGTCAATGAATTACCAAGTCAAATGTGTTAGAGCCCTAGGTCATAGATGTCCACCAAGGTCAAGAGATCAATAGGGTACAAACATCGGTTGTACATACCTACCAAGGTCAACTGTCATTGGGTCACCAAGTCAAATGGGTTGGAACCATAAGTCATAGCTGTCCACCAAGGTCAAGAGTCAAGGGATCACCAAGTCAAATGGGTTATAGACACAGGTCGTAGATGTCCACCAAGGTCAAGAGTCAAGGAATTACCAAGTCAAATGTGTTAGAGCCCTAGGTCATACTCATAGATGTCCACCAAGGTCAAGGGATCAATAGGGTACAAACATAGGTTGTACATACCTACCAAGGTCAACTATCATTGGGTCACCAAGTCAAATGGGTTGGAACCATAAGTCGTAGCTGTCCACCAAGGTCAAGAGTCAATGAATTACCAAGTCAAATGTGTTGGAGCCCTAGGTCATAGATGTCCACGAAGGTCAAGAGATACATAGGTTGTACATACCTGCCAAGGTCAAGTGTCATGGGGTCACCAAGTCAAAAGGACAAGGACTTACATTCACCAAGTCAAAAGGGTTGGAGTCATAAGTCAAAGCTGTCTACCAAGCTCAAGAGTCAAGGGATTGTCAAGTCAAATGGGTTAGAGCTATAGTCATAGATGTCCACCAAAGTCAACTTCGGACATGAATATATGGTAGTGGTGGGCCCAATGTGGTTCAGTGATGGATCTAGACCAAAACGGTTGGAGTCATAAGTCGTAGCTGTCCACCAAGGTCAAGAGTCAAGGGATCGCCAAGTCAAATGGGTTAGAGCTACAGTCATAGATGTCCACCAAGGTCAACTTCGGACATGACTATATGCTGGTGGTGGGCCCAATGTTCTTCAACAATGGATCTAGACGAAGCTGGGCGGTGGAGAGTCCTGCCTTCTCTTATCGTCCCTGTGTCATACAAGGTTCTTTGTACTTGTCTGGTAACATATTTAATCATCTGAAGTCGGCCTCACCAGGAACACAAGTCCCCATTGTGTAGCAGAAGGTAGAAGGACGTCTGCGTGAGGCCGGTAATCTCTTCCCTCCCAATTTTCCCACCAGATAAGGGGGAAGTCGTTAGCTTTATGGCTGTTGACAAGTGACTTGACGGATTTGTTGAGCGGGGACTGACAAAGTGAGTGGAGTCTCTTGCGTGGAGTTCTGTGTTTGATGTCACAGTTCAAAGGTTAATTGTAGATGAAACGCTCTGATGTACGTTTCTGCTTCCAACAAAAAATTCTTGCAGTCCCTGTTTTCTATGGCGGGTGTGACTATCTCAAAGGACTTCTTATTATCGACATGTCACATATAATGGGGGAAGAAACTGTAAAAAAATAATCCGTGGAGTCATTGTGGTGCCATAAATGAATTGATTGCCGAAAAATATTTGCATTTATCGAATCACAGTATCACTTATACCCCAGTACAATAGTCATAATTGGTGCTATGCAGTGCTCAAACAATACCGTGGTACTATATTCAGTAATACCGCCATACAGTGTCTATATAATACTGCCATACAGCAGTCAACTCCATAATTTAGTGCATCCACCTCCAATAACACTGCTGTACAGAGCCAGAATCCCATTGTGATAAAACCGCCATAAAGTGCCTAAAAAAATAACAATGCTATATGGTACCTAAATCATCCCCAAACTAAATAATACTGTCATGCAGTGTCTAAGTAATACTCAGATAACACCCTTATACATTGCCCAAATAGTACGGTACAACCATATCAGACTAAAATATCACCGCCATACAGTTTCCAAATCAAATAATAGTACATAATAGCCATAAACTGCTAAAATACTGTCATATAGTAATAAGCAGTATGCAGTGAGCTCCAAAGCTCCCCCTAGTGGTGGCTAAAGGAATAAGAATTGTTATCATATACTTCTATGTCTATGCGGAGGATTTGGAGCTCTGGAAGAGAAAAGTTGAGCTCTCTGTTGTAACTAATAGTCTGGAAAGATCGAATCCCTACTAGAGTGTCTGGAAATATTAATAATTGAGCATTTTTATTAATTAAATGTCATGTGCTAAATAGAAAGATCCCAAATTTTTCTCTGTGATGTAAGAAACCCCTGGACAATGGAGAGGGTCATATTATGGTGCTATGGTCAGCCATGGGCAGGTTTTTTTTTTACGTTTCCCCTCGGCTCCTTGCGTCGTCAGATCGGTTCCTCTTTACAGATGCCCAGTGATGAGATCCGCACAGCTAAGGCTCGGGCCATGGAGTCGTCCTCCGCCAATTTCGCTGCTTGTGTGTTATTCCTCCTCTCTCTGCCAAGGGTTCTCTGGAAACAGTCTGGGAGATAATCATTTCCTTCTTTGTTTTCTGAACACAAATGATGATATTTATACTGGGGGCGATGGCTGAGCCGGGCTGCTCTCCCGCGGCACAGTCTGCCTGGCACCGCTCCAGGCCTCAATGGGGTGATGAGAGGAAGTCCAGGTCACAGGCAAAATAATACTGCAAGGTCCAAGTCAGCTCCTTCATGATGTCAGGATGCGGCTCCATTGCCGAGAATTGCAATGCCCCGAAAATAGAATTCTGGAACCGGTTCCTTTAAATTTAAAGGGACAGCAAAGCCAAAATTCTAACATTCAGTGTATACCTGCTGCATAGTTCTTGAATGATAATAGATTAGGATAGATGATCAATATCAGATCAGTGTTGGTCCAGCAGCCCTATTTACTAAATGTCACCCTTCTAAAAATGGTTTCCATCGCATCCACATAAAATCAACTTTGTTATCTTACCTGGCATACAGCCAGATTCCAGCAGCAAGTCAGAGGGGGCGTGTCTTGCTTGGCCAAGTCCAGTGGCTCCTCCCATCCTCATTCCCTTCTACTCCTCCCCATGCCTCCTTCACACCATTCAGCACTGCATGTCATGTGACCAGGGTGTTGTCATGTAAGGTCCTTTACTCAGTAATATTAGCAAACTCTACCCCATAGTGTAGGAGTTCATGGAGGTTGCTGTGATTTCATGTGATCAGATACATACAAGAGGTACATTTTGCAATTGTTAGTGAGTAACGGACCTTATCTGATATCACCCTGGTCACATGACATGAAATGGCGAGTGGTGAGAAGGAGGCGTGGCGAGAAGCTGCTGAACTTGGCCAAGTAGGACACAACCCTTCTGACTCGCTGCTGGAATCTGGCTATGTGCCAGGTAAGATAACAAAGTTGATTTTATAGGGATAGGAGGCAAACAATTTGTAGCTAAAAGAAAGGTGGAATTTATTTAATAGGGCTCTATGGGAACCTGTCAATAAGTGAATTTGTGAAAAATGTGGTGACAGGTTCCCTTTAAGTGCGGAAAAAGTTTATTAACCCCAAAAACCCCTTTAAGCACTCCAGTACTTAATGCCTTGGTGGAGGGGTTGAAAGAGTGACAACTTTCAGGCCTTATTTAACTGCTTTGCATGTAAGGGTGTCAGTCTTCACTGTTATACTAGCATGATATTCGCCATAGGTGGCTGGCACTGAAATTACCATAAATTACTTGGACAGGACCTTTTCCTTTTATCTAAAGGGGAGACTTCCCAGAGTTCCAAAGGTCTAGAGGTGTCACTAGAACCTGCACCCTCCATCATTCGAGACCCAGGAACCGTTTTTTCGGTTGGTCACGCCCCTAAACCAGGATATGGGGCCTGACACACCCCTAAACTGGTTCCTGAGTAACAAATTATGATGTCCTTTGGGACTCTGGGAAGTCTCCCCCTTATTCCTGAGCCTGCCAAATGTTCCGGAAGAGTCCGAAAGTGTGGATATTCATGAATCAGGAGGCCCAGGATGAGCAGTATTTGGAATCATACTCTTCTATTAGTATACATAGTAACAGGTGAATGAATAGAATGTGACTGTGAATGTTTTTTGGCGCTACGCTCAGGATAAGGAAGTGGCGCTGCATCTGTGGCTGCAATCTGTAGGAGCCTCCTGGAATAGCTCAGCGATGACAATGACAGCAACAAGCACAAAAAAAAAAAATCGACATTTTTATTTCTCTAATAAACCTTCCAGATTTGTGATGTGTCCTCAAAAGACTCCGCAGCTTCGAAAAAGGTATCACAGCAAAAAAAGGTAATAAAAGGACAATTAAAAAACAGAATCACAGGTGCCAATTTTTCTGTATTTTGCGCAGTTTTTTTTTTATCCCCATTTCTGTTGAATGCACTCGGGACTTTGGCTTAAGAAAAATGCAGCAAAAACTGCAGAGAGAGCTCCAAATCCTCCTAGACTTAGCATACTTGCTACCTGCAGCCACCACTAGGGGGAACCTATGAGCTTGCTGCATACTGAATATACATAGAACACAATGATAACTCAGTATGCAGTAAGCTCCAACCCTCCCCCTAGTGGTGGCTGCAAGAATAAGAATTTTTCGGACAAAATATCTTTGACTATGCAGACTAATAGACTGGAAAGATCGAATTCCCTCTAGATTTATTAATAATTGATCATTTTAATCATTTTAATCTGGATGTAAAGAGAAAAACCCCACCCTCAAATTCTGAGACATCTAAATTAATATATCATCTTATAAATAACCCGTCGTTCACTTCTGATTATTCCATCTCTTTTGTCATCCGGACGTAAAAAATTATTATTATTTTTTTTTTTTTACCCTTTTTGGTTTGATTGCAATTGGAAGAGACATCTGAATTAAACCCTATGGCTCCAGAACATTTCCATTCACTATAAAGCATCTTTACTTTCTGCATCAAACATGTATGATGCTCTTTTTATTAATAATACATAGAGAAAATACATTTTTTATGGTTTTTTTAGTGCACTCCCATAATCCTTTGCAGTTGGCGGGTAATGGTCATGGTGCAGGGCATTGTGAATGGAAGGGGAAGGGGACAGGTTTTGACTAAATGTGAAGCCCCCTATTTAATGGAATATTGTACATCCTTGTTATGGTAATGTTGGGGGCGGTGCTGTGACACCTGCCGCCTGCTCTATCACATGTCTGGGACTGTTCAGGGTTTATGTTGTAGATATATATGTGTTTCTATACATTATGACGAATACTGATTATTATTAAAGGGAACCTGTCAGCAGGTGTGCCCATACAGACTGCAGCCAGTGTTATGTATTGTCACTGGAGAGTGTAATCATACCTCTGTGTATGGTGTTAGTAGCAGCAGGACTGTGAAATATGGATTTATATTCCAGGATTGTACTGGGGTTGTAACCTTACACTGCTGTGCTCTGTGCTCTCTGCAAACAGTGTAGGTTATTGTCTCTGGAGAGATGTGTGATTATACCTTTGTGTATGGTGTTAGTAGCAGCAGGACTGTGAAATATGGATTTATATTGCAGGATTGTACTGGGGTTATAACCATACACTGCTGTACTCTGTGCTCCCTGCAGACAGTGTAGGTCATTGTCACTGGAGAGATGTGTACTTAGACCTTTGTGTATGTTGTTAGTAGCAGCAGGACTGTGAAATATAGATTTATATTCCACATCCACTGGGGGCCTGTCCTCAAACTCCTGTGCTCTGTGCTCTCTGCTGCAAGTAGCAGCCCTGGAGAGAGGTGTAATGATACCTTTGTGTATGTTGTTAGTAGCAGCAGGACTGTAAAATACCCATTTATATTCCAGCATTGTAGTTTCTCCAAGAGTACAGGGGGCATGTCCTCACACTGCTGTACTCTCTGCTCTCTGCAGCTAGTGTTAGTAGAAGCCCTGGAATGAGGTACAATTATACCTTTGTGTATGTTGTTAGTAGCAGCAGGACTGTAAAATACTGATTTATATTCCAGGATTGTAGCTTCTCCAGGAGAATAGGGGGCGTGTCCTCACACTGCTGTGCTCTGTGTTCTCAATTAATTTTAAAAAAGTATGGTGTAATTGTACATTTCGCCTGTGTGCGTCACTTACATCTGATTTCTGGGAGTCGGGCATAAGTTGATTACTAGCTACAAATTGGGGAGCCTCTTGATTTTCCAGGTACACTTTGATCCCGCAGCTTTAGCAGATTACAATATTCCGGAATGTGTCCTCCAAACAGCAAGGACAGCCGGAGCTCCCCCATAAATCAGACAATCCTTATCTGTTCTGCTTGGGGAATAACACGGGATGGTGCAAGAGGTAATGAGTGTTTTGTAGTAAATATTAATGTTTGTGCTCCACAGAGGGGAAGGTTTTATGATGTCGGGAGAAGTTGTGAAACGCGTTGGACTCCCGGCGCTCAGCTACAGGGAGGAATATCTGCTGGCTAAATGATTTGGCCTGCTTAAAGGGATCTTTCATGTTATAATATGATCCCAATGATAGAGGATAGGTACAGTATATACTCGAGTATAAGCCGACCCGAGTATAAGCCGACCCGAGCATAAGCCTAGGCGCCTAATATTACCACAAAAAAATGGGAAAACCTATTGACTCGAGAATAAGGGTGGGAAATGCATTGGTCACAGCCTCCCCCAGTATATAGCCTGCAAGTCATCCCACAGTATATAGCCAGCAGCCCCCGGCCTCCAGTATATAGCCAGCAGCCCCCTGTCTATAGCCAACAACCCCCTGCCAACATTATATAGCCAGCCCCCAGTATATAGCTAGCAGCCTCCTTCCCATTAGTATATAGCCAACCTCAAGTATATAGCCTGCTATCCCCCAGTATATAGCTTGCCATCCCCCAGAATGTAGCCATCCAGTCCCCAGTATATATCTTGCAAGCCCCCAGTATATATCCAGTCCACAGTATATAGGCAGCCCCCTGCCCCCAGTATATTGCCGTTCCCCAGTATATAGTCAGCCCCCAGCCCCCCGTACACAACCAACCCCTTGCCCCAGTATATATCCATTAATGAGTAAGTGAATGCAGATGGCGGCTGTAAGTGTTACATAGGATGACGTCTACTATGGAATCCATAGGGGGTGAGGGGGGCTTTATATAAAATAACCAGGAGGGGGCTGTTTGGGATGATAAACTAGGGAGCATTTTAAGAAACAGGAGACTGCTTTGGTTTCTTAATATTTAATGTCTCCATGTGAGTTCACTGCAAAGGGGCCCACTGAGGCTCTGTCACCCAAGGGCCTACTGAGGCTCTGTCACCCAGGGACCTACTGAGGCTCTCTCACCCAGGGGCCTACTGAGGCTCTGTCACCCAGGGGCTAACTGAGGCCGTCACCCAGGGGCCACTGGGCTCTGTCACCCAGGGGACACTGAGGCTGCGTCACCCAGGGGCCTACTGAGCGCTGTCACAAGGGCCTACTGAGGGCTGTCCAGGGACTACTGAGGCGCTGTCACCCAGGGACCCAATGAGGCTCTGTAGTCACCCAGGGACCCACTGAGCTCTGTAACCACAGGGTCACTGAGGCTCTGTCACCGGTGCCTACTGAGGCTCTGTCACCAGGGGACCCACTGAGGCTCTGTCACCCCGGGGCCTACTGAGGCTCTGTCACCCAGGGACCCACTGAGGCTCGTCACCCAGGGACCCACGAGGCTCTGTCACCAGGGCTCATGAGGCTCTGCACCCAGTGCCTACTGAGGCTCTGTCCACCCAGGGACCCACTGAGGTTGTCACACCAGGGACCCACTGAGGCTCTGTCACCCAGGGCCCACTGATTCTGTCCCAGGGCCACTGAGGCTCTGTCAACCAGGGGCCTACTGAGGCTCTGTCACCCGGGGCCCACTGAGCTCTGTCACCCGGGGCCCAATGAGGCTCTGTCACCCATGGGACCACTGAGGCTCTGTCACCAAAGGGACCCACTGAGGCTCTGTACCCAGGGACCCACTGAGGCTACTGTCACCCAGGACCACTGAGCTCTGTCACCCAGGGACCAACTGAGGCTCTGTCACCCGGGGCTACCAGAGGCTCTGTCACCCAGGGACCCTGAGGCTCTGTCCCAAGGACCATAGGCTCTGTACCCAGGGACCCACTAGGCTCTGTCACCCAGGGACCCACTGAGCTCTGTCACCAGGGACACCACTTGAGGCCTGTCCCCAGGGCCTACTGAGGCTCTGTCCCCAGGGACCCACTGAGCTCTGTCAACCAGGGACCCACTGAGGCCTGTCACCCAGGGACCCAGCTGAGGCTCTGTCACCCAGGGACCCACGAGGTCTGTCCCAGGGACCCAATGAGGCTCTGTCTCCCAGGGGCCTACTGAGGCTCTGTCACCCAGGGACCCACTGAGGTCTTCTGTCACCCCAGGGACCCACGAGGCTCTGTCACCCAGCGGACCCACTGAGGCTCTGTCACCCAGGGGCCTACAGAGGCTCTGTCACCCAGGGACCCACTGAGGCTCTGTCACCCAGGGACCCACTGAGGCTCTGTCACCCAGGGACCCACTGAGGCTCTGTCACCCAGGGACCCACTGAGGCTCTGTCACCCAGGGACTTACTGAGGCTCTGTCACCCAGGGACTTACTGAGGCTCTGTCACCCAGAGGCCTACTGAAACCTGGAGCCTAGTGTTTCCACCCAGGAGGACCTGCCATGTGCAAGCATCCGTCACAAAACTTACTGACCTCAATAGCGTCTGTGTAATCCTTCACCTCTCCTGCGGAGGCGCTGCAGAATAGTCAAACATTTAGTCATTTTATAGCTGATTATTGGGGATCCCTGCGACTAGGTTACCCCAGAGCAGCTTGACTTACAAAAATCATCCCCCTCTTTGGTGCTATTTAGTGGGGGCTGCGCCATAGACATGTATCAGACTGTATGCAGGATGATACAAGATGTCATTAATTAATAAGTGAATGCCGATGGCGGCTGTAAGTGTTGCACAGGACGACGTCTCCTGTCTAATTGCTGCGGCTGAAGTACTTATCTGCAGAGCGCAGGAGGCTTCTGGGGTTTGTGGTTACAGGGTCCTGTCAGTAAACATTACTTGGCGCTGATAATTCCAGTTCTTCTGTAAGTGAAAAGCTTTGGGAATGGATAACAACAACCCATCCAGACGCACAATTCTTTCCCATTAAGGTTAATGTTATTCATACAGACAGTGTTGGATTATAAAATGGGACCGGTTTGGGCAGTAGCCCTGGGGCCCAAGCCTTCAAGGGGGCCCATGGCCACCCAAGCCACCCGCAAAATTTTATGCTGAGAAGGACCTTCACCCATGAAATCCTCATACATCTGTTCCTGCTCTCAATACACATATACACAAAAGCCATTTCAGGACCTTTAAAGATCCTCCAAAGGTCCTCCAGGTAGACATAATACATCCTCCCCAAGAAGCTGCCATATGTAGGAAGTGAATTGGAGACTTGTAAAGGCTATAAAATTCGTACATCCCAGGGCGCACAGCAGAATTAATCAGCTCCTGCGTACAGACATCCCCCACTATGCTACCAGCCCCCTCAGGTCAGGTATCAGACGATATTTCCCTGTTTTATGTTAAACGCACCTGTTTACCTGGTTTCCATAGTCAGGCAAATATGACTCTTCTCATCCCAGCTTTCCATGAGATGAGTCAAGTTTAGTGGTTGCAGCAGGAGTGTCACAGAAGCCCTTATCTTCTATTCTATAGCACCTAGATACATGTTGCTGGTGTCATTTTAAAGATAAGAATCTCATTTTTTTAGATCCCATCAAGGTGGATCGGTGAGCTCAAAAACTAGACATACAGAGAGTTAAAAGTAGGCAGGACCTGGATCTTTATCTGCAGCTCACATTTTTAACCATGTATTTAGCTGCTTACATCTCCGGTTCTGTAGCTCACAAAGGCATAAAGAGATCTGGAAGATGAGATTGTTATCTATGACATGACACAAAAAGCAGGTACAATAGTACAGAAGATCGGGGCTTCTGAAGTGACCCTACCTCTGCTACCACTAAACTTGACTCATCTCAGG
Source organism: Engystomops pustulosus (assembly GCA_019512145.1). Taxonomy (NCBI): domain Eukaryota; kingdom Metazoa; phylum Chordata; class Amphibia; order Anura; family Leptodactylidae; genus Engystomops; species Engystomops pustulosus. Next base: position 93,610,462 of record CM033649.1, on the reverse strand, counting down.
TGAAAATGTGCCTGATTTTGGGGGAGATTTTTTTTTTATAGGTAAACTGGTGCGATTTCACATAAAAGAGAGAATTCTGCCTTCCTATACTTAAAGGGGCTAGTAGTTTAGTGGGGTAAAACCTGTTTTCATTTAAAGGGGATGTCTCAGCACAGAGAGTGGAAGCACAAATCTAGATTCTACTGCCCCGTGACAATCCATTGAATGACATCTTATAAAAACGGACTGAGTCCTGGTCCCAACGTCATAGGAAATACAGAGCGGACAGAAATCAGGAGGACAGCAGGGTCAGGATGGAGAGAAGGAAGCAGCCTGAGGAAGCATCCTTTAACACTTCGTTCACTGTACACAAATCCGTTCCTCTTCCTATATAACATTGCTGTACTTGTATTTTTTAGGTTGCAGCTCATGCATTATAGGGGTGGTCACGCATCTGAATGGTCGTGATGTAATACTCAATTTTGCCTGTAGTGGCCGCTGCAGGGGAATTCTCTAGCGCACAGCGGCTTCCCATGATGCATCTGAATTTCTGCAGCAGCTCTGGTCTATATGACGTCAGAGCCCTTAGGTAAGTGATGCCTGGCACCGAGAAGAGCCCCGGCCTCGCTACAGAGTTTATGTACCGAGCGCAGGGATTTATTCCCTTCTATAAACTGTCGGCTTCTAAAAATACATCCGGACGTTGTCCAAAAGGTGAAACTTACTGGAAATTCGCAAAGCAGAGACGGAGCTTATTGTAACAAAATGCAAGAGAATATAATCCGCAAGGTCAAAGAACTGAAACTGAGACTCCCCCGTCACTCGATATTTTTCCATTCAAACTGTTATTTTGTAGCAAATATCTGAAAAAAATCTCTTGTTAATAATTGGAAACTGTCAGCAGGCAGATGTTACATGATAGATCTGGAAACTGTCAGCAGGCAGCTGGGAATGGAGCGGATAATGCTTCCTATATGGGTTATAGTATCTGCAGGGGTATCAGGGTCCTGGAGTCCCAGTATTACCAATGATTTGGGGACCTTGGATTTAGAACTGGACATTTATGTTGCTGAGCTGAAAGATGAACACATAAAACCTAACCTGACTAGGTCCCTGTACACACACACTTGGCAGAGAGTTAAGAAATTGATGCCAGAAACCTTTAAAATGATTGGTCATCCTCCCACCCCCAATATCTGCCTTCAAACATTTAGGATACACTATATGGTTGGGCGTTACTTAAAATAAGCTGATGAACTGATTGTTAAAACATGTAACAAACACAGCGCCCCTCCGCCCCACAGGCTGTGTCTGGAATTGCAGTGTTAAAATAAATAGGGCTCAGTTGCAATACCGTACATGAACAGGAGTGGCGCTGTTACTGCCCTGTTTTACTAACCTTACATTTACCCCCTGGGGGCTCATCTAATTTACATAATATGAATAATTACAGCAATTATTAGGAATTAGGCTCCAAGTGATCAGAAATGACTGAAGTGTGTAGGGAATAGCTGTAGAGGAGACGCATCACTAGTCTTCATTGTAAGGATCCAGGATTGTCGGACCCCCAAGGATGAGGACGTGTTGGTAATAATGTGATGTACTAGGAATGCAATGCACATTCTGCAATATATAAACCTCACCTTAAAGGGGTTGTCCTACATAAGACATTGATAGGCTATCTATAGGATAATAGGATAGAGGAAGAGTGGTCGGATCACCGGGGGGCTCTGACTGCTGGGACCATCATCATCAGGAAAATGGGAGAGTAATTGGAGATCCGGCAAGTGTCACTAATTTGAGGTCCCCATAGGAGTGAATGGAGGATTTAAAGGACTTTTAGTCCCCCTATTGTCCTGATGGCCGACGGTTCCATTAATCCGGCCCTGAGCAATCTGACACTCATCCACAGGATCAGGGGATAAGCTTCTGCATTGGAAAATCCCCTTTAAAGTTATGTTAACACTTTGCAGAATTGCAATCCTGATGCGTATCTATAGGACAAGGGGGGGGATAAGTGTTTCTGGTGAAACATCCCCTTTAAGTCTGTAGAACGGCAGTCCTGATACTTTGTTACAGGAGAGCCCTTTAAGGCCATGTTCACACCCTGCTGATATGCAGTATATTACAGACCAGGCAATGTGAGTCTTGCGTTCACGCATTGCGTGCTGTTTGCGTAAAACGCAAGAGGAGACTTGCCTAATTACATTGCTGTCAACATTGCGTTCTATAAATGCATGCGTTGACGCAATGTTAACACATATGTTAACATAGCGTTCACAAATACACACGTTGATGCAACGTTAACGCATGCATTTTGAAAACGCAATGTTGACGGTTTGCTTCTGTTGTTCCTTTTTATTTTACGTCCGTAAAACATAACTGAACATAACACCTCGTTTCGCAGACGCATCAGTAAAAAATTGACCTGTCATCAGGTTTTTTTTTCGCGGACCCAAAGACTTCTATGGCCTTCCTGATCCGCATCCGTGACAGGTGAATGATCCGGAATTCCTCATAATCCAGGTACTCCAGAACCGCAAAGGTGAATGATCCTGAGTTCCTGATAATCCAGGAACTCCAGAACCACGAATGTGAATGATCCGGAATTCCTGATAATCGCGGTACTCCAGGACCACGAATGTGAATGATCCAGAAACTCCAGAACCATGAACCATGGTTTTTTTTTTTCACGGACCCATAGACTTCTATGGCCTTCCTGATCGGCATCCATGACAGATGAATGATCTTGATTCCTGATAATGCAGTTACTCCAGAACCACGAATGTGAATGATCTGAAATTTCTGATAATCCAGGACTCCAGAACCACAAATGTGAATGATCCAGAATTCCTGATAATTCAGGTACTCCAGAAGCACGAATGTGAATAATCTAGGAATTCCTGATAATTCAGGTACTCCAGAAGCACGAATGTGAATAATCTGGAATTCCTGACAATGCACATACTCCAGAACCACGATTTTGAATGATCCGGAATTCCTGATAGTCCAGACACTCCAGAAACACAGATGTGAATGATCCAGAATCCCTGATAATCCAGGTACTCCAGAACCACGAATGTGAATGATCCGGAATTCCTGATAATCCAGGTACTCCAGAACCTCGAATGTGAATGATCCGGAATTCCTGATAATCCAGGTAACCCAGAACCATGATTGAGAATGATCTGGAATTCCTTATAATCCAGGTACTCCAGAACCACAAATGTGAATGATCCGGAATTCCTAATTATCCAGGAATTCCGGAACCACGGATGTGAATGATCCGGAATTCCTGATAATCCAGGAACTCCAGAACCACTAATGTGAATGATCCGGAATTCCTGATAATCCAGGAACTCCAGAACCACGGATGTGAATGATCCGGAATTCCTGATAATCCGGGTATTCCAGAATTTTTCACGGCTCCTCCTGATATTCTGCTTGAAAAATTTTCCATGCTGAAATTCCTATAAGTGGCTTCCAAGGCTGGGCCTATAATTTAGCAGTAAGTTATTATTAGTGTGATGCAAGGAGCAGGGGCAGATGTGATAAAGATTCAGGCTTCCGGTTCAGCTCAGAAATGTAATTTAGCCCGGAGTCTATTCCCAGCGGCTGCCAATAGTGAGCGGCCGCTTCCTGTGAGGATGGATTGCAAGCCTCTTATCAAGCACAGAGAGGTCCGGCTGTGTCCTAGTCAGATCTCATGTCAGGGGGGACGCTCCACCCAAAATATGAGAAAATCCAAACAGATGACCCTCCTCACCCACGTGATCGGCACCGCTGCTGATTATGAGTCTCAATTCTGCAGAAAACAGACTAACGATTATAGATTGGGCTGTTCCTCTGTTATTCTGCCTGGAATACATGGAAAATTGGATGTTTGAGGTGTCCGTATGTGTCCTGGAACTGACCAATCAGAAGTGTCAGTGTGTGAAGGGACACACCCTAATGACAAGGGGGGAGGGTACCACCCAGTTGTCAATTTGTGACAACTGTGTTTCATTTTAGGACCCCTGTTCTCATGAAATGGGAACCCTAGCAATAAGCAAGTTTCCTTTTATATAGGGAATAACTTGCTGTGATGGAATATCCCTTTAAGTAGCCGAAAAGTCCCTATAAAGAAGATGACAGTCCCCAAATATGGTGCCGCTAAAAAGCAATTCTTCTAGTGTAAAATATAACTCGACACACAACGCAGCTTGTTCTTCATGCAGACCACACATGGTTGGATTAAATTAGAGGCCATATAGGTGAACAGTGAGTAAACATATCATCCAGGCTGTGATAACATTGCCCATCCCCCATTCCCTGGTATCTGATGTTTATGAAATTGGACACTTACTGCCTAGATATGGTACCAGAACCAAGCTTCCCTTTTAGATAAGAACTGAGGAACAGGGATCCAGTTGAGTTTCGAAGCTAAAGGACCTTTGGAGGACCTTTTAGAGGTCCTGCTGTATCCAAATGTGTTGGAATGGCTAGTACAGGGCTGGATGTCCTTCTCCTTATTATATCTACATTGCAGTATCAAACTTGTCAGCTGGTTCCCCCCACGCACCATAAGCTTTGGGCCCCCGGCGGCCGCTGAAACCGCCTTCATTATAATCCAGTACTACATATAATTCTGTGACTCCTTTATTATGGATCCCTACTACTAATAGGGATGCAGGCCATAATACAAAATGTTAAGCTCTTCCCGTTAATTATTGTGTTTGCGTGGGTTTCCTCCGGTTCTCCGGTTTCCTCCCACACTCCAAAACATACTGGTAGGATGATTAGATTGTGAGCCTCATTGGGGTCAGGAACTATGTGACAAGTTCTGTGCAGCGCTGCGGAATCTGTGTGCGCTATATGAATAAAGAATTATTATTATTATTAGGAAAAAACACCGTAAGAGCCCCCAAGGCTCCCATTACAGGAGTAACTGGGAGAGGCAGGGCCCCATAACAGACTTTTGAATAGGTCCCCCTTAAAAATATCACTATTTATATATGGACGCATCTGCGTTACAATCAAACACATTATACACACATTTATTTACTTAATACATACACATACAGCACAAACAACCCTTACTGTATATACACAAACCACCACATATACACACATACATACAGTATATAACCACCACATACACCATAAATACAGTATATACACAGCACAACATATACACACATACATACAGATATAGTCGCCACCACATATCACACATACATACAGTATATACGCCACCACATATACACACATACATACAGTATATACGCACCATACATACACACATACATCAGTATATACGCACCACTATACAACCTACATACAGTATTACGCACCACATAACACACATACCATACATATAGCCACACAATATACACACATACTACAGTATATACGCACCACATATACACACATACATACAGTATATACCACCACATATACACACATACATACAGTATATACGCACCACATATACACACATACATACAGTATATACGCACCACATATACACACATACATACAGTATATTACGCAACCACATATACACAACATACATACAGTTACTTGATTATTGAAGGCGGTTTTCATTCAGCGGCCGCCAGGGGCCCAAAGCTTATGGTGCGGAGGGGACCAGCTGGACAGTTTGATACTGCAATGTAGATATAATAAGGAGACGACATCCAGCCCTGTACTAGCCATTCCAACCCATTGGAACACAGGACCTCTAAGGTCCCTCCACATGGTCCTTTAGTGCGAAACTCAATCTGATCCTGTTCGCTCAGTTCTTATCTAAAAGGGAAGCTTGGTTTCTGGTACCATATCGAGGCAGTAAGTGTCCATTTCAGAAACATCAGATACCAGGGAAATGGTGTATGGGCATGTTATCACAGCCTGGATGATATGTTTACTCACTGTTCACCTATCGGGCCTCTAATTTATCCAACCATGTGCGGGTGCGGTCTTTCAGTAGACAAGCTGCGTTGTTTGGTCGAGTTCTATTTTACCACTAGAAGAATTGCTTTTTAGCAGCACCATATTTGGGGACTGTCATCTTCTTTATAGGGGACTTTTCGCTATTTAAAGGGATATTCCCATCACAGCAAGTTTCTTCCCTATATAAAAGGAAACTTGCTTATTGTTAGGGGTCCCTTTCATGAGAACAGGGGTCCTAAATGAAACACCAGTTGTCACAAATTACTAAAGGACTGCATGAGGAAAGATGATAAGATGAAAGGGGATAATACGAAAAGTAAGGCACGGGTGACGTAGAGTACAGGAGGTAAGAAAAGGTAAGAGGAAAAAAGGCAGGGATACTACCGACGAGGAAAAAAAGGAAAGAGACAGGACGAAACAAAGTAGACAGAAGTGAGAAGGGGTGCAAGGAATAAAAGAAGGAGACAAGCAGAGGAGGAAAAAAAGTAGAAATCAAGGAAGGAAGGGGGGGGGGGGGGGGAAAAAAGTAGAACGAAAAACGGGAGTAAAAGGGTAAAGCCAAAGAAAAGGGGGGAAAAAGGGCAATAAAAAAAGAAAAGAGAGAGAGAAGAAGGTGGAATGAAAAGCGAGGGGGGAAGGGGGAAAAGGAGGAAGGGAAAGGGGGGGGGAAAAGAGGAAAAAGAAAATAAAGACAATAAGACAAGAGGGAAAAAAAGAGAGAAAAAGGAAAAAAGCAAAGAAAAAACAAAAAGAGTACTAGCACCTTATGCATATTCTTATCCAATTCTGCAGAACACTAAGACTACAATTAAATTGGTCGGTTCCTCTGTATCTGCCTTTAATCCTGGAAAATTTCGAATGTTTTGGTCTGTCCGCATCGTGCCTTTAACTGCCTTTTTTGATTATCGCCCTCATACTTGTTCATTGCCCTTCCTTTATCTCACCTTCTTTTGTGTCCTTCACACACTGACCACTTCTGATTGGTCAGGTTCCAGGACACATGCGGACACCCCAAAAATCCAATTTCCATGTCTTCGCAGGCGATAACAGGAGGAACAGCCAATCTATATTGTTAGTCTGTTTTCTGCTCAGATTGAGACTCATAATCAGCAGCGGTGTGCCGATCACGTTGGTGAGGAGGTCCATCTGTTTGGATTTTCTCATATTTTGGGTGGAGCGTCCCCCTGACATGAGACTGACTAGGGGGACAAGCCGGACCGTCTCTGTGCTTTGATAAGAGGCTTGCAATCCATCCTCCAGGAACGGCCCGCTCACTATTGGGCACCGCTGGGATAGACTCCGGCGAATTACTTCTGAGCTGAACCGGAAGCCTGAATCTTTATCACGTCTCCCCTTGCTCCTTGCTACACTAATAATAACTTACTGCTAAATTATAGCCCAGCCGTGGAAGCCACTTAAGGAATTTTCAGCATGGAAAATTTTCAAGCAGAATATCAGGAGGAGCCGTGAAAAATTCTGGAATACCCGGATTATCAGGAATTCCGGATCATTCACATCCGTGGTTCTGGAGTTCCTGGATTATCAGGAATTCCGGATCATCACATTAGTGGTTCTGGATTTCCTGGATTATCAGGAATTCCGGATCATTCACATCCGTGGTTCCGAATTCCTGGATAATTAGGAATTCCGTATCTTCACATTTGTGGGTTCTGGAGTACCTGGATTATAAGGAATCCAGATCATCTCAATCATGGTTCTGGTTCTTGATTATCAGAATTCCGGATCATTCACATTCGAGGTTCGGAGTACCTGGATTACAGGATTCCGTATCAGTTCACATTAGTGGTTCTGGAGTTCCTGGATTATCAGGAATTCCGGATCATTCACATCCGTGGTTCCGGAATTCCTGGATAATTAGGAATTCCGATCATTCACATTTGTGGTTCTGGAGTACCTGGATTATCAGGAATTCCAATTATCACATTCGTGCTTCTGGAGTACCTGAATTATCAGGAATTCTGGATCATTCACATTTGTGGTTCTGGAGTCCTGGATTATCAGAAATTTCAGATCATTCACATTCTGGTTCTGGAGTAACCGACATTATCAGGAATCAAGATCATTCATCTGTCAGGATGCCGATCAGGAGGCATAGAAGTCTATGGGTCCGTGAAAAAAAAACCCATGTTCATGTTTCTGGAGTTTCTGGATCATCCATCGTGGTCCTGGAGTACCGCGATTATCAGGAATTCCGGATCATTCACATTCGTGGTTCGGGAGGTTCCGGATTATCAGGATTTCCAATCATTCACATTTGTTGTTCTGGAGTACCTGGATTATCAGGAACTCAGGATCATTCACCTTTGCGGTTCTGGAGTACCTGGATTATGAGGAATTCCGGATCATTCACCTGTCACGATGCGTACAGAAGCATAGAAATCTGATGAGGTCAATTTTTACTGATGCGTCTGCGAAACGAGGTGTTATGTTCAGTTATGTTTTACGGACTAAAATAAAAGGAACAACGGAAGCAAACCGTCAAACATGCGTTTTCAAAAATGCATGCGTTAACGTTGCATCAACGTGTGTATTTGTGAACGCTATTTAACATATGTGTTAACATTGCGTCAACGCATGCATTTATAGAACGCATGTGACAGCAATGTACATTAGGCAATCTCCTCTTCTCGCTGTTATGCGTTTGAAACGCATGCGTTTTACGCAAACCACGCAATCGTGAACGCAAGATTCACATTGCCGGTCTGTATATACTGCTATCAGCAGGTGTGAACATGGCCTAAAGGGCTCTCCTGTAACAAAGTTCAGACTGCCGTTCTACAGACTTAAAGGGGATGTTTCACCAGAAATACTATCCCCCCCCTTGTCTACTATACGCGTCAGGATTGCATTCTGCAAAGTGTTAACATAACTTTAAGGGGATTTCCAATGCAGAAGCTTATCCCCTGATCCGTGGAGGAGTGTCAGATTGCTCAGGGCCGATTAATGGAACCGTCGGCCTCAGGACAATAGGGGGACTAAAAGTCCTTAAATCCTCCATTCACTCCTAGGGGGACCTCAATTATTGACACTGTGCCGGACTCCAATTACTCTCCCATTTTCCTTGATAATGATGGTCCCAGCAGTCAGAGCCCCCGGTGAATCCGACCACTCTTCCTCTATCCTATTATCCTATAGATAGCCTATCATACAACCCTTAAGGAGGTTTATACTATTGCGATATGTGCATTGCATTCCTAGTACATCACATTATTACCAACACGTCCTCATCCTTGGGGTCCCACATCCTGGATCCTTACAATGAAGACTAGTGATGCGTCTCCTACAGCTATTCCCTACACACTTCAGCATTCTGATCACTTGGAGCTTAATTCCTAATAATTGCTGTAATTATTCATATTAGTAAATAGACGAGCCCCCAGGGGGTAAATGTAATGTAGGGCAGTAACAGCACCACTCTGTTCATGTACGGTATTGCAACTGACCCATTTATTTTAACAGCTGCAATTCCGACACGCCCTGTGGGGCGAGAGGGGCGCTTGTTGTTTTACATGTTTTAAACAATCAGTTTCATCAGCTTATTTTAAGTAACGCCCAACCATATAGTGTATCCTAATGTTTGGAAGGCATATTGGGGGTGGGTAGGATTGGGATGTCAAAAATCCAAATGACCAATCAGTTTAAAGGTTTCTGGCATCAATTTTCTTAACTCTCTGCCAAGTGTGTGTGTACAGGGACCTAGTCAGGTAGGTTTTAGTGTTTCATCTTTCAGCTCGCAACATAATGTCCAGTTCTAAATCCAAGGTCCCAAATCATCCCAAATCATTGGTAATACTGGACTCCAGGACCCTGATCCCCTCAATACTATAACCCCATATAGGAAGCCTTATTCCGCATCCATTCCCAGCTGCCTGCTGACAGTTTCCAGATCTATCATGTAACATCTGCCTGCTGACGTTTCCAATTATTAACAAGAGATTTTTTTTCGATATTTTGCTACAAGATAACAGTTTGAATGAAAAATATCGAGTGACGGGGGAGCTCGTTTCGTTCTTGTGACCTTGCTGATATATATTCTCTTGCATTTTTTTACAATAGCTCCGTCTCTTGCTTTGCGAATTTCCGTAAGTTTTCACCTTTTGGGACACGTCCTGTATGTATTTTTAGAAGCCGACAGTTTATAGAAGGGAATAACATCCCTGCGCTCGGTACTAATCTGTAGCGAGGCCTGGGCTCTTCTCGGGTGCCAGGCATCATCTTACCTAAGGTCTCTGACGTCATATAGACCAGAGCTGCTGCAGAATCCGATGCATCAGGGAAGCCGCTGTGCTCTAGAGAATTCCCCTCAGCGGCCACTACAGGAAAATTGATTATTACATCACGACCATTCAGATGCGTGACCACCCTAAATGCATGAGCTGCAACCAAAAATACCGTACAGCAATGTTATATAGGAAAGAACGGATTGTGTACAGTGAACGAAGTGTTTAAAGATGCTTCCTCGGCTGCTTCCTTCTCTCCATCTGACCCTGCTTCCTCCTGATTTCGTCCGCTCTGTATTTCCTATGACGTTAGCCGGGATTCGTCCGTTTTTTTAAGATGTCATTCATGGATTGTCACGGGGCAGTAAATCTAGATTTGTGCTTCCACTCTCTGTGCTGAGACACCCCTTTAAAAAACAGGTTTTACCCCACTAAACTACTAGCCCCTTTATATAGGAAGGCAGAATTCTCTCTTTTATGTGAATCGCACCAGTTTACCTATAAAAAAAAATCTCCCCCAAAATCAGGCCATTTCACCTAGATTGAGTCAAGTTTAGTGGTAGCAGGTAGGTCACTTCAGAAGCCCCGATCTTCTGTACTATTGTACCTGCTTTTGTGTCTTGTCATAGATAACAATCTCATCTTCCGATCTCTTTATGCCTTGTGAGCTACAGAACCGGAGATGTAAGCATGCTAAATACTGGTTAAAATGTGAGCTGCAGATAAAGTCCAGTCCTGCCTACTTTTAACTCTCAGTTATGTCTGTTTTGAGCTCACGATCCCCTTGATGGGATCTAAAAATGAGATTCTTATCTTTAAAATGACACCACTAACATGTATCTTAGGTGCTATAGAATAGAAGATAGGGCTTCTGTACACTCCTTCTGCAACCACTAAACTTGACTCATCTCATGAAACTGGGATGAGAAGATTCATATTTGCCTGACTATGGAAACCAGGTACAGGTGCGTTTACATAAAACGGGAAATATCGTCTGATCCCTGACCTGAGGGGCTGGTAGCATAGTGGGGGATGTCTGTAACGCAGGAGCTCATTAATACTGCCATTGGCCCTGGGATGTCGAATTTATAGCCTACAAGTCTCCATTCATTCCTACATAGTGGCAGCTTCTTGGGGAGGATTATATGTCTACCTGGTAGACCTTTGGAGGATCTTTAAGGTCCTGAAATGGCTTTTGTGTATATGTGTATTGAGAGCAGGAACAGATGTATGAGGATTTCATGGTTGAGTCCTTTCTCAAGCATAATTTTGCGGGTATTTTGGGTGGCCATGGGCCCCCTTGAAGGCTTGGGCCCCAGGGCTACTGCCCAAACCGCCCATTTATATCCACCACTGTCTGTATGAATCATTACACCTTAATGGGAAAAATTGTGCGTCTGGATGGGTTGTTGTTATCCATTCCCAAAAGCTTTTCACTACGAAGAACTGGAATTATCAGCGCCAAGTAATGTTTACTGACGGACCTGAACCACAAACCCCAGAACCTCCTGCGCTCTGCAGATAAGTACTTCGCCGCAGCAATAAGACCAGAACGTCGTCCTTCTCACACTTACAGCCGCCATCGGCATTCATTATTAATTAATGACATCTTGTATCATGCCTGCATACAGTCTGACACTGTCTATGGCGCAGCCCCCCAAATAGCACCAAATAGGGGATGATTCTTGTAAGTCAAGCTGCTCTGGGGTACCTGTCGCAGGGATCCCCAATATCAGCTATAAAATGACTAAATGTTTGACTATTCTGCAGCGCCTCCGCGGTTAGAGAGTTGAAGGATTCCAGGCGCTGATTGAGTGTCAATAGGTTTTGTACGTGATGATGCATCACATGGCAGGTCCTCCTGGGTTGGAACACTAGGGCTCCAGGTTTCAGTGGGGCTCTGTGTTTGGACAGAGCCTCATGTGCCTCTGTGGTGCAGAGCCTCAGTACAGTCCCTGGGTGAAGAGCTCAGGGTCCGTCCGACCCAGTGCTACAAGCTCTTGGTCCCTGGGGACAGAGCCTCAGTGGGTCCTGGGTGACAGAGCCTCAGTGGTCCTACAGACCTCGGGTGGACAGCCAGTGGCCTACAAGTCAGGTCCCTGTGTGACAGAGCCTCAGTGGGTCCCTGGGTGGGAACAGCCTAGTAGCCCCTGGGGTACATCAGCCTCAGTGGGTCCCTGGGTACAGAGCCTCATGGGTTCCACTGGTGACAGAAGCCTCAGTGGTCCCTGGGTGACAATGCCTCATTAGGCTCCCTGGGTGAGACAATGCGCCTCAGTGGTCCACTGGGAGACAGAGCCTCATGTACCCCTGTGGCAGAGCCCTCAAGTGGGTCCCTGGTTACGGAGCTTCAGTGGGTCCCTGGTGTACAGTAGCCTCGGGTCCCTGGTTGACAGAGCCCTATTAAGTGGCGTCCCTGGGTGACAGAGCCTCAGTGGGTCCTGGGTGACAGATGCTCTCAGTAGGCCTGGGTAACAGAGCCTCGGTCAGTTGGGGCTTGCCCTGGGTGACAGAGCCTAGTGGGTCCCTGGTACAGAGCTCATGCCGTTAAGAGCTCAGTGTTGGTAACCTGCCTGGGTGACGCCTCAGTGGGTCCCTGGGGGACAGAGCCTCAGTGGGTCCCCTGGGAAAAAGGCTCAGTTCCTGGCAGAGCCTCATTGGCCCCCGGGTGACAGAGCTCAGTGGCCCGCGGGTGCAAGCCTCATTAGGCCCCTGGGTGACAGAGCCTCAGTGGGCCCTTGGTGACGTAACCTCAGTGGGCCCCCTGAGTTGACAGACTCAGTGTTGTCCCTGTGACAGAGCCTCAAGTGGGTCCCTGGTTTACAAGGCCTCAGTAGGCACCTGGTTGACAGCCTCATGACCCCTGGCAAGCTCAGGGGGTTCCTGTGACAGAGCCTCATTGTCCGGGTACGCCTCAGAGCTGGTGACAGAGCCTCAGTGGGTCCCTGGTTGGGAAACAGAGCCTCATTAGCGCCCTGGGACGAGCCTCATGTTGTAAGACCCATGGCACGGTGCCATGTCATGAGCTGGCAGTAGTGGGTCCTGGGTGACAGAGCCTCAGTGGGTCCCTGGGTAGCCAGGCCTCAGTAGGTCCCTGTGGTGACAGTAGCCTCATAGGTCCCTGGGTGAGATGCCTCAGTAGGCACCTGGTGTTACACCGAGCCTCATGGAGCCCCTAGGGTGGGGGGAGCTGGGTGGGAGGTGGGGGGGGGTGCTGGGGTGAGGTCTCAGAAGCTCCATCCCTCAGTGCCCCTGTGGTTTGACACGAGGCCTCATTATCCCCTGGGTGACGAGTAGCACTCAGTATTGTGGGTCCCTGGGTGACAGGAGCCTCATGAGGCCCTGGGTGACATAATTAGTCCCGTTGAGCCTCAGTAGGTCCCTGTGTGACGAAGCCTCATAGGTCCTGGGTGACGGCCCGTCATGGGGCCCCTTTGCAGTGAACTCACATGGAACATTAAATATTAAGGAAACTAAGTCAGTCTCTTTTTCTTAAAGTCTCCCTAGTTTATCATCCCAAACACCCCCTCCTGGTTATTGTTATAAGACCCCCCACCCCCTATGGATTCCATAGTATGACGTCATCCATGTACACTTACAGCCGCACCTCTGCATTCACGTTACTCATAATTAATGACATCTTGTATAACTCCTGCATACACATGTCTAGGGCGGGAATAGCAGGTGGCTTGCTGATACTGGGGCTGGATATATACTGGGGCAAGGTTGGTCTGTGTGACGGGTGGGCTGGGGCTGACTATTACGGGGAACGCATATACTGGGGCAGGGGCTGCCTATATACTGTGGACTGGATATATACTGGGGGCTTGCACAGATTATACTGGGGCGGCTGGCTACATTCTGTGGATGGCCAGCTTATACTGGGGGCTAGCAGGCTATATACTCGGTTGGCTAGATCATAATGGTGAAGGAGCTGGCGTCTATATACTTGGGGCTGGCTATACTGTTGGCAGGGAGCCTTTTGGGTATAGACAAGGGGCTGCTGGCTATATCTGGCGGCCTGGTGCGTGCTGGCTATATACTGGGGGATACTTGCAGCTTATCTGGGGGAGGCTTGACCAAGCATTTCCCACCCTTATACTCACGTCAATAGGTTTCCCTTTGTTTGTGGTAATATTAGGCGCCTAGGCTTATTCTCGGGGTTGCTTATACTCAGTGTCGGCTTATACTTGAGAATGATGTCCTATCCGCTATCATTGGGACATATTATATAACATGAAAGATCCCTTAAGCGGCCAAATCATTACCAGCAGATTATTCCTCCATGGCTGACGCCGAGCGCTGAGTCCAACGCGTTTCTCACACTTCTCCCACAGCATAAAACCTTCCCGTGTGACACAAACATTATATATTTTACTACACAACACTCATTACCTCTTCACTCATCCCGTGTTATTCCCCAAGCAGACAGATAGGATTGTCTGATTTATGGGGACTCCGGCGTCCTTGCTGTTTAGGACAGCAGTCCGGACTATTGTAATCTGCTAAAGCTTGCGGGATCAAAAGTTACCCTGGAAAAAAAATCAAGATCTCCTCCACTTTTTGGCAATTAGTTGTTATGAGGGCTCCCCAATTTTGTAGCCGAGGTATCAATATGCCCGACTCCCACAATCATGCTTGTAAGTGACGCACCCCGCGAAATTACAATTCACCAACTTTTTTAAATTAATTGAGAACCCAGAACACAGCCGTGTGTGACACGCCCCCTATTCTCCCTGGAGAAGCTCCATCCTGGAATATATCCGTATTTACATCCCTGCTGCTACTAACAACAACACAAAGGTATAATGGTACCTCATTCCAGGCTTCTACAAACACTAGCTGCAGAGAGCGAGAGTACAGCATGTAGGCATCCCCCTGTACTCTTGGCAGCACAATGCTGAAGATAAATGGGTATTTACAGTCCCTGCTGCTACTAACACATACACCAAGGATAATACACCTCTCTCCAGGGCTGCTACTACCTAGCTGCAAGAGCCATAGCACTATTTGGGACAAGGCCCCCATTTGATGTGGAATATCAATCATATTTCAAGTCCTGCTCTACTAAAACATCCCAAAGGTCAAGTTACAATCTTCTCCAGTGACAAGACCTACACTGTCTGCAGGAGCACAGATACATCAGTTTAATTCTTTATAACCCAGTAACAATCCTGCAATATAATCCATATTTCACAGTCCTGCTGCTACTAACACCATACACAAAGTATAAGCACCATCTCTCCAGAGAAATAACCTACACTGTTCCAAAGAGCCCGAGCAACAGCATGTAAGGTTACACCCCAGTACAATCCTGGAATATAAATCCATATTTCCATCCTGCTGCTACCAACACCATACACAGAGGTCTGATTACACATCTCTCCATTGACAATACATAACACTGGTGCCGTCTGTTATGGGGGCACACCTGCTGACAGGTTCCTTTAATAATAATCATTATTCGTGCATAATGTAAGAAACACATATATATCTACAACATAAACCCTTAACTCCCAACCATGTATATATCATGCGGCAGGTGTCACCGCACCGCCCCAAACATTACATAACAATGATGGTACAATATTCCATTAATAGGGGGCTTCACATTTAGTCAAACCTGTCCCCTTCCCCTTCCCCTTCACAATGCCCTGCACCATGACCATGCCCGCCAACTTGCAAGGATTAGGGGAGTGCACTAAAAAAACCCCCCCAAAAAAGGAAAAAAAAGAACCCCCCATACAAAATTATTTTCTGCTATGATTATTAATAAAAGAGCATCATACATTTGATCAGAAAGTAAAGATGGCTTTTAGTGATGGACTGTTCTGGAGCCAGATGGGTTTAATTCAGATGTCGCTTCCAATTGCAATCAAACCAAAAGGGTACAAAATAAAAAAAAAAAAAAAAAATAATTTTTTTACGTCCTGATGACAAAAGAGATGAAATCAGAAGTGAACGACGGGTTTATTATAAGATGGATATATTATTGAGATGTCCCTCAGACATTTGAGGTGGGTTTTTCTCTTACAAATCCAATTAAGGCGATTAAAATTGATCATTATTAATAAATCTGAGGATTGATGTTTCCAGCTTCGTCCTTTCATATCCAAAGATATTTAATCCGAAAAATTCTTATTCTTCGGCCACCCCCACCACTAGGGGAGGGTTTTGAGCTTACTGCATACTGAGTTTATCATAGTGTTCGATGGATATTCAGTATCAGCAAGCTCATAGTTCCCCCTAGTGGGTGGCTGCCGGTAGCCAGAGTATCTAGTCTAGGAGGATTTGGTGAGTTTTTTTGCTGCATTTTTCTTACCAAAGTCCCGGAGTTCATTGCAGACAGAAATGGGATAACAAAAAAACTGTGACAATACAGAAAAATTGGCAACCTGTGATTCTGTTTTTAATTGTCCTTTTCTTGCCTTTTTTGCTTGATACCTTTTTCGAAGCTGCTGAGTCTTTTGAGGACAACATCACAAATTCTGGAGGTTTATTAGAAAAAAATAAAAATGTCGATTTATTGTTTGTGCGTTGTTGTCATTGTCATCACTAAGGCTATTCCAGAGGCCCCTACAGATTGCAGCCACAGATCATCCGCTTCCCATGGCCTGAGCGTAGCGCCAAAAAACATTCACATTCAATCTATCCATTCACCTGTTACTATGTATACTAATAGAGATTTGATTCCAAATCCTGCTCATCTGCCTCACTGATCCATGATTCCACACTTTCGGACTCTATCTGGAACATTTGGCAGGCTCAGAATAGGGAGACTTCCCATAGTCCCAAAGGACATCGTAATTTGTTACTCATGACCAGTTTAGGGGGGTGTGTCAGGCCCCTTATCCTGGTTTAGGTGCGTGACCACCGAAAACATTCCTGGGTCTCGAATGTGGAGGGTGTCAGTGTCTAGTGACACCTCTAGACCTTTGGCCCTCTGGGAAGTCTCCCCTTTAAATAACAGGATAAGGTCCTGTCCAAGTAATTTATGGTAATTTAGTGCCAGCCCCATGGCGAATATCATCTATATAACAGTGGAAGACTGACACCCTTACATGCAGAGCCGGTAAAGGCCTTAAAGTTGTCACTCTTAACAACCCTCCACCAAGCATTAAGACGGAAGTGCTTAAAGGGGTTTTTTGGGTTCATAAACTTTTTCCCGCAGCTAAAGGAAACCTGTCACACATTTTTCACAAATTCCTTATTGACGGTCCCATATAGCCGATTAAATAAATTCCACTTTCTTTTACTACAAGATTGTTTGCCTGCCTATACCTATAAAATCAACTTTGTTATCTTACCTGGCACATGCCAGGATTCCAGCAGCGAGTCAGAAAGGGGTATGTCCTACTTGGCCGATTCACATCTTCTCTCCACGCTCCTTGCACCACTCGCCATTTTTCATGGCATGTGACCAGAGTGATATCAATAAGGTCCGTTAGCTCACTAAACTTTGGCAAAATGTACCTCTGGTATTGTATCTGATCACATGAATCAACAGAACCGCCATGACACTACACTAGGGCTGGTAGATTTTGCTATATTACGTAGTAAAGACCTTACATGACACACCCTGGCATGCATGCTGATGGGGTGAAGGAGGCCATGGGGAGTATTCGAAGGGAATGAGGATGTGAGTACCACTGTACTTGGCCACAAGACACGCCGCCCTTGACTTGCTGCGGGAATGCTGGGTGTTGCCATGGTAAGATAACAAAGTTTGATTTTTATTGGATGCTATGGAAACCAATTTTTAGCAGGGTGACATTTATGTCCTAGGGCTTTGCTGACGCACCTGCATCTGATATTGACAATCCTCCTATCCTAATCTATTACCTTCCCGACCTATGCAGCAGGTCTACACCTTGAATTTTACTTGTTGTCTTGCTGTCCTTTAAATTTAAAGGAACAGTTTTCCAGAATCTCATTTTCGGGGCATTGCAATTCTCGGCAAGGAGCCGCTCCGGACATCATGACGAGCTGACTTGGACCTGTCAAACAACAGTATTCTTTGCCTGTTCCTTGACTTCCTTCTCATCCCACGCCCCATTGAGCCTGGAGCGGTGCCAGGCAGACTGTGCATCGGGAGCGCGCCGTCCAGCCATCGCCCCCTATAAATATCATCATGTTTGTTCAGAAAACAAATAAGGAAGATTTCTCCCACGGTTTTCCAGAAGAACCTTGCAAGATATGTATGAATGAACCACAGCATCGAAATTGGCGGATACGACTCCATGGCCCGAGCCTATATCTGTGTCAATCTCTCACTGGGCCATCTGTAAGAGGACCGATGTGACGACGCAAGGGAGCCCTAGGGGAAACGTAAAAAAAAAAACTGCCCATGGCTGACCATAGCACCATAATATGTCCCTCTCCATTGTCCAGGGGTTTTCTTACATCAACAGAGAAAAATTTGGGATCTTTCTTTTAGCACATGACAATTTAACTTAAATAAAAATGCTCAATTATTAATATTCCATACACTCTAGTAGGGATTGCGATCTTTCCAACTAATTTAGTTACAACAGAGAGCTCACTTTTTCAATTACATAGCTCAAATCCTCCGCAATACATAAAAGTATATATAACTTGCTTATTCCTTAGCCACCACTAGGGGAGCTTTGACTCCTGCTACTGCTTCTTACTATATGGACAGGATTTTCGCAGTTTATGCTATTATTTAACGTATTATTTGATTTGGCCCCTGTATGGCGGGATATTTTAGTCTGATATGGTTGTTACCTTCCTATTTTGGGCAATGTATAATGGTGTTTATCTGACAATTACTTAGACACTTGCATGCAGTTATTATTTAGTTTGGATGATTTAGGTACCATCATAGCCTTGTTCTTTTTTAGGCACTTTATGGCGGTTTGTATTTCACTCACAATGGTCTTCTGGTCTCTGAATCATGTTATTGGAGGTGATTCCACTGAGTTATTAAGTATGTCTTCTGTATGGCCGTATTATATAGACACTGTCTGGCGGTATTACTGACTATATTCCCACGTCTTTTTTGAGCACTGCAAGCACCAATTATGACTATTGGACTGGGGTCTAATTGATACTGCTGTATTCGATAATGCCAAATATTTTTCGGCAATCAATTCAATTATGGGCACCACAATGACTCCACGGATTTATTTTTTCTACAGTTTTCCGTTCCCCCATATAATGTGACCTGTCCGATAATAGAAGGACTTTGTAGATAGTCCACCCCCATAGAAAACATGAACTGCAAGAAATTTTTTGTTGGAAGCAGAAACGTACATCAGGCGTTTCATCTAAATTACCTTTGCACTGTGACATGCAAACACAGACTCCACGCAAGAGCTCCCGCACTTTGTCAGTCCCCCCTCAACAAATCCTTCAAGTCACTTGTTGCAACACCAAAAGCTAACGACGTTCCCCCTTATCGGTGGGCAATTGGGAGGCAGAGCTACCCTGGCCCTCCCGCAGACGTCCTTCTACCTTCTTCGACACAATGGGGGATTTGTTTCCTTGTGAGGCCGCCGTCAGAGATGTAAATATCGTTTACCAGACAATTACAAAAAACCTTGTATGACCATTGACGATAAGGAAGGCAAGAACAGGGAACTCTCCCCCGCCCAGCTTCGTCTCGATCCATTTTTGAATAACATTGGCCCACCACCAGCATATATCATGTCCGAAGTTGACCTTGGGGACATCTAATGACTGTAGCTCTAACCCATTTGACTTGGCGATCCCTTGACTCGTGACCATGGGTGGACATCTATGACTTATTACTCCAACCGTTATTGGGTTCTGTCCATCACTGAACCCCCTGGGCCCACCTACCAGAATTCATGTCCGCAGTTGACTTTGTGGACATCTACGACTATCGCCTAACCCATTTGACTTGACATCCCTTGACTCTTGAGCTTGGTAACAGCTTTGACTTATGACTCCAACCCTTTTGACGGTGGTTGAATGAAAGTCCGTGTCCTTTTGACTGGTGACCCCATGACACTTGACCTGGGCAGGTATGTCTCAACCTAATGTATCTCTTGACCTTCGTGGACATCTAATGAGACCTGGGCTCTAACACATTTTGACTTGTAAATTCATTGACTCTTGACCGTGTGGACTCTACACCTTCGGCGATAACCCATTTTACGTGGTGATCCCTTGACTCTGCCGGTTTGACGCTACGACTATGGTTTCCAACCGCATTTGACTGGTAGACCCAATGATAGTTGACCTTGGTGTAGTCAACTATGTTTGGATCCCCCCCTATTGATCCCTTGACCTTGGTGGACATCTCTGAGTATGACTAGGGCTCAACACATTTGTACTTGTGTAATTCCTTGACTCTTGACCTTGGTGACACTACGACCTATGTCTATAACCCTAGACTTGGCGATTCCATGACTCTGACCTTGGTGGGTACATATGACCTATGGTTTCTACCACCTGACTTGGTGTTACTTGACTCGTGCCTTTGGTGGGACATCTATACCTAGGCTTTAACCTTTTGAACTTAGCAATACCTATATCATGAACCTCTGCAACCCAGACTAGAAACGAGACATCCACAAAGTAGCCCATGTTTTGAGATTTTCTCTGATGGATCTAGGCAGAAAGATGTTTCAAAAGAGTAATCCATAAGTATCTCGTCTTTTATTTACTCTATAAGTGTCCACCTAGTACTCTCCCTTTTGCAATAACCTCTCTACCTCCCCAACCGCAGCTGACCACTGACCACCATCTATGCTTGTTCCCCTAAATGAACACGTCTCCATGGGTAGCACTTTAGTAGCCTCCAGCAAAGTCCATATCCCTGTATGTATGTTAGGGTAGAAACCAGGGCATCAACTATCCGTGTGAGGGGCAACCTTTTGAGCTGGTGTGTCAAAAATTTGGCCAAAAAAACGAGCATAACCTGGTGGTGTGTCACCTTACAAAAAAAAATTGTGATATTTATAGTGGAAATAACAAAATGTTATACTATTTAACTCTAGGGTACTTTAACCGTGGATTTGTCTGATTGACCTACCATTACGCCATAACAAGCAGACAGGTGTGAAATTGCTTAGTAAACCTGCAACTTTCGGTCATAAATCGCAGGTTATAGCGAGCGCAGCCCCGCTGTTCGCATTGTACGTCACAAAAATTTACATTCATTGCTTTTACGTCACGAACTGACGCACACCCCTGATGACTGTTTTCTATCATACAGTGCACGGACCTTAATCACTGTATGAGGGGAGTGGTTGTCCTCCCTCATCCCTGCTATTGAGTCTGTCAGTTATAGGTGGCAGCTGCTGGACATCACACAAGGAACAGCATGTGGCTCTGACTGTGGGTTGGCCCTCCTACCCCCACAACGATCAGGAGCTGCAGAGGAGCCTCCTGGTGTAGGGCCGGGTCACCTCTCCTGCTGTGCCCTGTCCTGATACCTGTGCTGACTTGAGACACCAGGCATCAGCTCACACATGGGGAGGTGCCGCCCGGGGGAGGAGGGAGGGGTCGTGCTGGGAAGCCTCAGTGCAATCTCTCCAGCCTCCCTGCTACAAGCACCTGATCATGTAGTATGAACTTAACTCCAGGCGCCGCGTGTCAGTGAAAGGGCTACGTGCGTCAGCACTGACACGCGTGTCATAGTTAGCCACACTGCCTATACAATGAGGATCCCCAAAAAATCGTTGAGCTTGGATACTACCGTGACAAAAGTATCATTGAATAATCCAGTACTACATATAATTCTGTGACTCCTTTATTATGGATCCATTCCCTACTACTAATAGGGATGCAGGCCATAATACAAAATGTTAAGCTTCTTCCCCGTATTATTAGTGTTTGCGTGGGTTTCCTCCGGCTTCTCCGGTTTCCTCCCACACTCCAAAACATACTGGTAGGATGATTAGATTGTGAGCCCCATTGGGGTCAGGGACAGATGTGACAAGTTCTGTGCAGCGCTGCGGAATCTGTGTGCGCTATATGAATAAAGAATTATTATTATTATTAGGAAACAACACCGTAAGAGCCCCCTAAGGCTCCCATTAAAGGAGTAACTGGGAGAGGCAGGGCCCCATAACAGACTTCTGAATAGGTCCCCCTTAAAAAAATATACATATTTATATATGGACGCATCTGCGTTACAATCAAACACATTTATACACACATTTATTTACTTATATACATACACATACAGCACAAACATACCTACTGTATATACACACCACATATACACACATACATACGGTATATACACACCACATATACACACATACATACAGTATATACGCACCACCTAACAACCTCACATACAGTATTACGCACCACATAACCAATCATACATATATCGCACCACATATACACACATACATACAGTATATACGCACCACATATACACACATACATACAGTATATACGCACCACATATACACACATACATACAGTACCATATACACCCATACAGCACACACATCTCATATGCACACACATATAGAGTATATACATATTATATTTAAACACATACAGCAAATTCACACTTAGATACAATACCATATACACAAATATACACCGTATACACCAGATGTTAGGGCCCCCTGACACTGTGGGCCCCATAGCGGCTGCTACCACTGTAGTTACGCCCCTGGCTCCCATTCTCCAAAGTTAAGCCCAAGACAAGTTGGAGAGCCCTTCATGATGTGATCTCCCGGCCAATGGAAGGACTACTCCCCCCATCATGTCCTGCTCTGGTACTACTCGGCAGCAGTTTATTACATCACATCTTCTGAGAACATAATCAGCAGAACATATAATAAGAGAACACAGTGATCCGGGTGTGAATCAGGGCTGGACTGAAACCACAGAGACGTGACATTTAGCGGCCCCACCATAAACCCTCCATCTCCTCGCCGGGATCTCGCTGTAACCTTTGCTTCCCCGCAGACCTCAGACCTGTCTAAGTGAATCATATTCCCCATGATCTTCCACACAACCAGCATTCGACAAGTTAAAGCTCTTGTGTACTGTGCTCCGCCGCGCTGTCTCTATGAGTGCCCGCTGTTTTCTTCTGGTGTCAGCCAGGTACAGGTGTAACCAGCCAACTGCAGCCATATTGGCCCCTATCATTAAGTCTTAGAGTCACAGCCCCTGCTCTCCCCCTGCCCTAGAGAATAGGAGCCATTATCATGTAGGTGTCAATCAAACTATCATCAGAGACCATTGTAACCACCAAGTTTGATGCCTCTTTGTGAGCAAAGGTCTTTAAGTTTATCTGTCTCCTGTTATTCCTGAGAGCTTCTGATGAACCACCTCCAAGGTCCATTAGGTCCTAATTACATTAAAGGGAACCTGCCAGCAGGTAACCATATAGTCAACAGCCACTGTTAGGTATTGTCCCTGGAGAGATGTGTCATGAGACCTTTGTGTATGTTGTGAGTAGCAGCAGGACTGTGAAATATGGATTTATATTCTAGGACTGTATCTTCTCCATGTGCATTGGGGGCGTATCCTCACACTGCTGTGCTCTGTTCAACCAGTGTTTGATGTTCAACCATGAAAAAGTGTGTAATCTTAACTTTGTATATGTTGCTAGTAGCAGCAGGACTGTGAAATATGGATTTATATTCTGGGATTGTATCTTCTCCATGTGCACTGGGGGCATGTACTTACACTGCTGTGCTCTATGCTCCATGCAGCCAGTGTTAGGTATTGTTCATGTAGAGATGTGTAATTAGACATTTGTTAATGTTTTAAGTAGCAGCAGGACTGTGAAATACGGATATATATTTCAAGATTGTGGCTTCTGTGGGCATTTCCTCACACCACTGTGCTCTCCGCAGCAAGTTTTAGGTAATATTCCTGGAATAATGTATAATCAGACCTTTGTGAATGTTGTTAGGAGCAGCAGGACTGTGAATTATGGATTTATATTCCAGGATTGAAGCTTCTCCAACTGCAATGGGTGGGTATCCTAACACTGCTGTGCTCTGTGCAGACAGTATTAGGTATCGTCCATGGAGAGATGTGTCATCAGACCTTTGTGTATGTTATTAGTAGCAGCAGAACTGCAAATTATGGATTTATATTCCAGGATTGTAGCCTCTCCAAGTGTACGGGGGATGTGTCCTCACACTGCTGTGCTCTTTGCAATCTGTATTCAGTCTCTCCCCAGCCCAACATCTTCTTGAACTGTATGAGGTTAGTACCAGGATAATGGTTTAATACTTAACAGACACTCAGAAGAGAGGCTGTGCAGCATGTCAATGCAGAGAGCACAGAACACAGCAGTGTGAGGATGCATGCCTTGTGCACTTGCAGAAGCCTCAATCCTTTTTTTCCGCAGGTATCTGTAGGCTCAGCCTCTGCATCGTGTCAATCACTCTCCTGCCCTCCTAATAAAGCCACTACATGGTGACATTTCGTTTGTTATTTCCAGAGCCATCAGACGGATATTTGGGATGAAGACAAAGATTCTGCGGCTTTCCTGACACGAGCCGCCTCCTGACACGCACGTCCTCTGGGTGTTGCTCGCCGCTTACATGGCTCTTTGTTATAGCATACTATTTTTCTGCATGATGTCACTGCTCAGTGTAATAGGCAATTTACATTCACTCTCTACCTGATAATTGCTTATGGTAAGCAGCTGCTTGTCGCCTTTCACACCTAACGCTGCGCAATTCTGGAGAGAAGCGGAATATCCGCTACCCGACTATTCGCAGACATTAAGCTGCAGGTTTTATGAGATCGCTACTTAATGCTCTGGTATAACTGAGCGGAACGGTGTCCCTGAGGGTGTGTTCACACCTTGCGTTTACAATATATTTATACAAATCCATCCTGATAAACCAGGGACATTACTCATAGATCCAGGCACCGAGACTGTGGGATCTTCTTATATTTATTATCTATGGCCTCCTTCCTGCTACAATCATCTTTTACAATTATGCTAATGTTACCAGAGCCTCCCAGTGTTGTAGCTTCACAGGCTGTTACAATGAGCAGAGCAGGTCTTCCCCCCCCCCCTGCACTTCCTGCTGCAGCTAGATTCCAGAGGGAGGAGGGAGAGATCTGGGGGTTGAGTGAGACATGTTCTGCTCATTGTAACAGCCTGTGAATCTGCAGCAGAGAGGGGCTGGTAATGCTCCTTTGCATTAGCATAATTTTAAAAGTTGATTTTAGAAGGAAGGAGGCTATGAATAAGAAATATAAGAAGATTACCACAGTCCCAATGCCTGGAGCTATGAGTAATGTCCCTGGTTTATCAGGATGGATTTTGATGGTAGATTTTCTTTACACATTTCAGACCTTTGTGGGACTTTCTAGACAAAAGTAGCAAAAAAACAAAAGAGTCACATGCCGTCTGGGGTAGTCAGGGGTAGATTTGATCATAATACAGACAGTCTTTGCATTCTTACCCCTCCTACTGGCGCTACTATCTTAAAGGGGTTTTTACCAAGTTTGGTATTCCTTATTCACAGGATAGGGGATAACAATCTGATGGGTGAGGGATCACTGATCATAATAAGTACAGGGGATGAAGAGTCCTTTCTAAAATTCCCTCTTTCACATGAAATCTCACCTGTTTAGCTATAAAGAAAAACTCCCCCAAAGTCTTGTGACAATGAGCAGAGAAGAGTCAGATTATCAATTCGGACACCACAATATTCAGTACTATAGCACCTAGAAACATGCTGCTGGTGTCCTATTAAAGAGAAGAATCTAATTTTTCAGATGGCATCAGGATTGTGGTTCCGGGAGCTACAGAATCGGAAATACAGACAGTTAAAGACATAGTTGGGAATAAGAGCTGCAGGTACCTGACATTGTCAGGAAGGAGGGTGCCTGTAGATGGACAGATCTGCGGAAGTTTCTAATGTAAAATTGCACTGAGAATATTGGACCCCCCCCAATACAACATTGATCTCCTAACCGAAGGATATTTTAACCCCTGTGGCATTTGTCACCCAAAAGGATCCACGTTTCTGAAAAAAAGTTAGAAACATTTTACTTGCAAACTATTAAACAGAGCGTGAGAAAGTGGTGGTGATTATCCTGGAAAACTGGAAATATTTGTCACATAAGTCGATGAGTTTGTCACGAAAATTTGAAAAAAAGTTGTCTTTTCTTATACAGGTAAATATTTAAGAACAAATCCATCGTGTGAAGGTAATTTTTTGAGTTATATCACCGTATGAGGGCATGCTGGGCCTTGTAGTCCTCATATATGTTATAACTTGGGGTTCTAGTATAATTTCCCATCTCATGAGGCCATGCTGGGACTTGTAGTCCTCATATATGTTATAACTTGGGGTTTTAGTATCATTTCCCATCTCATGAGGCCATGCTGGGACTTGTAGTCCTCATATATGTTATAACTTGGGGGTTTAGTATAATTTCCCCATCTCATGAGGCCATGCTGGGCCTTGTAGTCCTCATATGTGTCATAATTTTGGGTTTTAGTATAATTTCCCATCTCATCAGGCCATGCTGTGCCTTGTAGTCCTCATATATGTTATAACTTGGTAGTTTTAGTATAATTTCCCATACATAAGGGCATGCTGTGCCTTGTAGTCCCCCTCCTCCCCGCCTGGCACTGCCATCCTCGCCTCATCCCCAGCACCGGCTACACACACACACAGCATCTCAAGGCCGAAACGCTGGCGCTGACGTCAAAGGGGCGGGCCCACGCGCCACCACGTCTCCCCTGCGATTGGTCCGGGGCGGCACACGGCATGCAAATAAATCCCAGCCACGCCCCTTTACCAGCCGAAGAAGAAGAAGGGGGAAAAAAAATAAAAC
Organism: Engystomops pustulosus; assembly: GCA_019512145.1. Taxonomy (NCBI): domain Eukaryota; kingdom Metazoa; phylum Chordata; class Amphibia; order Anura; family Leptodactylidae; genus Engystomops; species Engystomops pustulosus. The sequence continues at coordinate 93,583,532 of CM033649.1, read as the reverse complement.
GAGTCCCTGCGGAAGAAATGCTCGTGACGTCAGTGATGCGTCCCTCCCTCTCCTCCAATAGGCCGGCCCCCTTTTCCCGCCCTCCCGCTGCGCGCGCACCCGGGGCCGCTCCACCTCCCTCTTCTGGTAGAGCAGGATCAGTGCGCGCTGCGCTTTGCCGGTCCTAATAGGCTGTGTGTGTGAGGTGAATCCCGGAGCCGCCGCCGCCGCCTCAGCCCCCCCAGCGCTCGGCCGCCGTGCGTGTGTGACAGGGGGGAGGGTGGGGGGTCCACCGCTGAAGGGAGGGCGACACTCGTGTGTCTAGACCCCAGAGCCGGTGACGGAGCTGCCGCCCGGGGGACGATGAGCATCGAGATCCCGCCCGGCCTGACGGAGTTGCTGCAGGGTTACACAGTGGAGGTTCTGCGCCAGAGACCGCACGATCTGGTGGATTTCGCCGTGCACTACTTCACCCGGCTCCAGGAGAAGCGGCTGCACGATGGCGCCGGGGCTGCCGCAGCGCAACGGCCTCACGCCCGCGGGGTCAACTTTGACGGGGAGCCCATGCAGACCGAGTCCAACGGGGACGACGAGCAGGACGAAGACGACGAGGACGATGACTCGGACTTTGAACGTAAGAGGCCGGGGGCTCCTATACCCCCAGACACCTAGGCCCGGGGCGCTGCTGCTGCAGAACCTCACATTAACCCCTGCACTGCAGTCTGATATACACTGACACCTCCCAATATCCATTAACCCTTTCATTCTGACCCCAGTAATTGCCCTCTGATATAACACAGGACTCTCTCACCCATATCACTGCTCTTATTGCCCCCCAAAATCTTCTCACAGACCCCATCATGGTCCCAAGTCACACCCAGAACTATGTAAACCTGCATTTCCCCTTTAAGAACCCCCAATAGATATGTGACTTGATGCCCTGTGCGTAAATCTAATGTGCGTCCTTAAAGGGGTCCTCTAGAAGAGTAAGACCTACCTGGCTGTAGAGGGGGTTGTGTGAAAAGTTGTACCTTGCTCTATCCTGTATGTGCAGTGCATCCGATGTCCTGAGGTGGCGCTGCACTCATATTGGGTACAATATTGGGTTTGACCAGTGTTATGTTTGACAGGAGGTAGATCATAGAGGAGTATCCCTTTAAGAAAACGTCAGTCTGCTTTGGTATCCGCTATGATCACGTTTCTATGGAGATTGGTCACCTTTATAAAGTGGCGGCTGATTGGTGGGATCTCCCGTCACTTTATGATTGATGTAACCCCTTTTGATCCCTAGAGTGAAGGGGTCACACACTGGTGTAGTCTGCGCCACTTGTACTTTTTGCACAGTAATGCCCCTGGCGCCCGTATTTTGGGAGACCCCGAAGTGTATAAGGGCAGCTCTAATACCCCGTGCTGTGCCCGCCTCACCCCCATAGGGGAGGGTGAATTAAATGGATGGATTAGGAGTTAGATATATTTAGTGGTATCAGTATCCACTCATTTCTGATGGGTTTATGACTCTTTATTACCCGGAAGCTGGCAGCTGGTCCATACTGGCAGAGTTCATTGAGTTGTAATGAGCGGGCACTGGGGTAATCTGCTCCTGAGCAGGGGCAGTGGTGACTGATCCATCCATTGCATCACATGGGGCACACGTCCAACCTCTCTGTTAGTGGCCGGACATCCGCTCATGATGATTTTGTGGACACGTCTTCCAGTAGTGAGTACATACCTGGCGTGGGTGCACTAAAGCCTTTGGCCAAATCTCTTGTCTAGTTTGGTGCCATACTCCTAAATTCTATCTTTACCTGATTGATTGATTGTATGTCTGGCTACAGGTTGTTGAGGGTCTTGTGGCCTTTAGGAGGGGGATGCTATTAGTTTCACTCCTGATTGACAGCCCTGGCCTATTGCTCCTATAATGTGACAGGGCTGATCTGTATGTCACCAGTGTCATCACTGGGGGGGGGAGGGGAGCTCATCAATGCATCCCCCTCTCATGATGTTAACCTGCTCTTTGACGTTGCCAGCAATGATACCATTGTGTGCTTTCATTCTAGCAGATGCATTGATTCATGAATTGTGATGTAGCAGCCCTTGCGCTGGATGAGTGCTGCAGTGTAATTACAGAGATGGGAGTATGGAACATGTAGGACTTGTGGCCTGGTGGATGGGCATTGGACCTATAACTCATGTGTAACTTGTCTTGTGCACATCAGGGTACAATTACCGGACTGGGTAGTGCAGCAATAGTGAAGCTTACTACAAAACCTACTCTGCAGTCACCCGCGGAGCTCATGTGTTTGGGAGTAGACAAAATCTTCCTTTGTTGGTAGAAGAAACACAATAGATAATGCAATTTGGCATCTGATGGTCTGATATATCTAATACGTGTCATATTTCCTATGTCTCTAGGATGTTGTATACAGCGCCACAGCTATCCACTGTATATATGCGGTCTTGTAGCCCGGTAACATTCATAACTGTAGGCTGCAGACATAAGCATAGATTGGTGTTTGGATGCCATACTCTGTCAGCGTGGCATGCTGCTTGGCACATTCATGTTGTGTATTGGCATTGTATTACTCATGCAGGAAATGTGGCTAGCCACAGCTTCCCTTATCATAGCTATTGTCTTCCATAAGTTTTAGGATCTGGACTGAAAAGTTATGCATTACAAGACCTATCAAATCTGTGTAGTGGCCACTATAGGGTTAACCCTATTAACAAGTGTGAATGGGCTCTGAGTTGGTGCCAGGTGTCTTGGCAGCGCAGTGTAATGGTATCTGATAGGACAGGTCACTAATATTCCCTAATATACTGTTATTCGGGCCGGTCTCTTCTATGCTCTATTCTTTGTTGTGGGTCTGATGCCCTCTGCTCATCACCTCTTTGTGATGTGTAACCTCAGCCTCCCAGCCGATTGGCATGTTAATAATTAAAGGGCTTGGCAGCATAATGCCATATGGTAATCTGTAATTATATTTGCCTCTTTACTCCTTCATAATTCCCTTAGATGAAGTGGAATGTGACTTTTCAGCCTTAACCCATAGAGCCCCATCCCCTGTAGAGAAATACTATCTGGATAGATTGTAGATCGAGAGATCCATGCATATCAGTAATACTAGCCAGGATCTATACCTGCTTTGCCCATGGAGTGTGAGAGGAAACCGGAGGACCTGGAGAAAACCCACACAAACACGGAGAGAACATACAAACTGTTTGCAGATGTTGATCCTGGGACTTGAACCCAGGTCCCCAGCGCTGCAAGGCTGTAATGTTAACCACTAAGCCATTGGATAAAGCCTGGTAGCTGGCATACAACGTGGGCATTGACTGCCCTTACAAAGCACATTAGCATTCTGATAACACAACCTCTGAAATCTGGAGTGGCAGAAAGAAGCTGCCAGTGTACAGTTAATAGTGGGACCTTTACTCTGCGTCCTCTGTGGGGCCTATAGGGGAGGACAGGATGTACTGATAAGTATTTAGGTCTGTTCTGTACATTGTGTAAACAGCGCAAGATGGGAATCTGACAGGTTCAAGTTTACAAAGCAGTAATGTCACGTCTGACGTCTTAAGGGAGACGCATCCCTATCCTGTTCTCTCCACAGTAACCCATGTGTACAGAGTGAACTGACAGTGGTGTCCTCTCGCAGGCAGCTCGCTGCTAAAGACCTGGAGTATTCTAGTCTATGCCACATCCATAGGTAGTTTTTTTTGTATTCTATATGATCCTTGCAACCAGACTATTGCTGTGTATGTAGTACTGAGGCTGCTGTAAAGCATATCATTAAATGCTGTTTACTGAGCTCAGGAAAGATGGCCGCCCCCATAAGGTGTGTGTTATTGAGATAAAACATAAGAACACAAGAAAATTGGCAACACATTTCATTTAAGGCAAATGGTTCTACCTAAATGAATGGGTTTTACTTTGAATTTGCAGGAGGTGATGTTAAGATCTGTGAAGGAGTGTAACTAATTGAGGTCCAGAGGGTTTGGGGAGGCTCTTTAGCTGCTGTGTAGGGGCTTGTGCTTCTTGTGTCATGTCTGTGACATCACTTCTCTAACATAGGTCTTGTAGTATGGTGGTAAATTCATGCACTGCGGAAATATTGGCTCTTTTGTGGCCTTGAAGTAGACAAACCAGAGCTAGCGACACACAGCCCACAAGCAGAAACCTCTCCTGCATTGACGTCATTGTTTATAGTCCTGACTGTGATGCTCTTTGAGCTGCTTTTGGTTTCTAAGGACTCCATTATGTTATTATTCAGTATGGTGCTGTGTGCTGTGACCTCAGATCCCAGCCTGAGCAGTACAAAACTGGAATACATCACCAGTTTAGGGTCGTGGTGCAGATCCTTGGAGTCTGGTTATATTTGATTCTATATGACATTAGTCTGGGGAATTGCTGGCTACAGTTCTGTATGGAGCAGGGTAGATACTTACTCCATTCTTCTATGTGCATGAACCTTGGACATTTTCAGGCTATATATAAGGAGGCTTAAATAAAAAATAAAAATTGCATCCTATAATATATGTATATATCAATATATCAGCTTGGTCATAAGGGCACACTTTTGGACTTAATTGGGTAAATCGGTGCCTTTAGATATGGTGGCTGTATCTGTAGGCACTTTGCTTTGTAAATTTACAAGGGGAAAATGTAGACATGAGGAGATAATTTGAAAGTAAAGTTGTTAGGCCGGGGCAGGTTTTTCCTGTAGGCAATCCGTTTGTGTGCTGCACCTCCAGTGCTTCTTGCGGTCATACTAGGGCATGTCCCCACTGAACCAATCACCAGCCTCAATGTTGACCTACATACAAACTGCATGGAGTTGTTGTAGTCAGTGATTAGCCAGCGGGGATATGCCCTCAGAGGACGTGCGGCTCCACAAAAGTTTCAGGACTTCAGCGGGGATTGCCAGCAAATCTGTAGAGGAACAGAAAGGCGAGATGCAGTTTTTAAATTCATCTAAACATCGAGAATCCAAGCTGCAATTTGGGAGATGATTAGGGGTTGCTTAGATGTGCTCGACTCCAGTGCCCCACAAGGATTGGAATGGCAGAATATGGCAATAATTTTTTTTAAATTTTTTTTTGCATTTCACAAAAGGTACAGAATCTGAATGTGTAGGAAGAACAGAGAATAAAAGTCCCCAACACCTCTTGTGCTCCACACTCCAGTCATTGTGGGATTCAGATGGGATAATGGAAACATTGCTATGGATCATTAATCTAATGTACAGGGATAGAATTGTGCAGAATGAGACTTTTATGGCCGCTGTAGTATTTGCACAACGTCTCGTAGATGTTACACTGTAGCTTTGTTTAGGATCTGTTGACTCTGAGGCTTGGTGTACATTTGCATTAGTGAAGATTACTCTGTGGGCCTGGCCCAGGGCTGCTTTACAAGGCCACGATCACATAGAGGTTCCCCAAAACAAGCTTCACCTCTGAGGATGGCTAGTTACTCAGCACAAAGAATGGCAAAATATGTGCTGTTCTGGCGTTCCCGATCTATGAAGTTATAATGACATTGTTGCTGATCACCCATCTGTAGAGCAGTGGAGGCAGAGTTTCCAGCCGTTGGCTCTGTACAGCTGCAGCGGTGGTGGCGTTTGCCAAAAAATGACATGTTCCCGGCAAATTTCCTGAATATAGTAAGTAACGTGTTCATCACCTCCCCCTTATTAGAGTATTTCAATAGAGAGAGAGAACTGCATGCACAGCTAGGTGCAAGGGTGAAGGATTTATTTTGGTCTTTTTGGCTTCAGTTCCATAAAGTCCATGAAATGATTGTATCCTGAATTTTGTTGTTATCAAAAAGTCCCCTGGGACAGCACAGATTACGTTATATTTACCTTGGTATAAGCTTCATCCTGTGCCCTTCATTGCTGGGTAATTAACTGGCAAAATGGGCACAAGAAGGGAAGTGACAACTGATGTCATAGGATCTGCAAGGACAATCTGTAGCATAAATCTAGATGTTGTAGGGGGAGAGTGCAGCATTATGTGTGTGTGTGTGTGCACAATATATATTTTTATTTTATATTCCGTGTTCATCATGTAAAAATTTATAAAGCATGATGCGAGTGATTAGTGTGTAAACATTCAGCCATAGACAATAATGAGGATTAAAGGGGTGTTCCCACAGGATATTCCATAAATATCTAACAGATGCAGTTCTCAAGGGACCTTTCCCATCTGATGAGGTGACAGAAGGAATAAATGGAGAGGAGGCTGCATGTGTCTGTAGATCTCTGTTTACTTCTATAGGAGTAACAGAAGCATGCTCAGATGTCCGTCACCGGCTAAGGTGAGAATAGCCCTAACTGGGTCCTGTTTATCACCTACTCACAGGTTATTACAATGGTCGCTTGGTTCTGAAAGCAGTGCCACCCTTACACATAGGGTGTTTATGGTATTGCAGCTGACTGGTGCTAGGCTGCTATACCAGACACAACCTGTGCACAGATGTAGCACCCATGCTCTTTCTGATCCGTATTGTATGTGTACGGAGAGGACTGGCCGCCTGCAGCAATCTTGTGTGTCTTTGAATATCTGACTGCTTTTACTTACTGTGAGCATTATCTAGAATTCTGCAGGAATCATGATGATTACATTCACTTCCCCCATTGACTGTGTAAAAGCTCCAGTACATGACCTCGGCTCCAGCATAGCCGTGCACAGAGCTCACTGCTGGCCATATGACTGATCATTGGCATGTTGACTGTATTTACGTGAGATGAGGAGCTGTCAGATGCCTCTTCTCCTTTAAAGGGAAGGGGGGGGGGTCTCCAAAGTTTCCAGGTTATCCTGTGTCCACAGGAGATGGGGGATAACATGCTTATATGTGGGGATTTGACTGCTTGGGCCATATATCGATTGTGAGAATGTGGTCAAGCATGTATCCTGCAGCTCAGCAGTGCCATAGCGAGAAAATAGTGCAACATAAAGCATGCTTGATGTGTAGCTCCATTAACTTAATGGCATGGAACCCTTGTTTTCACAATTGGTGCAGATCCCTGCAGTCTGTTTAATCCCCACCAGTCAGCCTGTTACTCCTGTGGGTAAACCCTCTTTAAATAAAGCAAAGCTGAGCTTGTATCCTGACCATGTTGGGAGTAAGGCTGTCTATACTAGCTGGGTATACTGAGATTTGTAGCTGTGGTTGGAGACCGCTGCTCTATATGGGCTCCTGAAATGTAAGCCCAACGTGATCCAAAAAAAAGTGAAAACAAATGTCCTCCAGCATATTGCCTCCCTCACCTTCTGTACCCTGGCTGTTCTCCAGAGATAAGATGTATAAAGTGAGGAGCTGTGACGGGTGGCAGCTGAGGTGGCATATGCCACTTCAGTATGTGAGTCTCTACCATGTTGCAGCTTTAGTTACTTGAGAAAATCTGTACAAATGAGGCCGGGTCCATCCCAGCAGCGCTTCTGCCTCCCCATGACAACCGGGTGTTTGTGCAGGCCAAGACAAATATTGACCTAAAATTGGGTTTCTCTACATTGGACAATCTACATCTATAAAGTTTAGGAGGTCACATGGGAAGATGAGCCAGATGTTCCTGTTTAAAGGGCTATTCTGTTTGTGGTGAAATTGCTAGAATATGCTATTACCCCTAGACAGGCGGTCAGCGGCAGCAGCGACACACTGTTGGCCTGTGAATTTGGTGATCCCTGCCAGTTTGGTAGAAATCATCATATAATAGTATGCCGTCTCTTCCTTTATTGGACTACTCCTTTACTACGCAAATTGAAAGTCTCTCTGCAATTTGTCATGCTTTTGTGCATTTATTTTAATTGGTTTCTAATTATGCAAATTTCTTTCACTAAAAAGTTCTATCTAACAAAGATGCATCACTTGTAGACATTTAAGATGAAGATGATGTTTTTGGTTGTTGTATGGTTGCCTCAGCAAGAACCAAGTATGATACCTTCATCTCAGCAGCCCGTATAGACCTCAACTATAGTCTCTTCAAAGCATTCATTTATCCTGTATTATACCCCAGAGCTGCATTCACTATTCTGCTGCTGGTGCAGTCACTGTGTACAGACATGACATTACTTATCCTGTACTGATCCTGAGTTACATCCTGTATTATACCCCAGAGCTGCACTCACTATTCTGCTGCTGGTGCAGTCACTGTGTACATACATGACATTACTTATCCTGTACTGATCCTGAGTTACATCCTGTATTATACCCCAGAGCTGCACTCACTATTCTGCTGCTGGAGGAGTCACTGTGTACATACATGACATTACTTATCCTGTACTGATCCTGAGTTACATCCTGTATATCGCAGAGCTGCACTCACTGTTTTGCTAGTGGCATTACTGTATTTAAATATTTGTTTCTAAAATGTAGTAAAAGTGTGTCCATTATTGGCCAGCAGTGGCACATGGGGAAATTGATGTATCTGTAGCTGCATTAACTGTCCCCAGTGGGTAGGTTTCTGTGGTTGCACATCTGTACAATTGCTATGAGTTTCCTTTTTCTTTGTAATTCAGAGGTGAATGCCGGGGTGTACACGTACAGTATAAATTGATATGGTGCAGGCCACAGTGAAGCGTTTTTTGTAAAACCCTTTCCACTCCTCTATGATATGATAGAGCAGCATAGCCACCGGCCAATCTCTGTCCCATGTGACCATGGCCTTAATTAATTTTTAAAAAATGTCTCCTCTTCTGAATATTTTATATTTTGCCCTGGTGGAATTGTCTCAGGAAACGTCAGTCATTGCCGCTCCTCTCCCTTCATGTGAATGACTCATTAGCTTTAAATGGTGCAATTACATCTTCACTTTCTTCATTCTTTCCCGTCTCACGGTTGTGTCAAACATGTTATTCTGTGAGGAACAAAGAACAGGGAACATTAATTCTGACCTGTAAAACATTGATTGCTCCAGTAAAGGTGCGGTGGATCCCTCCGTTACTTGTCATGTCAGCCGGCTCATGGCTTTTATTATAATATCCTGTATTTCACCCTGAAGGGATCTCTCCTGTTCTCCTGATACCCCGGCCGCCCATCAGCCCATGTATGGTTGTGATCTGTGTTGTCTCCTGGTTTATGGTTGTATTTCCCTCCAGATGGTAGCTGGGAAACATGTTGTAATCATATTAGTATAATTTAATAGACCAAATCTGATATAAAGGTGGGTAAGTGATTGAAATGTGTAGGTTTATGGCGGACCATAGCTTTCCTACAGTCCCATTCTATCCCTTGTGGTGTTGAAGGGTCCTTTTAAGTTGTGTTCAAATGTGGCAAATTTGTAACAGAAATATATATTTTTTTGGGTTCTTCTGAAAATCCATTCACATGTGGCGCTAATTTTCAGTACAATTTTAGAAGGGTCTTTTCTTCACATGTCCATAGAGTTTATCCTTATTACCTGCAGGGGAGAGGGTTGCATAGTAGAACCACAAGCAGAGGGCCCCAAAAATAATAGCTGGGTCATAATGTCACAGATTCTGTATCGGTGCGATGATCTGCGGCTGACCCCGCTTTATTGCGATGTTCTGTTTGCTTTTTCCAGTACAAAGCCTACACACAGCCCCCTGCTCAGTATATAAGGGAAGGGTCATGGCTGCAGTGTTGCTGGCCTTAGATGGTCAGAAATACCTTCATCCCTCGACGCTATGTGCTTATTCTGTACAAGGGGAAACCCCTCATACTTGACGCGTGGTGGGTGCTCAGGGATCCCAGGCAAACAACTTGAGGCATCTACAAGAATGGAGGTGTAGATCCTGTTTTTTTTTTTTAATTTTTATTCCTTGCTAAAATGCATTAAATTCCATTACTGCAAGTGACCTCCGCAGGATATTTAGTCTAGAATAAAACTGTGGTTTAAAAGGACCTGTCAACCTAAAAAACCTACTTAAAAAGGAAGCGGCTCCTAGCGCTATTGCATTTTTAGCAGTGTTAAACTGCTAGCTTATAGCGGTCTGGCCTATTCATGAGTAATGAGGGGGTGGTCCGAGGAGACTGTGACTGCCGCATGAAGCCCGGCAGTCATCGTTGGCCTATGGCGCGGTGGGTGTGTGTGTGTGTTTTAGAAGCGCCCATCATGAAAACGTCGGACCGCCGTGAGCCTGGTCTGGTGTTCCTAGAGTACCGCGCTGCAGTGTCTGCTAGATTAGAGACCCTCGCGTGCAAATTAACCTACCCAAAATAGACTTATTTTAAAACTATGATTAAAAAGCATTGCCCTTATTCCTAAATGGCTGCAATGTAAAATAATCAGTTTCTAAACTTATATGTAACTTACCTGAGGTGAGTCCAATTCAGCCCTGAGTAGTCACGGGTTACATGCAATGCTCTGCCTCCTTGCTTCTGATTGACAGGTTTTCCTTCAACTGAACATGCTGCTATGTGAAACTTTGGGACGCCGCTCTGTTACATTGTTGGCCACGTCATGGGACCAGGTTGATGTCATATAAGGTCCTGTTACATACATGGGTTAGGCCGTGCAAATGTATCTGATCACATGAATTTACAGCATCCATGGAGGATGTTAAGGACTAGAAGTCAATGGAGGTTGATGTGATTTCATGTGATAAGATGCATACATGGGCAGATGTTGCAAACATGACTGGGTAAAGGATGTTAGATGACATCGCCCTAATCACATGCCCTGCCAAGAGTCATGGGGCAAGGGGGGGTGTAGAAGAGAGGGGTGGCCCAGCAGGACACGCTCCCTCTGCCAGTGAATATAAGGCCGGCGGTACACGTGGCGTTTGAACCCGTTTTTGGGCAGTTTTTAAGCAGTCGTTAATAAACGCATCTGTTTTGACCGGTTTTACCAATTATCTTAATTAAAACATTTCAAAAACAGATGCGTTTTCAAAAAACGCATGTGGTTTTTAACGGACTGCCTAAAAACGGCCCAAAAACGGGTTCTAAACGCCACGTGTGCAGCCGGCCTTGTATTCACTGGCAGAGGGAGCGTGTCCTGCTGGGCCACCCCTCTCTTCTACACCTTCCTGTGTGTGTGTGTGTGTAGATGTAGGCTACAGTGTATTATTTTCCACATTAACATGGTATCAAATGCAATTGTAATTAAGCAATTGGCATACTGAATTCCGTCGCTAACTGTATATGTGAAAATGTGGTGACAGGTTCCCTTTAAGCTGTATCTTGTGTCATGTGACTCCTATGTAGGATCTGTAAGCTTGTCCCACCTTATCGCTGTGTTTTGTTTTGCAGCTCCGGTCATAAATCGATACAGTAGAAGAGTATCAGGTGAGTGACTTCTATATACAGTCTGTATAACCGTCATCGAGTGGTGTTGTAATGTGACGCTATGGAGGAGGTCCAGGGTCGGATACAGAATGCATTATTGGCTATTTAAGCAAAAAAGTGTCCATAGAGTAGTTTACTGTCAGGTTGTGCGGTCCAACATCAGCGACCCCACAGAAAAGAGGAAGCAGGCAGCGATATTATGTGTAGAGGTCAGACCTTCCATGAGCGAAAGATCAGCTGCAATGACTTGGTTCATCCACTACGCTGAGAATGGAGCTGTCTGTATAAACTGTTCTAGATCTGTGGTGGTACTGGGTGTGGCACCCCACCAATCTGATATTGAGTATCTACACTATGGAAGTTCTGGAGTCGCCCTTTATGGGTTGGGACTGTCTTTGTGAAGCTCAGTCTCTTCCAGTTCTATTCTGACCTTGCTGAAGTTATAGTTTCTTGGCTCTCAAGGCTGATACAAAAGAAAAAATATCATTTTGTTCTGTAGTTGCAGAATCCTGAGGTTGTGATAACAACTGAGTGACCTTCCATTCCTGCAAGGCCTCTGATAAAAATGGGCATTGCATGCCTATGAAAGACGGGAGCTTTCCATGCTCATTAATGGAGAGCGCTCCTAGCAGCGGCTTGTTAGTGCGAGATCTGTTGCGTTTTATTGCACGTTACTTCACCATCTCGTCTAAGAGATCTCCCAATTACAGTTCTGTGCTAATGAAGAGCTGTACACATGGATGGGGCATGGCAGAGCTCCTGCTGCGCAGCAAGACCCAGCATGTGCTTAAGTAACAGGAACAGGCACATCTGGAAAGCCACAGGATAAGCTATCCGTGCAGTACAGATCTGCATCCTCCACTTGCATGTAGTGCCAGCCATGTCTGTAGTGCACATGGCCAGTTTACCCTATAGACAAACACATTAGCATGGGCCACCCATATACACACGGATTTGATTCCTGGTGGTGCCGGATAGCTTCGCCTCTTTACTTGGGAGCACTAATAAAAGTCATTTTGATATAAATGTGTAAGCTGCACTATGTTATAGATGTAAGAACAAATTTGTTTCCTTCCTCTAGTTTGTGCAGAAGCCTTTAACCCAGATGAAGATGAGGAAGACACAGAACCTCGGGTAAGTACCTTTAATGGGTCTTTCCATAATGATCAATTAGGCAAAGAGTATCTGGACCCCCCTGATAATATAATAAGGGTCCCACAATCGGCTTTATGAAAAAAGCAGTAGGGCACGTGCATGTCCAGCAGTCATTTCATTCTGTGTAATGGACACAGCGTTCTATTATTGCGCCTCAACTAGTCGTATTCGCATAGGACGTAACACGGGGACTCTCAGCAGCCACATCTACAGTGTGCAAGCACTTACTACAAATCTAGGTGGTCTTCCGTGTGTTGCAGGAGATCACTCGAGAATTTACACATTTTATTTCTTTTACCTGCTTTTTAGGTAGTTCACCCGAAGACAGATGAGCAGAGATGTAGATTACAGGAGGCCTGTAAAGATATTCTTATTTTTAAAAACCTTGACCAGGTAAGATTACATGTACATCATGGTGCAGCGAGCCTCTTCTGTTGTCATCCGCTGTGCACGATATAGCTTCTGCAATGCTATGATTGCGCTAAAAGCCACACAATCTTTGCTCTCGCTCACATAACATCTAAGGATCATGGAAGCTGCTATCTTGAAGGCTAAAAAGATAACGGGTACTATGGGTGTTCAGGGTATATAGATAACGGTGGATATATTTATATCACTAGTCAATAGCCACTGCAGTGGGTGGATAAGTGTGACCCTGCTGTACATTCGCTGGACTTGTATTTGGAGAACTTCTTAACTCCGTGTAAAAATCTTTAGGGTTGCAGCACCCTTATTTTATGGTATGTATCAATCTGCTGCAACATCCATTAGTCGTGCTTGCAGACTTTCTGCAGGTTTAACTCTTTGCATCATGCAAAGGTTAAGGTAGATTCTTCCGTAACATAAAATTTCAGTGTGTGTGAAACCTCTGTATAGAATGTGTCTTTCTTCCTAACATAGATTAATCTTGTGTTATAGGAACAGCTTTCTCAGGTTCTTGATGCAATGTTTGAGCGAAGAGTAGAACCTCAGGAACATGTTATCGACCAGGGAGATGATGGGGATAACTTCTATGTGATTGAACGGTAAGCGATCCATGTGCTGAAGTGTTGTCATTCATGAATTTCTATATCTACACAGTCACTGCATGTGTGAAGAAGCCTTTCAGTGCACATGCCACTCGTGTCTATGCCCCCACAATGTGCCAGGAGTCGTCATCGTAGCTTTGTTTCACTGCGTGGGAAAGCTTAGTCTGTTGTATTGTTTAGAAGCCACGGGCTGTAACCTCATTGTGCCTTATGCATTTTGGCATGTAATTGATACTTGTTATATTTGTTGATATTAATCTACTTTTCCTTCCAGGGGGCTGTATGACATTTTTGTAGCTAGAGACGGACAGTCCCGCTGCGTTGGCAGATACGATAATCACGGCAGTTTCGGTGAGCTGGCCTTGATGTACAACACTCCTAGGGCTGCGACTATTGTGGCCACAACTGACGGTGCACTGTGGGGACTGGTAAGTAAAGTGATGGTGGTGGGGGCTTCTAAACTTTACCCGCCCTGTGTCTGTGATCATCTTATCTGGTGGATTTGCTGCACATCTCATCTGTATGACTGTATTCTGAGCAATCAATGTTATCACTAAAAGTGAAAGCCAAAAAAAGTCTGAGAGGAAGTTGTTGTAGAGATATGGGGGGGGGGGGGGGGGGGGGGGGGGGGGGGGTCGGTGAAGAAATTAAAGGACTTCTACCGCCAGGATGAAGGCGTGTATGCAAATGAACCTGAGGGTCTCCAGGCTTCATTGACACCTATGGAGCCTGGAGCCTCTCTAATTTGCAAACAGGCCTTCATTCTGGTGGTAGATGCCCTTAAAAGCACATGGGGTTAATAAAGTTTGTGAACCACACAGTTTACTGTTCTACATTACGGTCGGTGGCATCTGTTTTCAGTGCCACATTCACTTATTCTGGACAGACCAGGGGAGAAAACTGAATGAAAGTAGTCTAAAGGGTCTCTTGGCTCCCTGTATAATACATAATACAATTGGCAAACAAACATGACTTCACTGATGGCCGTAGGGTCTCCTGACTCTATGGCTGACAAGTCTGCATTGTCTCAGTTCAGTAATCTTGGTGAATGTCTCATTGTGTGCCCCAAGCAGCCATATTGCTTTCTTCCTCACTCACTGTTTACTATTGGTGCGGTTTGTGTTCTACAAATGAGCTCCTCAGTTTTTAATCCATACTACACGTAAAGGAACCTGTCACCAGCAATGTCATTTTAGCTGTTGTCGGGTTCCAATAGCCTATGCTATGCTCATTTTAAAAATGTCTTTTAATAAAGATTTAATAATAATTTCACACGCTGCTGTCGGGGAGCTGGTAATGTAAATCAAACTTCTGTAAACTACTGAAATCAGATTTTTGAAATCAGAATAGCGAAAAATGACATTCCTGATGATGGGTTCCCTTTAAGCCACATAACTATTGAGGGCTTTTACTTTATGGCCAGAACCTTTAAGATGGTCACTCCCACCTGGACACTTCCTGAATATTCCACGGTCTGTGGCTGCAGAGAGAAGTGTTCTGCCGGTCCTAGCGTCAGCAGTGTAATATGCATACACGTGCGCTTGCTTTTAAATGACAGTAATCGGTGTCACATGCTCCCCTCTTTATTTGCCACACGTAGAACACGAGTTGCACAATCTGCAATTAAACAGCGCCTCCTAGTGGATAACACTTTGCATTACACTTGTTGTGCCAGAAGTAATTTTACCCTGCTAACAGGATGGAGGGATTGCACAGAATATTACATTAGGCACGGGACAATTTGATCTGTCCCAAATACGACGAGTTCTGAATGCATATTTTATTTCTTTTCACTCCTCAGGATCGAGTCACTTTCAGAAGAATAATTCTGAAAAACAATGCCAAAAAGAGGAAAATGTACGAGATCTTTGTAGAATCTGTCCCCATTCTAAAGTCATTAGAGGTGAGGCCCGGCCATTGTTGTGTATGCTGCAGAAAGAATCCTTTCCCCTTTTGTCTACATTGATATATTTTTTTTTTTTCTTCCAGCCTTCCGAACGAATGAAAATTGTTGATGTAATTGGTGAGAAGAATTATAAAGATGGAGACCGCATCATTGCACAGGTGAGCGCTGCCCGTCCCTGCACCCACAGAGCTGGCTACAAGACTGTGGTCTTTGACAATTATGCATTTTATCTTTTAGGGTGATAAGGCGGACTGCTTCTACATTGTGGAGTCAGGAGAAGTAAAAATTATGATGAAAAGCAAGGTAATTGATGGAGGGGATTCACGGTACAAGGCCCTTGCTGACCACTGCTGGCTATGGTAGAAAGGTGTCAGGACACACAGGACATGGCAGCTGGCTGTGTATAGGAGGGGGGAGGGGGGTTTAGTCACAAACTGTAGAGGCTGCCTGTTTGTGAACAAAGCTTGATGTACTGTACATAGGACCCGTCCTCTGCAGTGGATTTGGGGTGGTGAGGACGACTTGCATGTTAGCAATGTCTCAATTGTTCATATATACCACACATTGTAGGCAGAATTCATGTATGTAGAGGCCTGGGGTGTTCATCCACCCATCAAGTAGTTTCCCTTGTGCAGAATTGTGGAATATAATACAACACGGTCAGAGAATGATGCCAGGCCGGCAGCTTCAGTCATGCTGTGATGAAGATTTTAAAACGTTTTCTTCTTCTCTCATAGACAAAGAGCGGCCAAGAAAGCAACCAAGAGGTGGAGATCACTCGGTGTAAGAGAGGACAGTATTTTGGAGAACTTGCTCTTGTTACCAACAAGCCCCGAGCTGCCTCTGCATACGCTGTAGAAGACGTCAAGTGTTTAGGTAAGAACTAGAACAGTGGGATGTTTTGCCATTAACCCTTCTATAAGTTGTAAATTTTAAAATGAAGGGCGTCGCTCAGGAGAAATGTCTAAGCGAGGGTTCTGATGTTTACATGGAGTATAGCGCCTCCTGGTGTTCGGTGTATAGCACATTCAAATGGTGATGTTTATATGCTGCTGCATTGTGTGCCCCACTAACAAATCAAGTGCACAGAAGCCTGCAGTGTGTATTCTAGATGTAAAAATCGTGTGGGCCGGGCAGTGGTGTACAGCGCAGTAATATAACGGGCGGGGATGTGGCTACTGACAGTCATGTACAGATCACTCTGCGCTAATGACATGTGATCACGGGGTCTACAGGTTTCATCTTCTCTCTCCTGCCATAATGCACCCGATCCCAGGGAACATATTACTTTCTTGCTTCTACTGATGGTGTGTTCTCTGCTCTCCTCAGTTATGGATGTGCAAGCCTTTGAGCGATTGCTGGGCCCCTGCATGGACATTATGAAGAGGAACATCACACATTACGAGGAGCAGCTGGTGGCGTTATTTGGTTCTAGTATGGACCTCCGAGATCCAGGAAAGTAGGCACCGTGTGACCTCAGTGCCTTCTCTGTTCAAGACACAGACACAAGCCTCCTGTCAGCTATACAACACAAGGGACAATGAGCGCCACCATGGGGCAGTCACCGCTGCTGTCGTCTTGGGCATTTTTTTCTTTTCTTTTTTTTTTTATTATTTTAGGAAATAAATTACAAATGGAAGAGTCCAGCGCCAGAGGCCGAGGAAGAGATCCCACCTGTGTGACCACTTTGCTGCTGAGATCCCGTTATTAGACAGTCTATCTATGTGCCTTTTATAAGAAAAATACGAGAAAGTTACTGCCCGTCCCCTGCGCTAGATCCGCCCGTGCTTAGCTGTCTGGTTTTCTAGAAGCCCCCCAGGTATCCCACCCTCCAGCCCCCTTGTCCACTCTTGTCATGACTTTACCCGTCCTTTGTATTGGCCCCTGATGGTAATGCTGAAATAATCACATTGTACTTTCACTTTTTTTTTTTCCCTTGATCACTTTAATTTGTTTTGAGATTTTTAGATCTATTCAGTCCTAATTTTAGCAAATGTTTATGGGTCACAACTATTCATGCCTGATCCATAGCCCATAGAAAACTAGTTTATATGTATTTCTATAGTCTGCAATGACCTCTGTTAGCTCAGTCTATGGGGATTGTCTGATAGTGACCTGTGAGCATTCTGCTGCCTGATTGGGTGTTGGTGTCAGCAGGTGGGGACCTCTCTCTTCATCCCTCCGGGGGTCGTGTGCCGGTTTTAGAACTCTTTTAGCTTGATAATATTTATTATAGTCAGAATGGTAACTTCTCGCCCCAGTCTTAATAAGTTCCACGTTTTATCCAGCAGGAGGGGTCTCTTGGCCTCCTCTGCAGTCCTCATAGATCCCCCTTTGGTCAGATATTTAGCTTTATAATCAGTGTGTCCCCCACCTCTCATCCATGGCTGCTGCTCCTCTAGAAGAAGTTAGTTGTGCTTTTGGGTTGGGGCTTAGGTACTGAGTAGTCACTCCATTCTTACCACAGTGTTTGCTGTCTCCTATAGGTGACCATTACAAGCACAGTACAGGGGGCGTGGTTCCAAAAGTGAAATTTAGAGTCCTATCCCACTCTTTGGTGGGATTGCCACTCCGCTGCCTGACTGCATTTTGCAATCCTCCCCCTAGTGCCTTATGCAGACTCTTACAAGCCTCTCCGTTCCTGTTTGAGGATGTAATATAAATGGCAACTGAGAGCCAGTTCTATCTTGTGCATGTAGTCCTGCAGCTTAGGACCCCTCCATCCACCGTCCAGGAGGTACATAGTGAACATAGGCTGTACCATGTTGTTAAATGGGAGTAGGGAAATTATGGTATCCTCCGGCCTGTCCAGTCCATAATTTTGGTGTGAACGGTTCCACAGATCAGATAGATATAAAACTTACTGTCCTCTGCTGTGTAATGTAGACTGTGATCCATAGATAATCCAGCAGTCAGATATACCTCATCAATAACTTAAAGGAACACTCCATAAGACCTTTCCTGCACTAGGGGCGGGTCTGTATTATGTCCCACCCTCATTTGCCCTGCAGCAGGCACAATGTACCCTGTAACCCCTGACATTCCCTCCCAGTGTACAATGCAGCCCCCTTCACCGTCACTATCTGCTTGTGATCTATCAGGGGGACACGACGGCTACGGAAACAGAGAGGTCAATAGGGAGAACTCAGCAGCAAAGTGTCTCCGGAGGGCATCAGCCTGTTCCTGCTTGTAGTCTTGCTGTCGGTGAATGGAGCTTTCTACCCCCCCCCCACCTCCGCCCTCTTCTGGGGTCACAAGTGTCCTCGCCGACCATAGTCCTGTTTTTAACGTCACTGCACAGATTTCACATTTTAACAAATTTAATATATAAAGGTTTTTTCTTTTTCTCTCGTTGAAACACGAAAAGTGCACAAAAAAGAAAAAAAAAGTAAAAAAAAAAAACAAAAAACCACAACTCTGAATGTCACCGTTCATTCTTCTCCCATTTCCAGATAAACTTGTAGTTTTTGTTATCGACATGTGTATGTAAACCGTTTTTTGCCAAAATGGGTTGTTTTATTATTATTTTTTTTAATTTCCAAATTTTTTGAGTTGAAAATCCTCACTTCCTCCCCAGCGCCCGCAGTGCTGTTCTCCTGTGTTCTGCTGGGGGGCGCTCTCTCTCCATGTTTCTTTCTCCTTGAGGCCTTCCTTTTTGGTTATAGTTCACGCTTACAGGGCTATAGATATATGGACGGACGCCCGGGACGGCCCGAGTCTCGCGCATTGCGTAATCTAGTGTGCGTTTTATGGGAAAAAAACAAAAATAAAGAAAAGTGGAAATGCACTAATCTATTTTTATCCCCCCATTTGCTTTTACCAACACACGACTGACTCTCTGCCTAAAAGAAGCTACCTCAAGGTGTTACGTGCTCTGCAGATTTCTGTCACCTGTGATCGCGCCCCACGTGTTACTACTGCTCATCTTTGTGTTGCGGCGTCGCCGTCATTAGAGCGCGGCGGGGGCCGCCATCTTGTTTGTTGCACCAGTATTCATGGGGGGATCCTCACCAGGGGTTGTCTAGTAATGGAAAAACATGGCCGCTTTCTTCCAATGCTCTTGGGGAGTATTGTAGCTATATGGATCTGAGCTGCAGTACCAGGCATGACCTGCCTATAGGTGTGGCGCTGTGTCTGGAAGGTTTTCCCAATGCTAAATCATGCAGCAAAAATTACCATTAAAATCCATCCTGATAAACCAGGGACATTACTCATAGATCCAGGCACCGGGACTGTTGTGATCTTATTATACTTGTTATCCTGGATTTCCTTGCTTCTAAAACATGCTAATGAACCAGAAGGGTCTTGCTAGAACACCTCTGAGTCTCAGCTTCACAGGGTGTTACACGGTCTCTCCTTCAGCCTTTCCCTCTCCATTTTCCTGATGAATAACCAGCACAGAGGGGTTCTAGTAACTGGTTAAGTCAGTTTTTATTTTTATTATTTTTTGGAAGGTTACCACAGTCCTGGTGCCTGAATGTATGAGTAATGTCCCTGGTTTATCAGGATGGATTTTCATGGTCCGGACATGTGTAGTGGTATCGGCTATAGACAAGTGAAGGCTGCAGAGTTCTGCCTTTAAGGGGTTGTCCACTTAGAGAAAATAATTGATGACTGATCCCTGGTCATGTGATATAACAAGCAGAAGCTTTTGACATTACAAAGTAATCAGAACTGTGATATAAAGAGCTGTGTGATGTCACATGACCAGGGACAGAAATGCCTGTACAATGACAGCAAGCAGAGATCTAGAAAACCTGAGGAATTGATAAAGTGTATTGGAAAATTTATATTGTTTATGTAATAGAAAAGTTGCGCAATTACTTGCTGAAAGTGGAAAACCCCTTTAATGGGGGCCAAACATGGATGACTACTCTTCACCCCCTGATTGGCCTCAGGTCAGACCTGAAGAGACCAGAAAGAAGGGCAACGAAGGTGGAAGAGGGGGGGAGGAACGACGAGGGGCGAGGAAGGACGTGGCCGGGGATGGTCCAACGTTTGTGAGGGGGAGTGCAGCTGAGAGAACGAGCGCGTGGTAGTCTGACAGTGGGCGAGTGGGCCAGAAAAGCGGAAGGGGGGGGTCAGGGTTCGCATTGGTGCAATCATGATGGCCGCAAGATCGAGTGGGTGACTAAAACTACGGCAACAGAACCGCTGGAGTGGGGAGAAACACAAAAGATACTAGTCTGTAAAAAAAACCCGGGGTAGGTGGGGGGGGGGGGGAGAAAACTTTTGTGTCCTGACGAGGGGGGGGGGGGGAAAAAGAAAAAGGGGGGGAGAAAAAGAAAGACCGGGGAATTGGAATTGGATCTATCGTCATAAACAAGATGGGGGCATGGTTGCTAAAAAATAAGGGTAATGATGGTGGGGGCCGATGTGGGGTGTTCGTGCGGTATGAGCGCGCGGCGAGGGGGAGGTCTGTGACTGGGAGACAGGGGGGGGAGGTAAAACATGGAGAGGGGGCGGAAAAAAAAAACAAAGGAGAAAAAAGGGAAGACGAAAAAACAACGGCGCATAAAGACGGGGGGCACGCGTCGATGACTAGTCTCGGAAGGAGAAGATTGAGGGGTCTGTGTGTCCTGACACCTTTCTATCATAGCCAGCAGTTGTTCAGGTCAGCATGCATTTGCTCAGAACCCCTCTGTGTATACATCCCCCCCACCATACACAGCGAGCTGGCCATGTCCTGTGTGTCCTGACAACCTGTTCTATCATAGCCAGCAGTGGTCAGGGGTCAGCATGGCGCTCTGACCCGCTCTGTGACTACACCCCCCCATACACAGCGAGCTGCCATGTCCTGACACCTTTCTATCATAGCCAGCAGTGGTCAGGGGTCAGCATGGCGCTATGACCCCCTGTGACTAACACCCCCCATACACAGCGGAGCTGCCATGCCTGTGTCCTGACACTTTCTATCATAGCCAGCAGTGGTCAGGGGTCAGCATGGGTCACTCTGACACCCCCTCGTGTACTAACCCCCCCCTACACAGCGTAGCTCCAGTGTCCTGGTGTCCTGACACCTTTCTATCATAGCCAGCAGTGGTCGGGTCAGCATGGGGCTCTGACCCCCTCTGTGACATACACCCATACACAGCGAGCTGCCATGTCCTGTGTGTCCTGACAACCTTTCTATCATAGCCTACAGTGGTCAGGGGGTCAGCATGGGGCTCTGACCCCTCTGTGACTACACCCCACCCCATACACAGCGAGCTGCCATTCCTGTTTCTCACACCTTTCTATCATAAGCCAGCAGTGGTCAGGGGTCAGCATGGGCTGCTCTGACCCCTCGTGTACTACAACCCCCATACACAGCGATCTGCCGTGTCCTGACACCTTTCTATCTAGCTCAGCAGTGGTCAGGGGTCAGCATGGGCGCTCTGACCTCGTCTGTACTCAAGGCTACACCCCCAATACACATGCGAGCTGCCATGTCCTGTGTGTCCTGACACCTTTCTATCTAGCCAGCAAGTAGGTCAGGGTCAGCATGCACTCTGACCCCCCCCCTCTGTGACTACACCCCCTACACAGAGCTGCCATTCCTTTCCTGACACCCTTTTCTATCATAGCCGCCAGAGTGTCAGGGTCCAGCATGGTGCTCTGACCCTGCTGTGACTACACCCCATACACAGCGAGCGCCATGTCCTGTGTGTCTGACACCTTTCTATCATAGCCAGCATGGTCAGGGTCAGCATGGGCTCTGACCCCTTCTGTGACTACCATCCCCCCATACACAGCGAGCTGCCATCCTGTGTGTCCTGACACCTTTCTAATCATAGCCAGCAGTGGTCAGGGGTCAGCATGGGGCGCTCTGACCCCTCTGTTACTACACCCCCCCTACACAGCGGAGCTGCCATGTCCTGTGTGTCCTGACACCTTTCATCAAGCCAGCAGTGTCGAGGTCACATGGGCGCTCTGACCCCTCTGTACTACACCAGACTACAACAGCCATACACATCGCTTCCATGGGTTCTGACACCTGTTCTATCATAGCCAGCAGGGTCGGGGTCAGCATGGGCTTGACCCCTCTGACATACCCCCCCATACACAGCGAGCTGCCATGCCTGTGTCCTGACACCTTTCTATCATAGCCAGCATTGGTCGGGGGCAGCATGGGTCTCTGACCCCATGTGACTACACCCCCCATACACAGCGAGCGCCATGTCCTGTGTGTCCTGACACCTTCTATCTAGCCAGCAGTGGTCAGGGGTCAGCATGGGGCTCTGACCCCTCTGTGACTACACCCCCATACCACAAGCTAGCTGCCTTCCTGTGTGTCCTGACACCTTTCTATCATAGCCAGCAGTGGTTCAGGGGTCGCATGGCGCTCTGACCTCGCATGTGACTACACCCCCCATACACAGCGAGGCTGCATGTCCTGTGTGTCCGACACCTTTCTATCATAGCCAGCAGTGGTCAGGGGTCCGCATGGGGCGCTCTTGACCCCTCTGTCCTACACCCCCATACACAGCGAGCTGCCATGTCCTGTGTCCTGACACTTCTATCATAGCCAGCAGTGGTCAGGGGTCAGCATGGGGCTCTGACCCTCTGTGACTACACACCCCCCATACACAGCGAGGCTGCCATGTCCTGTGTGTCCTGACACCTTCCTATCATAGCCAGCAGTGGTCAGGGGTCACATGGGGCTCATGGACCCTCTGTGACTACACCCCCCACATACACAGGGCTGCCATGTCCTGTGTGTCCTGACCCTTCTATCATAGCCAGCAGTGTCAGGGGTCAGCATGGGCTCTACCTCTGTCTGTACTACACCCCCCCATACACAAGGAGCTGCCATGTCCTGTGTGTCATGACACCTTCCTATCAAGCCAGCAGTGGTCGTCAGCATGGGGCTCGACTGCGCTCTCTCCTCATCTCACCAACATTGGGCTGTGAACCACCAGAAAAATCTGTGTCACACACTTGACCAGTCAGCAGTTAATTGTCCCTGTTCAGTTTTTGGGTCTGTCTGTGGCTTCTCTGCCATTTGGTTCCAGTGTTTTGATTTCTAGGTGATCGGTGGGGGATCTGGTGACCTCAGTACAAGTCTTCGCTCAGGTGAAAGGGTTTAAGAGGCAGAGGGATGACGCACAAACCCTTTAATTGTCATCTGCTTTATTTTAATAATCAAACATTGCATACTCAACGTGTCAGAAAATGGCGGACAGCTATACGCGGAGCCGAGCGACCTCACCCCTTTTCTAATATCCCCAAAAAAAAAAAAAAAAGAATAATTCCAAATGTGTCACACTGTGCCGAGGGCGCAGCTGTGGTAGAAAAGAGCGGAGGAGCTGAATAAGACTATGTACAAGACGTCTCGTATAAAGAATTTCAACGTTTATTAACAAAACGCAAAATCGAAGGAAAGGCGCGGGTCATGTGACTGCGCGGGAGTTCAATACTGATGGATGTCGCTAACTCTCTCCTTTCTCTAGTAAATACTTTTAGTGGAAAAGGACCAAAAAAAAACCCCAGAATCTTTAAAAAGTGGATCTGTCACGTGCACGGGGGCGCCATTTTTGTTTGGAGGGATAAGAATCGTTGGCACCAGGACGGACAATGAGGAGTCTGCATCCATTCCACCCCTAATGCGCAGACATTGTGGAGCCAATCACTCGGCAGGGAACTAAACCACATGGTCCAGCACAAACTTTTTATCTGAAGGGCAAAGGAAGGGGGGGGGGGGGGGAGGAAATCGCTCACTGTAAAATAAAACAAAAACCCCTAACCCTTCACCCCCTGATTGGCCTCAGGTCAGACCTGAAGAGACCAGAAAGGGTAGGGTTTTTGTTTTATTTTTACAGTGAGCGATTTCCCCCCCTCCCCCTTTCCTTTGCCCTTCAGATAAAGTTTTGTGTCTGACCATGTGGTTTAGTTTCCCTGCCGAGTGATTGGCTCCACAATGTCTGCGCATTAGGGGGTGGAATGGATGCAGACCCCATCATTGGTCCGTCCTGGTGCCAACGATTCTTATCCCTCCAACAAAATGGCCGCCCCCTTGCACGTGACAGATCCACTTTTTAAAAGATGCTGTTTTTTTTTGGTCCTTTTCACTCCAACAGTATTTACTAGAGAAAGGAGAGAAGTTAGCGACATCCATCAGTATTGAACTTCCCGCGCAGTCACATGACCCGCGCCTTTCCTTCCGATTTTACGTTTTGTTAATAAACGGTGAAATT